>BGPR01000010.1:4622001-4723079 GCA_013235015.1 Araneus ventricosus | reverse complement strand
TTCATGCTAACTTTTTATTACTGTAACTGGTGAACCCAGGTTGATGAAACAAAAACCAATTTATTCAGGAAGATACAGCCTTCCTTTATTATCTCCAGTACACATTTAAGGAAAATTTTATCCAAATAACAAAAATCAGGTTTAAAAGTTTGACTTAAAATGACAAATTTTCAATTTTTTGAAGTCATATAATTCCCAAAGGGAATCTATTCTCTATATTACTTTTATGGGGATGATGTAGCTACCTTAATGCACTATATTTCAAAAAATTTCAACCCTGAGATTTGCTTTAAGAGTTACTGGTTTTCAAAACCAAAATTTCAAAAAAATCCAAATTTTGACACCTTATATCTTTTGTTGGGGCAAGTTTATCTGGAAATTTTTCAGATAAACCCTCTATAGTGATTATACGCTGTAAAATTTCATGTTTGATATTTATCTACAAGTCAAGTTATAGGACTTGAAAAAATCCTCATAAAAAAAACGGATTTTCACCCGTAATGACCTAAGCATTAATTTGACTAAATATTATTTTTATCATCAATAAATTATAATATGACTTCAAGTAATATTTGTAATTAAAATTACAATCCAAATTAATTCTTATGGTGATGAGTTTTTCAATTAATGCACCATTTGGTGCATTAATTTGACTTTGTATTTATTCTGTTAAGTTATAACATTAAATATGCTCATGTTTCTACTTATAAGATAACTCTTAAAATGTTGTAAGCCTAATATACTTATTTAACAAATGTGTGATGTTCAGACCTGTCACAAACTTTTGATGATAGACTTCAACAAACCAAAGCAAGTTCCATGCAACCGAGAGAACAAATATTGACACCAACAGAATGTTTGAATTTTTGTCATAACATTTAAAAGGAATTGTTTATTACATAAAAGATGAAGAAATCATCTAACATCATAACAATAAACTTCTTTGACCGATTGAAAACTATGTGGCAAATTACTGGTAGAAGGAGTTTCACTGTTTTGTTCCGTGTCAGAGAGTAACCTGAAGTGCTTCATTACTCACAAGCTACGGAATATGTGAAATTTATTCCACTACAAAGCTGTCAAATAACACTTCACACAAAAAGATTCTATTGCAAGTGTATGTGATGGTCACTGGTGGCTGGTAGAGGTGAATGACAGTGATATAAATAAAGATGTGCTTGTAACATTTTATCATCTCTGCCAGTCCAAGGACAGCTTTAAGAAAAAGGAGAAAGACCAGACTTGAGGCCTATGAACAATGTTTTAAGGAAACATTCCTTTAGAACTAAAACAACTACTGGAAGGATATAACATTTCCCCAAAAACTAAGTGAAGAAGTATCAAAATTTCTTAATGAATACAAATCAGGTAGAAATGGATAAACCTGACTCATGTGTATAGTATATCCATACTTTTGTGGATGTGTTATTGTAAATAATATATCGATACTTATTTGAAGTTTTAAAGTGTTTTAACAATGGTAACCATGAGTAAAAACTGTGAGCAATACGTAACTGAACGAAGTAATGACACACAATCCATTTAAATGCATATCAGGATAAATGTGCTAAAAAGTTTCAAAGTTTTTCTTTCGTAAAAAGCAATTATTTATTGCATTTTAAATTAAAAACATACATTAAGACATTTTTTGGCATATTTAATTTTTTTTTTTACAATAAACAGGAGGCATAAATTTTTAAATAACACCTAACATATTGAAGAATATTTCATTTGTATGAGCTAGTGACGTATTGTTTTGAAAAATTCACCAAAACAGAAAGTGCTGTGTTTAAAACAGAAAAGTACCCAAATATAATTTTCTGCATAGATATTTGTATAGTATGATTAATATTACTTCTGAAACAACATGATACTTCATTATTGTTAATTATCTGCCCAAAGAAAAGATTGATCTTCATAAGCTTTTGTTTATTAATTTATACAATTGTAGTATACAAATAAAAAAGATGTTATATGGTTTTTAATTTATGTTTGTAGTATTTTAATAGTTGTAGGTTGCCATAAATATTTCAAAAAAAGAAAGCAAAATATTTGTAGTCGCGCACTATTCTGCAGACTATTTTTAAGAGACGCAACTTCCGTTGCAGACTATTGAAAAGCATTCTGCCACTGGGTATGTATGTAATTTGCTTACAATGTACTAAAAGAATAAATGTTTGTAAATAAATAAAACTAAATTTTTATTTTTGGACATATTTTCCAGCTTGCTTTCTACATCTTGAACTTTGTCCCACTTGAAGATTTCCATTTAGGAGCCATGTTCACTATAAGAAATCTAAAGCTAAATTGAAAATTTAGAATAAAAATTCTTGCTCCAAACTATAGGAAAGGGATTCATAAATCAGAAGCTAAGAATAACATACAGATTAACAGCAAGTGCTTATTGCTTTTGTTTTCTGCAAACAAATCTGTTGGGTCTTCCATGAATTTTTATTGTAGTAAGAATTAGGGAAACAGTGTTTTTCTTATTTTATTTATATTTCTACATATTAACAAAATTCACGGGTCTTTTTGATTGCAATAGGTATACATAATTTTTAATGCAAATATTTTTGTCCAATATATAAAAATTTCATTCAATATACAGAAATTGTTTTTCAAATGAAAATCCAAAATTCCTGAAAAAGGTTCGATATATAGAGATTTTTGACATATGGAAGGTTGATATATGAGGGTTTGACTATCTCTTAATATATATGTAATGATTTAACATTTTCCTATTTTTAAAACCACTACTTAACTTGAATTTATAAATAATTATTTCTACTAAAGTTCTAATATCAGAATAACTGTCACTATAACTCGCTGAGATCTGGATTCAAATGGCTTAACATTCGGGGATTTTCCCATTTCTCAGCAGTATAAAAAGGCTTGATGGCCGCCATCTTTCTCTTTTGTAACCAATTCACCTTTACCAGAAGTGCTGTCTTTGTGTGCACTTTCCAAACAATGGCTGTGGCTTCGATCTACCTAAAATATCATCTGAAGTGTTAAAATCATCTCTCATCCTTGAAGAATGAAATATGAAGAATTCTAAATAAAGATTTTTTAGATGTCAACAATTGCTACTTTTTTATGCCTTGCCTCTTCAACTCAACTAAAGAATTATCTTTCATATATATATTTAAAATACCGAAAAAAAAATTACTTCAATCGTAATAAAATCTTTAACAACAACTTTATTAGCAAAATCAGATTTATAAAAAAATAAGAAGTGGTGTCAAAGTTTCACAGGGAGAAATACTTACGTTTTTAGAGATGGCAATTCTTTCAGTGCTTGTAGACATTTTGGACTCAACTGGTTGACTTTTTCTTCAATTTCACTTTCATGGCAACACAAGGAAGCATAAGTTTTGCCATATAAGTGTTCAATCATTGAAAACTACACCAAATGAAAGAAAATAAGAATATTCTTTAGGTGAAATTCAACTATTGTTTACACGTTAAAAAATAAGTTTTTGTCTAAAAAGCATTAAATAAGATGCAAATTGCAAAATATACATATATGAGATAATTTTAAAATATAATGTAATCAGTTCAGTTTCCACCTTTCTCAGTGATTTTCTTAAAACTCAGCATGAAGTCAAAATTCTCCATGGGGTTTGCAATTTTGCAAACTGACATTTTCTTTATCATTTTTAGAATGGCACTGATTATTCTGAGAACAATAACCATTAGTAGTTTATATGCATTCTGTTAGCAATTTTACCGAGCCTACAATGTAAATGCATTTTTTTTCCCACACAAATGTATCACAAATTAAAAACACCTCCAATTCTTATAGAAGCATACCCTTATTTCAAAAACAGCAGTAAACAAGGACAAAATTAATATTTCCTTTCTAACACTTGGTATCAATTTTCTATCATCTTTCCTACTCCAATTGTAAGCAGAGACTGCTTTCAAGATTGACATAAGGTCAGAATTCTCGATGTGATGCGAGACATTTCTTTTCATAATAATTTACTAAATTGTTCGTATAATTATTAACATTTGAATACACATTAACATTCATATAATTAACTGTTGGCATTAAAACACATAACTTTTTGAATATGTTTTCAAGCACCACTGAGAAAGATAAAGATATACAAAATTCAGACATCCTATCTTCAATGAATTATATCTTCAAATGAGAATCACATAAAGTTTGATTATCCCTATTTGTATATGATTAAGCACTGTACTGGGGGGGGGGAGGGGAAACGAAGATTAAAATCTGAAAACATTGTTTCAAATTCATTTCTGAATCTTTAAGTCAGACAAGGTCATTACAGAAATACAACACAATCACTAATCTGGCATTAATAAACACTTCTAGTTAGTAATATTTAAAATTAAAGCTAAATGTTTTTGGTGGGACACGGGGCTCATAGGTTCCAAGTTTGACATGGCTGTATATTAATACCTTTATTAAAGAGAAAAAAAAGAAGAAAGAAAAAAACAAGATGAAAGATATAATGGAAAAAATATTGAAAAGTTAAATATTGAGAAAAACTTAATTGAAAAATGCACTTTCAAATAGAATACTTGAAGAATAATAAATTTAATGAATTGATGTACATTAAATAATGGTTTTCAAAAATCAAAGATCTGTATGAACTAACAATATTTAAAAATCAATAAAAGAATAAATATTCTACCTTACATTAAAATATACTGGAATATTTTATTATATATTGATAACAATCAGCAAAATTCATAAAAACATATATGAAAACTTACTTTTAGCATATAAGTCAAATTAGAAACAGAAAAATCATGATAAAGTACAGAATCCACAATTAATCTGAACATCTTGGGGCCAAACTTGAAAGGCAAATCTGGAGAAATGATAACCTACAAAAATGAAACACTTTACTACAAAACATCAAATATCTTTAAAAATTTAAGGCACACTTAAATTTTACTTTTAAAATTAATACTAGCCACATTTGGAATCAGCTGTTCACCCTTAATATTAATAACCCGTAGCTGTACTTGCAAAGTGACGAAATCAGTCCAGTTGTTGTCTCTGTCAAAGTTTTATGACATACCAAGGGGTCATGAGCTCTCATATGAAATAAAAATTGGCAAAATCAGAATATCAGACATGACACAGGCTTGAAACAAAAGAAGCTGAACTTCATAAATAGTGAATCGTGTCAAACATAAATACCGAAAAGTAAAATAAGGGTAATTAATCTAACAATAAAATAAATAAATTTATACAAAAAGTGCTTAAGATATTAAAAATATTGTAGAATTATTATATAATAAAAAATTAAGAATGATAAAATACGATGCCGAAAAAGCGGAAATCCGCGGAAATGTGTCATGTCTGGAATATTGGTTGGGGCTGGGGGACTTTGGCAAGATTTTTGTCCATAGAGAATGTACAGCGAAGTAGTGTTTTTGAGATTTTTTTCAAAAATGAAGGGTGATGGGCAGCAGGAGAACATTGATGACATATTGAGGGGTTATAAGCTTTCATGTGAAATAAAATTGGCAAAACTGGTACATTGGTTGGGGATGGAATACTCATTCATTGGTTTTGCCAATCATTTTATAGATAGGTTATTAAATTAATTGTTATGGGTTAGTTTGACTTATTGCAGATAGATTTGTTTTGGCTTTCTTAGATTCAAAAGAATACTGTTTTGTGTTTTGAGAATGTATTATTTAAGGTTTTTATACCATAAAATTTAATAGACAATATTGTCTGAATTGAAGAACAGCAGATGAACAACTCCCAGCTAGCTAGTCCTAATAGTGAAAATGTCTGCATGAAAGTTGAAAGTAGTCATGTAGTGTCTGAAGGGGTAAACACTGATTTTGTGAGAATTGATAAACTCCTATGCAATCCACAAAGATCTCATGATCTAAAACATATGGAACTTTATCGACTTCTATTTATGCCATGATTAGTCAAATTCTATGCATTTTCTGTTTCAGAAATATTTCAGGTTAAGAACAAAGAAATTTATACAATAAGAACCAGTCAGTGACAATCTGCTAATGGATTCAGGGAGAAACAACATATAATCTAAAATGCCCAAGAAAGCACAACATTTCATTGGTGAAATGAAAAGTCTTCACTAGCAAGATCCTTAGAGCAAATATATTTACTCATTCCACACTTGTAAAGATACTATTTTGTACAAAATAAACACATCTTGTTATAAAATGAAAGTGAGGTTTAGTTTTTAATGTCAACAAAGAAATGGATCCACCTATCATTTTAAGAGTAACCTACAAATGCCAGGGGTGAAAATAGCAAAGATACAAAAAAGAGGAAAATTCACGAGAGTAGCTACATTTATACGTGAATAGCGACATGAATTAAGGAAGAGATAAGTAAACACTTATTAATGAATGATTTACTCATCACAAAAAAATTATGAAACAAATATGGTCTTGCTTACAGCCATGCATGAATTTTTTCAATTACAAATACTTATTTTTAACATTATAAAATCAATGTTTTCTTACTCACTTTCTTAAAATAGATACAATTAATAAATAATGTTTTATAATATCAATATTTTTTATAAAATACATATAATAAACCTAAAATATATAAATCAGATTTTGCTTTATAAAAGAAAAAGGCACAAAAGAGTCCTGCATAAATATCAGTTTACAAATAATACAAAATATACAGAAAAGCGGAAAATCGAGGATCCGCGGAGGATTTTCACCCCTGAAATGAAAAGCACAGCACATGAAAAACAATAAATTACCTCTTCAATGATTCGAGTTAAATATTTCGTTGCAGGCACTGAATGGAAAGTTTCCAAGCCCAGACAGCATATGGCTTTGGGTGGCAGAATACTGTGCAAGGTTAACATTGAAGAAGCCATTCCAAAGATCAGAACGATTGGTAGTTTTCCAGAATAAATTCTAATTTACAAAATATATAAAAATTCCAAAATAAGTGAAAACTGAAAGTAATTTTGCAAAACTTACAAAAACAATGTAATTTTGTTTACAAAATGATAGGCTATTATTTATTTCTAACAGTGAAATAATAAAATGCTTCAAAAAATTAGGTCAAGACATTTATACAATGACCTGAAGTTTTTTTCACAAAATGGATAACTGTTTAAATCCCACATGAAGTTCCCTAGTTGCTGCAGTTCTGTAAATAATCAAAAACGCCTCTAGGTAAGAACAATCAATTAAAAATAGGATAATACTTAGAAGTAAAGAAATTGAATAATCCACGGATAGCTAAAACTGTTCATTATACAAATGAGTTTCCAACCTGATCTGAAACTGAATAAACCACAATTTCAATAAAACTACAACTACAAAAAAAATGACTTCTGTAATACTTTATAAAGTCTAATAGCTTGTTAATATACAGAAAATGCATTTAATTAAACAACAGAATCATCACTTGCACATAAAATAACTAGTAGTTTTGTGAACAACAGATCTCGCATCAATACATATGCTCTTCATCCCAGTCTTTAAAAGTTTAGGCATTTTTTTTTTTCTGAATAAGAAATTTATTTACAAAAGGCTCTATTTTTATTAGCATTCACAAAATTACAATTAAATGTCTCACTGTTATCAAAATGACTCAAATGTATTGGTGGCAAATACTGAAACCATTAAAACGACTACATCTTGAAATGGAATAAAAAAAATAAAAATCCTTGCACATATGATTTATTTCGAAGACACAAAATATATCTGTTTTTCTTGAAGATACGATATTTATTTCGAGGAACATTCATTCCAGATTTGAATAAAATCGAACATGTTTGATTGTGACTGTGTAACAAACAAATTTACAAACAAATGAAATACTGAACAGTCAAGTTGAAGCAGGGTCTCTCTTTACTTGGTCAAAAATACTTTAACACTTTGCACTCCGAAAGATAATAAGATGCATAATTATACACATGCGAGTGTAAGACTGATTTAACGCTTTACGATTGATTTAGGAAGCTGAAAAATATTATTAATTTGTTTCAATTCCTAAAAATTAACCTGTGTGTTTTTGCTATTACCTGGCTTTTATAATAGCACTATCCAACAAGAAAGTGAAAAAGATGCATAATTCAGAATGTCGAGTCAAATTCGACATAGGAGTGCAAAGGGTTAAACGTAGTTTAGAAGAAGAATTTTGTAAAATTTACAATATGTCATCCATTTACATTTCTTTTAAAAGAATTTAAAAATCACAAGCAGAAAATATATTTTGCTTTGCTTCATTATTCCAGAAAAGTAACCAGTTTGACCCTGAAAACAGCTTAAAGACATAACCTGAGTTAACTCGTCCTAAATACTGTAGGTTACAGAATAACTCGGTCCTTAAGTGGTTAAATATGTAAAAAGAAATAAAGCTGCATCAATATAAGACAGTTTTAATTCGATTATTGTTAAACATGCATTTAATTATATCTACACCTTAAAAGGTAAGCAGGATTTCCTTATAGCAGAAAATATAAATTAATCTATTGTACTGAAAAATTGCTGCTATGCAAATATAAACACACAGATTTCGAAAATAATAAATAAAATGCAGACAATACTTTAGTTAATAATTAGGTTCACCAATCAACAAATATACAACTGTTTAAGAATTTATATCTTTCTTTTTATCATATTTGCTTTCAAATGGTTCTTAAATAAATAAACACTTAAATCAAAAGTATTTTAATTTATAAATTTTCCTTATGGAAATCTATTTATTTACAGAGAGATTTATATTCCTACTTGCATAAGTAAATCAGCTTCTGCAAAATTTCTGGATTAAAACTTTCCACATCTTGTATGAGCAAAACAATAGGTTTGGGTGCATGCTGGGTTTTATCAAGGATGTTTTTAGCTTTCTTCTTGGGAGATGCTACCTGAAATTCATAAAAATTACCCAAAGGTCATTATTTGAACTTATAAAATCTTTATTATTTGTATGCCACTTTTAAAAGCATTTAAGCAAGATGATCACAAAAAATTTCAGTCACACAATATATATTTTTATAAACACAATGCATAAATTCATTTATAAGTAATATGTATTATACTAAACAGACAAAAGCAAAACATTGTCATTATACATCCAAATGCCAAATAGATTAACTTATTTTCCATTAAAGGATTCTTACTAAATAAGCCATAGATAATACATAGAAATGAATGAAATTATGAAATCATAGTGCATTTGATTAAAAATATATGTTCTTCATCAACATAAAGGGAAAGATTACTTTTATATTAGAAATAAAAATATTTCTTGTACAGAGAGTTAACAAATTAATATATACAAGCAAAACAATTTTACCTGAATACTGCAATAATATTCATACAACTTGGCAAAACCATATTCTTGCTTTTTGGGAAGATCTTCGCTAAGTTTAAAGAACTAAAATGGGAAATGAAAATTTCATTATGTATAAAAAACAATATCAAGAAGTTCTTCATATATATCTCTATCTAGCAAGCAAAAGAACAACAGATATCAAAAACAAATTTGAAAAAAAAAAAAATGGGTTGGCTCATTGCAAAATCTTACTACTTTTAAGCAGTAAGTTTAAAATTTTTGACTACAACAGCAAATCAAATATTTCCATTTTAGTTTTAAAATTAAAAAGAAAGCAAAAACTAGGAATAAATTGAAAGTAAAGTAGTCGAAACTAAAAACCAATAAAAAAAAGACTCCACATTTTTAAAAAAAAGTAATATATTCAATAACAGATTGTAAGTTTTAACCCCCCCCCCCCCCGCGTACAGCTCCCGTGATTTCCACGGGATACAAAATCCGCCTCCTAATAAGGGTCATGTGAAAATAGCATGCTTAAGTTGATTTCCCATATTTTCAATAAGGATCCCGCTTTTTCTCTGTGTAGGCTAAAAATATTGTAATAGTCATTATTTCACATTTTGTTTTACCTCTAGATGGCACTACAAGTCTATTTCAATGTCATTTGTCTATAATGCCCCGTAATTCAGTTAAATACCGTAATCCCGTTAAAAATGCTCCAGAACCAGAATGTATCAAAATCAAGCCGTACACGGAGGGTTAAACATCAAATACCATATAGCTGAATAACAAAACAACTGTTACAGCATAAAGTTCCATCTGTATAATAAAGTTATTTGTTATTGATGTAACAAATGCAAAGTGAAAAAAATTAGTAATTGAATGCAACTGAATATAAGGGCGATTTTTTAGTTCAAATTATGCAGTTATAAATTTGTTAACAACTTATTTAAATCATCTGATTCTCTTAAAATAAATATTACAAATATCAAAACTTTTTGTTCATTTATTAGTTTGGTGAATTATTTTTAAAGAAAAATTGGTACTTTTCCGTTAGCTGGGCGCAAGCGGAAAATCGCCAAATAATGTAGAATTCCTGCAAATTTCTTACAACCATTGTCTTGGCGACTTGGCTTGCGTTTGGTTCACAATTGCTGACATTTGCGCCCAGCTAACGCAAAATTGCTTCGATCTTGGCGACTTGGCTCGCGTTTGGTTCACTTGGCGACATTTGCACCAAATCGCTTCGATTGGCGACTTGGCTCGTGTTTGGTTCACAATTGGCGACATTTGCGCCCGGCTAACGGAAAAGTACCCAACAATTTACTGGAAATTTTCTGTTAGCAGCCAAAATATGAGCCACTTTTCAGTCAGTGAGAGTCATCAAAACATACACCAAACTTAGTAACCTTCAGACATGAAACATATAATTTGAGCATGAGGTTTCTAGACTTGTCACACCTTTAGATATTTTGGAGACTGAAGGCTATCAGAAAAAACATCAGCTTACAGTATGGTTGATGGTAACTGCTGTCAAACTAATAGAATAGTAATAATTTACTTTTCCCTCAAGTAATTGAATTTAACTTTCTTTCTATTTTTAACTAGAGACTGAGCATACATACTTCAAGATGTATTTTTCTCTCAAAAGATTAAAAATTTAGATGCCATATAAACAGGAACAACCAATAGAATATTACTAAATTTCCAAATATATAGACATCTTTGAGTTCAGGCACAAAGTATCATATTATATAATAATACTTTTTGTTAACATTTAGGTTAACTATGAAAAGGTTTTTGCTTATATATAGAAATTAGTCTTTTCTCTCCTTTTTATTGTAACTGAAAGATAAAAAAACTTACCTCTTTGTATTTTTTATGAATTTCAAAGAGTATCACTTGAAGCATATTTGGCACACTTGTGCATTTTTTTGATTCTAAAATCACAGTGCTATAAATATCATTCAAATGTAAGTGTTTTTCCAGTAGATTAAATATATGAGAATGATCAGGCATATTGACTCCTAAAAATAAATATTTGTATAATTAAAAAAAAAAAAAAAAAACAAGTAATGAAATTAGATGAAAAAAATTTAAAATATTTTATTAAACATATATATACATGAGGAGGAAAACCAGAAAAATTTTAATCCTGCCCAGAAGAAAGAAGTCTATTTGATTATGACGGATCTTAATGAACTAATTTGCAAATACATGACATACACTAAAATATACTATTTATTTAATAAGAAGTTACCATCAGGGTTGTCGATTTTTTGATTTTTTTCAAAAAAAATCGATTTATTTGATTTAAATCAAGATTTTTTGATTTTAATGATTTTTTTAAAACTATATATATTTAACATTTGTATATTAGACAATGAGTGTTACAGTCATAGAATTATATATATGGGTCATTCCACGTCAAGTGATCCAGAAAAAAAATAATTGGTTGCTTGACCATTTTATAATCAAATGATTTTTTGTATGTTGATTCCTACATAATTAGAGAGTGCAAAAAGACTAATTTTAATTTTTTATCTTTTTCTGAATTCCGATGGCAGCCATTTTTGTTCTGCAAAACATGCTGATTTTTGCGTTTGTAGGGGTTTGCGTTACTTTTGTTACTCGGAACTGGTGAACCCGAGGTTGATGAAACAAAAACCAGTTTATTCAAGAAGATACAGCCTTTATTATCATTAGTACGCATTTAAGGAAAATTTTATCCCAAGTAGCAAAAATAAAGTTAAAAGTTGGACTTGAAAAATGACAAATTTTCAATTTTTGAAGGCATATAATTCCCAAAAGGAATCTATTCTCCATATTACTTTTATGGGGATGTGTAGCTACCTTAATGTACTATATTTACAAAAAATTTCAACCCTGAGATTTGCTTCTTTTAAGAGTTATGGGTTTCCAAAATCCGAAAATTTCAAAAAAATCCAAATTTTGACACCTTATATCTTTGTTGGGGCAAAGTTTAAAAATCTGAAATTTTTACAGATAAACCCTCTATGGTGTATTAGACTGCTGCAAAAATTTCATGTTTGATATTTATCTACAAGTCAAGTTAGAGGACTTTAAAAATCCCATAAAAAACGTATTTTTTGCCGAAAATGACGAAGCATTAATTTGACTAAATATTATTTTTATCATCAATAAATTATAATATGACCTCAAATAATAGAAATATAAATTAAAAGGTAAAAAGTATAAATAAGAAACAGAAGATTTAAACAAAAAACGATAACAATACACCTTTTTGCGTGCTCAACGCAACAACATCATCAAGCGATTGCATCAACAAAAAAATTACAACAATTAATATTTAGAACACATAAAATAGAATTTAGAATGTAAAAGAGATTATTCAAAATGGAAGGAATGGATAAGAACCTGAATGACTAACTTTTTCAAAGACTACTCGCCATAGGAGTTCTAAAACGGACAAAATTTTCTGTCAAGGGTAAGATTATAAATCAAAAGTATACCCTTTGTAGCCTGAATTCTCAAGTAATATTTGTAATTAAAATTACAATTCAAATTAATTCTTATGGCATTTATATTTTCAATTAATGCACCATTTGGTGCATTAATTTTACTTCGTATATATTCTGTTAAGTTATAACATTATATTATGTCATGTTTCTATTTATAAGATAATCTCTTAAAATTCTGTAGGCCTAATATACGTATTCAACAAAATGCGTGGATATTCAGACCTGTTCACAAACTTTCGTGATAGACTTCAACAAAACAAAGCAAGTCTCCAGTGACCGTACAATAACCAAATATTGACACCAGCAGAAATGTTTGAATTTTGTCACGAGCATTTAAAAGGAATCGCCTTCACTTACATAAAATATGAAGAAATCATTCAACATCATAACAATAAACTTCTCGACTGATTTGAAAACTCTGTGGCAATTACTGGTACAAGGAGTTTCCATTGTTTTGTTCCTGTATCAGAGAATAACCTGAAGTGCTTCATTACTTCACAAGCTACGGAATATGAAATTCATTCCACAACATATGCTGTACAAATAACACTTCACACAAGAGATTCTATTGTATGTGATGGTCAATGGTGGCTGGCAGAGGTGAATGACATTAGTGATATAAATAAAGATGTGCTTGTAACATTTTATCATCCCTACCGGTCCAAGGGCAGCTTTTAAGAAAAAGGAGAAAGACCAGACTTGGGTGCCCATGAACAATGTTTTAAGGAAATTAAGTGCCTTAGAACTACAACAACTACTGGAAGGACACATAACATTTCCCCAAAACTAAGTGAAGAAATATCAAAATTTCTTAATGAATACAAATCAAGGTAGAACGATAAACCTGACTCATGTGTATAGTATATCCATACTTTCGTGATGTGTTAGTTGAAAATAATGTATCAATACTTTTATTTGAAGTTTTAAAGTGTTTTAACAATGGTAACCATAGTAAATACTGTGTTATAAAATAAGTGAATAGAGAAGCCTCAATTATACTGTGGAACCTAAAGTGACCATGAAACATACTCAAATTTTTCAACTTCATTATATATTTAAAGTGTGCACAAGCTACTTCATGTAAAAAAGGTAAGTTTATATGTAATAGTAATTATATTATATTATAATTTATTAATGATAAAAATAGTACTTAGTCAAATTTATGCTCCGTCATATTTGGCAAAAAATACGTTTTTTATGGGATTTTTAAAGTCTTCTAACTTGGCTTGTAGATAAATATCAAACATGAAATTTTTGCAGCAGTCTGATACACCATAGAGGGTTTATCTGTAAAAATTTGAGATTTTTAAACTTTGCCCCAACAAAGATATAAGGTGTCAAAATTTGGATTTTTTTGAAATTTTCGGATTTTGAAAGCCCGTAGCTCTTAAAAGAAGCAAATCTCAGAGTTGAAATTTTTTGTAAATATAGTACATTAAGGTAGCTACACATCCCCACAAAAGTAATATGGAGAATAGATTCCTTTTGGGAATTATTTGCCTTCAAAAATTGAAAATTTGTCATTTTTAAAGTCAAACTTTTAAGCTGATTTTTGCTATTTGGGATAAAATTTTCCTTAAATGTGTACTGGAGATAATAAATGCTGTATCTTCCTGAATAAACTAGTTTTTGTTTCATCAACTTCAGGTTCACCAGTTCCGAGTAATATAAGTTAACGCAAACCCCTACAAACGCTAAAATCAGCATGTTTTGTGAAACAAAAATGGCTGCCATCAGAATTCAGAAAAAGATAAAAAATTGAAATTAGCCTTTTTGCACTCTCCAATTATGTAGGAATCAACATACAAAAAATCATTTGATTATAAAATGGTCAAGCAACCAGCTCTGGATCACTTGACATGGAATGACCCATATATAACAACATACCAGTCATTAAGCTGTACTTTCTTTTTAAAAAAACAAATTAAAAAAATTTAATTCAAAAATGTAACAACTATTTAAAAAATACTTGTGTTATAAATATTATATAACAATAATATACTTTTGAAATATAAGACAATTCTATTAATGAAAAAAAGAACAATATTATAAAAATTGTCATTTCTTGACTACAGATATATTATTGTATGTTAGAATATTATGGAATTTTACACTCAGCTGTTAATTTGTTTCATTATAAACACAAGTTTTGAAGCTTTCTTTACTACTAATCTATTTGATCCAAAACTTTAAATAAAAAATTTTCTACATGAAATTTTTAAATTCAGGCTTCAAGGTGCATTGAGTCACCATCAGGACTACCTGTGTGCCAAATTTCATGACTGTAAGTGTGATAGATTCGTCTGGACATTGTGCACACGCTCACAAACATTGCCTTTCATAAGTATAGATCATAGTTTAAATTGCACTTTGTATATCTTTTGGAGCATTTATATGCATTACTTAATTATCTTACATTTGAACATTATTGCAATATAAAAACTTTGTTGTCCCCAACACTATCTAGATTTCTCCGATATTAAAATGAAACCCACTGCATTTTACTATGTTCTTTCTTTGTGAGCATGATCCTTTCACAATATTTATTTTATTTTATAAAAGGAGGAGTATCTCATACTTTGCATTTTATTGCGTTGCTCATTAGATATTTATTTAACCCTTTGCTGCGAAGCTTCTCAACCGTTAAATTCAACTATAAATGAAAAATAATAGGTTTAGGATAGGGCTAATAGCAGTCCTTTTAGAATGTATATAGCAGTCTTATGAAATTTTGTTTCAGAATAAGAATTATTAGACATAAAGTTTGGGAAAATTCCTTGACTCGGAGATAAGAAATTTTTCAGTTCTGGACGTTTAACAATTTTAGCAAAGTAACTCGAAAATTTTGCTCCAATATTCTTGGAAGTTTTAATTTATAATTTTCTGTAAGATTCAACAATAATTTTCGCGTGTATCAAGGTGGCTGTATCTAAGGGGGTTCCCATGAGGGGGTCGACCCCCCACCCATGGAATGAAGCAAGTTTTTTAAAAAAACTTTTTTTTTGTAGATTCTATGTCTAGACAATAAACTAAACCCATTCATGATGTTTTCTCATCATATTTCAAAAAAATTATTGTTTTGCTCCGCAAAGCGTTAAAATCTAATTTGCTTCCGTTCTCAAAAATAAAGATATGGAAAGTACTTTAGTTACATCAAGTCAATGAAATATTTTTTTTTAATGTTCTATATATTCTTTCTTTAAATATATATTTAAAAATATTTTAAAATCACTATTTAAAGATACATGAACAATTTTATTTCATTAAAGCAGATTAACTTGATATTTAAAATAAAGTGATTTAAATCAGTGATTTTTTTTTAAAAAATCAGTTGATTTAAATCAGTGATTTTAATCAACTGATTTAAATCACCGCAACCCTGGTTACCATAAAAGTATTTTTGGTTATTCAAATTTTAACATTTGGTTCAGAGTTAAAGTGAACCAAGACCATGAGATTCATTTCTGAGAAAACAGATCACAAAGTTGATTAGATGCATTTAAAATAACAGCAAACTTTTAATTGTTCTTACTGGCTGGTGAATACAAATTGAACTATGGACTAGGATTAGGGATGGCAGTTACTGCGAAAATAACCGATTTTCGGTTATTCAGGTTTTTTTCACCTCCGGTTTAACCTGGCAGTTATAACCAATCAAAATAATCGGGTTTTGAAATAACTAGTTTTCGGTTCTTTTTAGGAAAACAAACAAACTTTTTCATTAATATAGTTTTTACAGGAAATAAATCCATTGGCCAATATTTATCTGTTCATAGAGATTCTTTCAGTAATCTGCCAGACAACAGATGCCTCGAAGAAGTAGTTGTCGGTGATTGGCCTAAGATGATGAAATTCAAAGCTTCATAACTTGGTAAATTTTAGTCTAATGAAACCTATCTTCTGATCCAGTTAGGTTCAACCCGGTTATTGGATTTTAAAAAATAACCGGTTATAAACTGGGACAAAAAAAAAAAACGAAAAAAACCCGAACCGAAACAAAAAAACTAGCTTTTGGTTAAAACAGGTAGGTTTTTCCCATCCCTAACTAGGATCACTATGACACAGAAAAATGTAACGTTTCGGGCAGTGTTAGTGCAAAATGGGCAAAACATGGACTTGGTTCACTTGAACGCCTTGATTTTACATAACCAATTATAAAATCAAGCAATTTTAAAATTACTGAAAATTTATGAAAGCTATTCATCATTGAATAATGTCAAAGTCTTCAAAGCTGGTTTATATAAATTTTGTTCATTGATTGTTTGACTAATTCAATTTCATTTATTTGTATTAAAAATATTTGAAAAAGTTACCTGCATTCTTTCTTAAAATGTTAGTGAATAAATTTAATATAAAAAAATGTACAGAAAAAAAGAAAGGTTGAAAAATAGCATAATTTCAAAAAGAAATTAAGTAAATAAAAAAAAGAAAACCTAGAGGTTAAAATTTAATAGTTAAAGGGAATGCTAATTTTAACAACAGAAACAAAATACAACTAAAGATTCATTTTGTAGATAAAAAGACTGTGGAGACATTTAAATTACCCATCACAAGGACAGCGGCAGGTATTTCTTGAATTTTCTGTAATGAAGGCTGGAATGAATCATTAATGAAATTCACAATGCCATTCACGAATGTTTCAATGTAAATTTTCATTTCAATATCCTATAACAAAAAAATCATAAGCAAAAATTCTTTTTAGTCAAGAAACAGCTAAATTATAAATATTTCAGGAAATCCAGGTTAGTAAAATTTGATGAGTAAATTTTCAAAATAATTAGTAGCATACTTTTATTTTGGTTTCTATTTCACTCCATAAGGATTCTACATGTTCCTTTACAAGAGGCAAGATTTCATTACCACCTGTATGGAAAGCAAGAATAACCTATTAAAATGCAAATTCTTACATGAAAACATGTACATTATGATCAACTAATGCACAAAACTAAGCAATACTGAAAAAACAGCTAATTATGCTGATTATGAAATTACATATGCATGAAGTTTTAGTAAAAAGTACAAAAAAAAACACCACCTTTGTTTTCATTTTCAACAAATGACAATATATTTTTGGGACTATACTTGATTAATGTTAAGGTGACCAACTTTTCTACAATGAAAAGAAGGACACAAATAAATTTAGAAAAAAAAATGTCAGAAATAAAAGATTGCAATGCAATTATACTACAAAATACACTATAGTTTGATAAATGCATAATAAAAATATTTGTAACATTTTACATGCAATTATGCTTGCATGCCTATTAATTATTATTTAAATGAGTACAAATATCGGCTGAGGGGGATCGATCGAATACGGAAATTTTCAAGGGAGGACAGAATTTACAAAAGACGGACTGTCCTCCATGAAGGAGGACGATTGGTCAACTTATTAATGTCTTAAAACTGCCTGCTGCAATACGAGCACAAATGCAAAAAACAAAATGTAGAAATAAGAAAGCAATATAAAAGTGCATAATAAAAGGAACTGACCTGATTTTTTGCTCTTAACTTTTTCAGGTTTGTGAACAAAACAACCCTTAAAGAGAAAACGAAAAAACAATAATCATTGTTGGTGTAAAAAATTATTAAAATACATTGAGCATCAGAAAAACAATAAAAAATATTATAATTATAGGAAAAATAATAATAATATTAAAAGAAAACAGGTCTCAAAATGTTGATTCTAGGAGAGTAGAATATTTTCAACAACATTCCCTTTCTTAAGATTTCATAAAACTTAATTACTTTATTAATCGAGGCAGAATCATATTCATCCATTGATAAAAAATATTTAGAAAACCAGGTAAACTTGTAAAAACTTTCTCTCGGAAACGTTTCAACCACAGAATACTTTACTAAAATATGAAATTTTCTCTTAAACCCAAATCGTTTCTTTTTCCCTCCAAAACAATAATAATTCTACATTTCACTTCATTTCTCATTGTATCCTCGTGAACGAGTCACTCCAGACGAATCAAGATAACAACATAGCAACAGTATTGGTAAAGCGAATGGAATCAATATACTCAAGTGGTGAATAATATTTTTCCGATTGTATGTGAAATTTTAATCCAATATTTCAGTTGTGTAGCTAACGAATCCTTTGATGAATTTGCCCTGAGGCCACTTGAGTTTTTTCTATTGAAAAATGTTTTGGATCAATAAGGAGGCAAGGGAGAAAAGACGCTACGGGAATCAGTTTTACGGGTCTATTCTCGTATCCCGGTTGGGTTGGGAGACGTCACTTTTTCCGCCCGTTAACGACAAATGCGAATCTCGTACCCGTTTTCCCAACCGGTTGGGATATCGCTCGGTCGAAAAAAGGACTCCGATTTCTCGCCAGCTCTGTACCTGACATAAACGCTATTCGTTTGCGAGAAGTGTTGTTTCGATATCAGAACTTATCAAATTTTCATTTAAAAGGGAGGTTTCTAAGACGGTAATTGTGTTTTGAAAGGGTAAATCGGGAAAAATGTAATCCATTTGACCAATCTGAAGAAGAATTTATCAATTACTTTAGGTTTTTTAAAAAGTAGTTAAATCTTTTATCGAATTTAAATAATTTAATCTAATAATTTAATACGACAATCTAAAATAATTAAATCTTTAAAAGTAGTTAAATCTTTTACTACTCCATCAAGATAGTCAATAATGATAGTTGATAATTAGCTAAGATCAATTACATTTAAAGATTTAATTACTTAATATATTCTTATCAAATTAAATTAGGGTAACATTTTAACATTTTTTTTAGCATTGAGTGTGGAATGACTTTCCTCATTCCGTATATATCATTACAATTTTCCCAACGCTCCCAACCCAACCGGGGTATAAGCATAGACCCGTTAGGGTGCACAATGGAGACAAAATATTAGTGAGTTTGCGGCACTTTTTTTATCTATACTTAAAAAAGGTAATGTTTGAATGTGTGTGTGCGTGCGATGTCCAGACGAATCTATTGCACTTAGAGCCTTGCACGAATCTATTGCACTTAGAGCAGGTGTCTTACTGGTCTATTCTCATAACCCGGTTGGGTTGGGAGTGTTTCGCCTTTCGACCGCGGGACGTTAATGGCTTTTTCTCGACTGAAAGACGGGGTCTGATTCTCGTACCTCGGTCGCTCCAAACATCTCGCTTTACGCTAGGAAGTGACGTATTTCTGCTGCGCGCGCAGCAAATCAAGCGATCGTCATTGTTTCGTGGTTTCAGATTCAGTTCAAGTTTTGAATCGCCAAAGGAACTATGGCGAAGCGTACATTTGCTTCCCAATTCGAAATTATGTTGCATTATTTTGAAAAATATTCACAAATTTTAAGTGGGAAAGTTGATCGCATCTTTTCAAAAGACACCAAGGGTAAGAGGTGGGAAGATTTAACTTCTGCTCTTATAAGATGCATTATAATGCATCTTTCTTGCTTTCATAAGTCCATTGTTAAGGGGGTAAACCATTTATCTTTTACAAAATATACATTTATAATAATTTTATACATTTATAGAACATAAATTGCAGTCTTTTTCCAATATATTGATATAATTTTACCAGTTTTCTAGAGAGAGGAAAAGTAATAAACTTTTTTCCATGCCAATTATTTTAAAATGAATAAATCTTATAAATTAATATTACAAGCCATTTGTTTATTTTTCCAATTACATTCGAAAATAGAACATGAAAAAAAGTTATTAAATTCAGCAAGTTTTCACAACATTAAAAAAATTACATCTTTATCAAGGAACAAGAAAAATTCTTTTATTGTCAGATTTTGCAATTACTTTGTAAATATTTGACAAATTTCTTTGAATTAAAACCCAAATAAAAACATTGTAATGATATATGCGGAATGAGGAAAGTCATTCCACACTCAATGTTAAAAAAAATGTTAAGATGTTACCCTAATTTAATTTAATAAGAAAATATTAAATAATTAAATCTTTAAATGTAATTGATCTTAGCTAATTATCAACTATCATTATTGACTATCTTGATGGAGTAGTAAAAGATTTAACTACTTTTAAAGATTTAATTATTTTAGATTGTCGTATTAAATTATTAGATTGAATTATTTAAATTCGATAAAAGATTTAACTACTTTTTAAAAAATCTAAAGTAATTGATAAATTCTTCTTCAGATTGGTCAAATGGATTACATTTATCCCGATTTACCCTTTCAAAACACAATTAACGTCTTAGCAGCCTCCATTTTAAACGAAAATTTGATAAGTTCTGATATCGAAACAACACTTCTCGCTAGCGAATAGCGTTTACGCCAGGTACAGAGCTGGCGAGATATCGGAGTCCTTTTTTACTTTCTCGTATACGAAGTATACAAAGAGAAAGTATTGTAATCGTCAAAAAATTCGAACTCGAGATTTTGACGAATCTCCACGTTTTAGACCTCCCTGATTCCGAAAAACACAATTTTGGAATCATGTCTGTCTGTCTGTGAACACGATAACTCGAAAACTATTAGAGCTACGGGGATGAAATTTGGTTGTGGTCTTGAAACATAATTTGTAGGTTTCTATCAAATTTTGGACAAAATCCGTCAACGGGAAGTCTGTCTGTATGTATGTCCGCTGTCATATGAACACGATAACTCACAAACTTGAATTGGTAGATGGATAAAATTTAGTGCACAGTTTTATCATTAGGAATGTAGGTCCGTATAAAATTTTGGGCCAAATCCGTCAACGGGATGACTGTCTGTAGGTCTGTATAATCGCATACTTGTTAATCCGCTTCTCCATGCGCATGCGTACTGGTTTACTTAAGCGCTACTTCCGTTTTGGCGAGCGTGACCTTGACGCGAAACAAGTGGATAAACATTGCATTCTGGGTTACGAGACGATACAGTGGATTCGAATTTTTTATACGCGGGGAAAGGAAGGTTGCCATAATTGCCGAGCATTGATACGGGACGCTTAGATGCTAAATAAATAAATCACGAATAGAGTAGGTACGTATTTAGCTTATTTTACTCGGATAAAAAACGTCAATAATCTTGGCAAGCAATCTTATAAAATGAACCCGTAGAATAATAAAAAAAAGTTGCGAGGCTAATCCCTTTTAGCCTAGTCACACTTTAAAGCTGATTTTGCTTTCTTAATTATATAATTTTCTTCTTTCACATAATTAGAAAATTGGGCGCGGGTCATTTTAAAATTATAATGACACGGAGTTTAGGAAGAAAACGGAACACATAATAATACGGGAATGAATAGTGAAATACGGTGACAGACCCTTATATACGGGACGCATGGTTACCCTAGGGAGAGGGAAAATGACACATTTTGTGAAGTATACGAGAAAGTTTAGGGGAGACCACTCCCGCTGGTTTGACCGAGCGAGATCCCAACCGGCGAGTACGAGAATCGCACTTGTCGTTAACGGGCGGAAAAAGTGACGTCTCCCAACCCAACCGGGGTACCAGAATAGACCCGTTAATGGTGATTCAATGCAGCTCGGAGCCGGAATTTTAAAATTTAATCTAGAAAATTTTTTATTTAGTGTTTTGTGTTGTTTTGGGTCATTTTTGGCATGTTTACGGCTGTTGCATCTTTTCTAATGATTGCCGAAAAACAATCAATGCGCCATCGGATAGAACAAACAATTTTCGTTCTAATGAAGTTTGTTTTGAGCTTCAAACGTAATTTACTGAATTTTGAGAAATTTTTAAAAAATAGCAAGTTTTGCCATCGAAATTTTATTTTTGTTTTTAAATTTGCTGCATCCGACGTTCTAATAACCTTATTATTTTCAATTTTTCAGATTATAACTGGAACGGTTCTGTTGGATTAAAAATTTAAAACAAGAACGGTTAAAATAGCTATTTCCATTTTTTTTAAATTAATTTTTTCATGGTCAGTTGAAAGATATTATTCTCTAGCGAGCATACTCCCTCGGAAGTTTCTCCGGAGCCCTCCCAACATACACTCTGCAGAGTGCAGGATACGTCATAACCTTCAACTGAATGACTTCGATTATTATTTTCGGCAGTGTGTTAACGTGTTTCTGTCTCGCATATTTTACTTGTTGTATAATAATCATTTTCACATTGTAATTTTTTAATATTGTTTCGGATTAATGTACTCTGTATTGTTTTTCTACAGTTGAAATATCATTATCGCTAAGAAAAATAAGAGGAAAATCATTATTGTGTATCTTTTGTTTTGTTTTCAGAACTTTTTCATGTCATTGTGGACGTTTTTTTTTTTTCATTTTGTTGAAGTCCTGCTTCCACGGGTAACGCCATGCGCATACTGCTAGTTGTAAAATATGTTGAAAGCGAGAAAAAACAATACTATGCCCTGAGCGACATTTATACTTGCTAAGACACTGTTGATGATTCGGAGCAAAAGAATTATTTTATTCCCCGGGCGCCACTTACTCTCGCTACGCCACTGGGAGTAGCTATTTTTTACAAAGGTGATCATTGACAGAGGACATTTTTCGAAAATGCAAACGATTTTTACTTTCTCGCAGTGACGTGCCTACACAAATTGGTGCCAAAGGCGGATCTAGGGGGGCTTTGGGGGCTCAGGCCCCCTTCGGGTCTGAAACCATATACTGTTCAGAATGCTATGTATTGATTTTGTAAAACTTTTATTATCTAGACTTTCCAGAAAAGTCATTGTAATATAAAAACAATTAAGACACAAATGGCTTTTAACAAAGCAGGGGAGGGGGCATTCCCTCCAAGAACAGCGGAGAAATTGATGGTTATTTTGTTCAGCTACGTGGCTAGCGATAATTCAAGGAGCAAAATGGTTGTTGCAGGGTTTTCGGGGCGTTCACTGATTGCCCCCAGTATGCAAGTACTGCATACTAATACAGCACTGATATATAACTTTGCGGTTATCGTATTAAAAAGACAATTGTTGAGGCAGTTTTCAGTGGGGAAAGGAAACTTCCTGTTAAGAAAATAACTTGATACTTTTTTAAAATTTGAATCCTCGAATAGTTATATTGGATTGTATAAAGATTAGAAATATGTTAAATACCCATGCGAAGATTCAAGCTTAAAAGATATCAATTTGTGAAGAAAAAAAAAAACTCGTCATTAAATTTCTCTTAGAGAGCAACTGTAATTCAGTCCTCTGCAATGCCAATATCTTTCCGAATCCTATATTTTATATATATGCAGTTAAAAGTTATTTACTACAAATATTCATATTTTCTTGAATATTCAAAGCAATTACTTTTAATTTTAAATATAATGTTCCGCTAATGTATTGTCACGCATTCCGTAAGTGTTTTTATTATATGGGTGAAAACTATAAATGTTATAAGCAAAAAACATGTGAAAAAACCAGGGGAATCTTTTTAAAAAATATTTTATCTCACCGAATATACGAGCTACTTTTATGAAAACTCATATAAGAATTGCGCCCAGCAAACAAAACCATTGATGAAAGTTACAAATCATTATTCGCTTTCTGCGCAACGATGTGAGCCAAACCATTTTCATCTTCATCACTTCCAGGTTCTTTCCCTAAAAGCACTCTTGACCGAATCTTCGCTGTAAAACGTGAGTTCTTACGATTGTACGTTAGGATTTGCCGAAAAAAGTCATTTTTTTCACGTCGCTATACTGCGGAAAAGTTGCGCATTGGTGAGAAATAAAACGAGTAAAAAAACTAAGGAAAGTGAATAACATCTTCTGTTCCCGCAAGGGCCTTGAAAATCGCAAAAAGTGGCAAAAATTGACTGTTTTTTCAATATTTTTAAAAATTTCTCTCTATCTTGTTTATTACATCATTAGTTGTTAAGTGCTCAACTTCTTAAGAGTAATAAAATTTATTTCATGAAATCAGGCTATCTTTCGGTGGTACATTTCCTCCAAACTTGACGAAAATTTATGAAAATACTTAACATGCAATTTTTAGTTCCTAATTTTCAAAATTATCTACATACATCCTCTTGTCGATAAATTGCAAAGGTCGATGTTTCTATGTTACGTACAGACAGTTGAGCGGTGTGCTCAACTCGTTATCTCAAACAGAGTGCTTCTAAGGTCGGTCAACCGGGCGTATGCCCAGGGGCAAGTGGGTCAGCACCCAGCCACCTTATTTGTATATTAGAAACTATCATAATATTATAAAATCTAGCTAAATTTATTTCCTGTATCCCCAAGCCCCCTCCCCCCACCAAAAAAACCATAGACAGCGAAGATATAATAATAAATTGTAGTTGCCTGTATCTCTACTAATAATAAAGAAGTGTGTGTGTGTCTGTGTGTTGGGGCTCTACAAGGCACACTGCTGGACCAAGAGGTACAAAATTTGCCACAAACATTCTTTGGAGGATGGGAATGTGAACATCGCAGCTCTTTGTTTTTGAAATTTTAATTAGAATTTTAATTAATTAAAAAGTAAGCGAAATTTTGGTGTTTTTCCTTATTAACTTCCAAAAATATAGCGGAACAAAATTTATTTTTATACTATCTGAAAGTGCAAAAAATTACCTTTTCAATGATATGAATTAAGTTGTTGTGCAATTTTTTCTCTAATTTTTATGAATTGTTGGAAATACTTTTACTCATAATTTATAACAATGCTTTTCATTGTTGCACTGAAATTCAAACAGTTTTCATTGTTTAAAAAAATATTTATTTGCGTTTCTCTTGCATTATTGAAAGCAAAGGCAATAAACTAATGAATTTTCTTTCCTTTTTTTATTTCACCAGTTTTTATGGAAATCTATAAACTAAGTCGTCTAAGATAGCAAATATATTAGGAAATGTATCTACTAAGCTGAATGATTATGGGTGCTATGTTTTAATTCTTTTTATTAGCATATGTGCAGTGTCATTTTTATTTTGAAATCAAATATAAATTTTGCATAAGGAATAAGAAAGTAAAATTGGCGCCTACAGCTTACAATTAGGTGCTGCATGGCACGTACAGTTTCTTGACTCCTTTATGGGCGTTCATGTTGACAATAAACAGAACCTGTGCAAAGCTACTGAAAAACACGATTTAAATGTCTATCACAATTTTCACTTTAAAATTACTTTGTTAAGAGAACCATGAATATCAAATTATGCATAAGGGATTCAATTGAAATTATATTCCCGGTGAACAAGCTGGTAGCCGAAGGCGGCTAGTTAAAAATAAATGCTAAATAATTATAACAGCAGATACCAATATGGAAAATTACTCAGGGCATGTTTAAGCATTTGAAATAAGATTCCGACTATGAATGAAGGTGAACCCATTCATTTTAATCTTTTAATGCGTAGAGTTTATGTTTGCGTAGAATAAGTTGAATACAAAAAGTTCTAACGAGAAGGTGGATCCATATATTCAAGTCCTGACTTTTCTTTGAGAAATCACATTCACAAAACTATAGAAAACATTATTTACATAGTATTATCTCCATGTTCCTGTCCAGGGCCTCAAAATACAAAGGGCAACGCTGATCAAAAGCATAGTGAAAAGTTTGTGGAAGCCCAGAAACGCCATTTTTATCCGTTATGTCCGTGTTTTCGCATAAATCAAACTTCCGAGTGAAGGAAGAGTGAAATTCCATGCAAGAAATTTAAGTGACATTAAGATGTTTTAATAGCTGAATTCTTTTCTGAATGGTGTGTTGATTTTTTTGTTACTTTCTGTTTTCTTGCCTTTCGTTCTTAAGTAACAAATATTGCAATTTTGGAGCTTAGTTTTGCAATATGTTACAATAAATAAAGAAAATAAATGAAATCGATAGATTTTTAAACGTAAATAACCTTTTGTCATGTGCATACAATCAATCTGTTGCAATACATCGAAAGATGATATATGAAGATTATGTTCAGGATTAGAAACTGAAACTTGCATATTGAAGTAATTTCGCATATTTTTTGTCAATTTTGGAGGGAATGTATCACCGGAGGTTATGGATCAATATTGATAAAATAAATTTTATTCCCCTTGAGAAGTAGAGTGCATAACAGATAATGCTATATTAAACAGATAGAGAAAAAATTTAAAATTTTAGAAATTATTGGAAAACAGTCACTTTTTGCTTTTTTTAGGGCCCTTAAGGGATTTTATCAATATCCTTACTTTTTTCCTTCTTTTTATTTTTCACCAAATCGCAACTTTTCCGTGGTATTAGCGACACGTAAAACTATTTTGACTATTATACCCTATTGTATGTCTCACAATTCTTCACAACTGATTTTGAACCGTTGTACTCGTATCAACTCCAAATATTTTGTATTTTACGAACTATACTTAACTTTTGAACACAAGTGTATCTGACGATATTAGCAGTGAAATGAATGTTCCTGGAACATGTGGCAAGGAAACAACTAGAGAAAAGGTCCCTTACAGCAAATGCTGAAGAATATTTCAGACAAGTGATATTTATAACTATAATTAATCATTTTATTTCCGAACTTGAGTTACGCTTTAACACAGACTTTTATGGGATTTTAACTCTGGAAGTATTTATACCATCGAAGAATGCGATCCACAAAGACAATGATATTCACGCATCTTTAAAGGTTTTCGGAGTAAATCTTCGGATACCAGTTACATTTTGATTAAACCGGAGTGATAAAGAAATATTGCTTTCTTTGATCATTGACTCAAAGGTAGACTTCTAACTTCTCCTATTATTTCGTAGCATGCACTTAACTTCCGTTTTCATTTCGTAGCTTTTAATATATCTTCAAATATTATATGACGTTAGTTTAGTTATTACGCGATGTTTCTTTCAAATTTCACAAATTTTTGAATGATCCTAATCAGTGTGCAGCAGTGTAGCGATTGGGATTAAGGGAATTATAGATGCCACAGATGCCAGTTTTAAGGGCGTGATGGAGACAAAACATTAATGCATTTATGACAATTTTTAAAGCAAAATATGAATAGGGGGCTTAAAAATAATACCAGGCCCTGAGGGCCATTTGCGCTTGCTAAGCAAATGATGACAGGGGTAAAAAAAAAAAAATCATATTCCCTGGGTGCCACTGACCATGTTGACAAATGTTTGTGTCACTTTTGAAAGTCAAATACAATAAAGAGTCGGAAAAATACCCAGTCCAGGGCGCCATTTACGCAAGTTAAGCCTCTTATGATGAAGAGGGGGGGAGGAGAAAATAAATTATAGTATGACCCGAGCGCCACTTATCCTCGGTACGCCACTGTCAGTATGTAAAATCATTGAAGGATAACCGAGTCCCGTTTCTACCAAAGGGAGAGGGCCTAGGGAGAAAAAGAAGGAATGGTGCTTCCCATCAGACACACAAACATCAAAAAGAAGAGAATGGGGTGCATAAAAAGTATGATATGATAAAAAGCATGATATAAAGTATTTCTGTTGTCGCCGTAGCAATGATGGAGATGAGAAGATGGAATTCCAAGGGTTTTCAGACTCGTGTGAAGTGGTTCAAAGTACGGAGACAAAAACAAGAGGTTAGTCTAGCTGCTGGCCGAGGGGTCAGAGACATAGGAGGGCAAAAGAAAATCAACGAAAGGTGTTATAGTGTAAAACTGTTTAATTAAGTTTAAAGTGTTCTAGGTACTTAGACTTGACAATATTTCTACTCCAAGCAACCCCGGGTATATAAGCTAGTATTTAATGAATTAAATCTAATTTATTAAAATTTAATCAATTGAAATATAATTAATCAAAATTTAACCAATTCAAATTCAATTAATCAAAATTCAAAAATCAAAATTAATTAATTAAAATTTAATCAATAAAACATTTTTAATTTTAAAACTTAATTAATTTAATTAAGGGATTCTTAATTTTTACTATTTAAAAACATGGAATTTTTTTCTTCAGTAGCCCCCCTCCTTAATGCCCCCCTAAACCGCCCTTGAGTGGCGCCCAGGGAAAATACCGAAACTGCGCCCCCAGCCCCTTACTTTTCTTTAAAAATGCGATCTTCATTTTTTTTCGGAAACTTCATGTCTGGGAGTCCCAACATTAAAAGTGCAAAAAAAAACAATCACATGTAAAACTTTTTTTATTTGATATGATTTACACATTACCAATAACTTCACGATGGTCATTATATACGGACAGCTCTTTAATTTGAAGGGTATCATAAGAATATTTCACAAAAATGGTTAAAAAATATTTTATAAAAATAATTCGAAAGTTTTCAATGAAATTTTGCTAAACTTTCAAAGAAAATTTTATGCATTTTAACTTTAATCACTTCAATACGGCTCAAATGAAAGATTTGATTTTAAAAGGGGACTTCTGCAGACTCGGCCGAAATTACTTTTTTGCGTTTTTGATTTGATAAAGGTAGTTACATTGTTTGGTGTGAAACCTCAATTCTGCCATCCACAGTTATGTTGTAGTAAATCATCAAAGTTTCCGTATGATGTTAGAAGGGGACTTCTGAGCAGAAGTGGATCTTCAATTGCCCCTCAAGAGGGCTAAAATTCATTCATTCATTTACATCACTATTTTTACTATTAATTTTTGTTTTTAATTCTGAATTTTTCTTAAAAACAAATAAATTTTACATTTTATTTTGTTTTATTTGAGTTTAAATTTATTTGCAAATAAACAAATTTTTATTTTTATTTGAGTTTATTTGATATTTTATACTTTATAATTGTTTCTCCCTGAATATTTTTTAAATCTGAATTTTACTTAAAAACTTTTCAAATTTAAATTTCTTGGCAAATAAATACACTTTTAATTTCATTTCAGTTTCACTGATATTCCAGGCTTTCTAACTATTTTTCCTGAATTTTTTGCTTTAAATCTGATTTCTACTTAAAAACGAATAACTTTAAAATTATATTTTATTTTGAGTCTTTAAATTTAAATTTACTCACAAATAAACAAATTTTGAATTTTAGTTAAGTTTCATTGATATTCCTGACTTTATAATAATTCATTCCCAAAAATTCTGAAATTTTTATACTGTTTGATGTTAAAAGGGAACTTCTGCAAAATTTAAATTGAATTTTTGGAAATTAAAAATTGTAATATTTTTTGGTTGTCATCAATAGATTCATTTTCTACTGTGAAACACGTTAGAGATATCTTGGACCCCGATTTCGATGTTGTTTACGGCTCATTCATTTTTTCTTCTGTAAAATTTTAAAAATGTCAGAAGTCCACTTTTAAAATCAATCGATTCAAATAAAAAATTCAAACCATTGTTTGTGTAAAATTTTTCATACATTAGAAATATATAAATAAAAAATGCATTCCATTTACCTTATACTTGAAAAAATATTGTAAAATATGCACAAATCTCTTACTCCATCGGAAAAAAAACCCGCACACAAGAATAATAAAGAAAAAATTATATACATTACTTTTCGCCTATAGACATTATATAGAAACTCCAAATATTGAAATAAATCATTTGTTAGTACAGATAAAATCGTACAAATGTCTTGATAACTAAGTTAATATGTTTAATAATATACCAATTTATTTCACACAAATCTTTAAACTTATAAATCAAATTCTGCAACTAATAACGTCTAATAATATTTTACCTAGCGCCTTATGACCAAGTTAAAATTCATTAAAAAATTAGGAGGCATTTTATTTAAGAAAAAAAAGCAATTTTAAACATGAATTAAAATTATAACGTTATTAATTTGTCTATGATATATAAAATTGCACTTCCTTATTATTTTGGCAAAAATTATTTCTGTATATAAAAAAGGATACATTTCGTCTGAAAATTTTTGAAGTTTTTAGGGTGTCCGAAATGTTATAAATTCACCTTCCTGTCTTTTAAAGAAGCAGTAGAGTTTATAATTTCATTAAAGTCAGTTTTTCTGTACTCAGAAGGGCTAAATCAAGGAGTTGTTTTCGTCCCGTTGAAGCTCTGAGGTTTGAAAGTATCAGCTTCATTTTGCTGAAAGATCTCTCGCAGCTTGCAATTGATGTTGGTATCGTCAAAAGTATCTACAGAGCTATTTGGAGATTTGGAAAGACACTTGAATCTCCATGGATGAGAATAAATCGCAGATTCGTCAGTTTTTATTTTTTTCATGTCATTCTTTCCTTTCAGCTAAAAGATTCAAAAATTTCACAGATAAATTATAGATTCTTAACTATTTCTATGGCGTACGATATCAGGTTTAGCGTGAACCAGGCCTACACACACGGCGGATCTACAGGCGGATCTCTTTCAAACCTGGAACACGCGGCTCTGAAGCCAAGACTTAACCACTAGGCCATCGCAGCACCATGAGTAGCAAATAAATCATTTCATGTTGAAGTGTATTTGAAAGTAGCTAGTGAGTTCAAGTCTATTCATTACATGGTCGAAGTTCAAGGGCAGTTTTTCAAGCCTTTCTGGAGACATTCGAAAAAATGTGAAAATCCGGAAGTGACCGGATACTTTTGATTATATAGTGTAATATCACTAATTTCAGCACAGGCTGTCTCAAATTAGGATGGTTTAAGGGAGAAGTTAAAACTATCTAGAACAGTAAGTTCTCACCATTTTTGCTTTTGATTTTTTATATTGCAGATTAATTAAAAATATTCTTCTTAGAATCTTATTTCGCTTATATTAATAGAATTTGCTTATGCATCTATATGCAAATGTTTCATTCCTTCTCATGGTTTAATTTCTTCCGTGCATGGTTTGATCATGTTCAACAGTGTTACACTGAACAGAATTTGAGAAAATGTAGCCAGTGGCGGCAATGGGTGGCAAAAAAATTTACAGACACCTAAAAGAACCCCGGAGTATAGAGGTTAGACAAAAAAATTAAAAATTTAATTACAAAATTAGCTAGCTTTCCCGGACATTATAGTCTTTTATTTATAATTCCTAGTTTTAGGCAGCTAAAATGAAATAAAAATTTAATTTTTTCCGCAAAAAGTGGGGCGGGCGACTGCCCCCGAGTCGCTGCCATTGAATGCATCTGTTAGTTTTTCTAATAAGTGACTATATTTAATTAATTTCATCAATCATGCAAATATTCTCCGCATTCTTAGTATGTATGCACTTATATGTTTCATTAATGTGCCGTTTAAGGACAAGCTTATTTTCGTAAAAAAAATTAGATCGGAGAGATCATGCTTTGACACATCTGGTGCCTCCAAGAATCTCTGTCCCGTCTGATCATGAGTACTCTTTTATTCAGACGCAAATTTAATGAAAAACCAAAGGCATTTAACTTCAGTTCCACTTTTGTGTTCTTCCACAAAATTTCAGTAACAACTAACGCCTTTGTAAATCGAGAAATTAAGAGCAATAGAACTGCAATTGCAACATTTTAGACCTAATAAAAAATGGCCCATAAGTGAAAAGTTTAGTGTTTGTCATTGGCGATTTTACTGTATTGAATCGGTGTGTATATTGATTTTATTGGTGTTCAAATTCAAAAACTAGGTTCTGGAGTCTTTCATTTTTCATTTTCATATATTTTAATATTTTTTTCAATTAGTCTCTATTTGGCTTCTGCGTCTGAATTATTTTTTACAACAAACAATTTAAAAAATTAATTGTTTGTTCAAATTTCATTCTGAAGATATACAATTTTCGAAACTCTTAACTTGATCAGCTTATATTATGTTCATTGGTGACTGCTTTAATTCTTGTTTCCATTTCCAAGCATTTTAGTTATAAATTTTTCCGATCAATTTAAAATCACAATAACATTTTTATAAATTCCTCCTCACTTAAACTATCTCAAGTCTTTCATTTAGGGCAGAGGTTCCGAACATGTGGTACGCGTAACCCTGGGGGTACCAGGTATTAGTACATGCAAGACATCTTAGTAATGGTGGAAAATACAAAACATACGAATAATTCAGTATTTCGCCTTCTCAAGTTCGAATGAAAGAGGAAACTGTAAGAGTCAGAAAGCTTATTCACGAAGTAATAGAAAGAAAGTAGATTAATATCTAGTACTAATTGAGCAATTGTTACTCTCGTCGTGAGTTAATACGAAATTATTTCAATGGTGTTTTCATTTCTTTTGAAGTTGAACTAATATTATTTTTTAAAAAATCGAGTAAAATGTGAAGTCAAAAATCTATCCTACAAATTTCATTAAATTCATTAGAGTTGATTGACTCTTAAGCTCGCCTAAGCCCTTAGCGTTATTAATGAAAATTTTATTGTGTTAATGGATGGTTGGGGATTGGATATAACAGTAGGGGGTTCTCAAAAGTAAAAAGCCAAATCGAGGGGTACGAGAGGGAAAAAAAAAGATTGGGTATCGCTGATTTAGGGCATGCTAGATTGCAACAAAGTAATTTTTAATCAGCATCCATACATTCGCTATATAAGCGAGTTTTGTCATAAATTTCAGCACACTTTTGTTAATATCATTATTAACAGCTTTTAAGAAAGCAACTAATTATCTAAAAACATTCAATAGCGTTTGTAAATAGCAAACATTTTATGTTTATTTTTCCGTTTGGGCCTTTGCCATAAAATCAATGTAATTTCTCTCAAGATCATACCCTGCTTACACATCATAACATTCGAAGACAGATTGCTTTAATCATTAGTTCGATTGTTTCCCCTAGAATATAATTTTCTAAAATATTATAAGCTTGAAGGTGTGTTGATTATTACACATTCAAAAAATAAAAAGCATTTGAAATTAATTATTACCAAAATGTATTACGCTTATTGAACTATCAGCGTAATTTAGATGCTCAGCAATCACTGATAATGTAATTTATAATATTATTATTATTTGTCACACAAATTGTTTCATAAGAAGTTGAATTTATTGGTTTGGGATTTGTTTATTTCATCGAATATTGAATTTTTATTATTTTCAATATTTATCATCCCTCAAACTAAAATCCTGGGAAGGGTATAACACTGATCACTCTCTTTCTGCCATAAATAAAGCACAAAAATACCATTTACAACATTTTTATTAGATATTTCTACAACTGTTGTACACATCTAAATTTAAAAAAAGATAAAAATTACAAATAAGTTATTTTTACATGTTCTTACAATACATAAAACACAAAAGAAAAACGAGCTAATAACACACAAATAATTTAAAATGATTAAATACAGTATACTTTAATCCATATATAAACTATCAATACAATTCTGTGAATGATTATTTTAGGTGTGTGAAATATATATCTTTTATGATATCTTATTTTTAGAATATTTGGATTCGCCTGAGAATTCTTTTCCCTTTATGAAAGCCATTTGAAAATAAGAAATTAAAAACTCATGAGTTTAATGTATAAAACTACTATACAAGAGGTAAAAGAAAGACATTAATTGGCCAATTCATGTTCACATGATTTATGTGAAGTGACACGCGATAATTCAAATTTTGAATCTACTGCAAAATTTATAATTGCTGCTCAAAACGGTAAAAACAATTCTTATGCTCATTAAAATAATGGTTCATTTTTTTGTTTCTGGTTTTCTTCGGTAAAGTAATTCTATTTCTTACATTAGAAATTTAATTAATTTTTTAGCTTTTTTTTATAACTTTTATTAAACTTTGTGCAATTCATTTAATATCGTTTTCTATTTAAATTACCATCATTTGTGTTCTTTTAAGTTATTAGAGTAAGTTTAATTTAAAATTTATTGACGTTTACTGAATTTATAATACATTTATATATATTTTTTTCACTTGCATATATGCATATGCATTTGCATTGGTGTGTTGGAAAAACTTTTAAGTCTAAAAGAACATAATATACACTATGGTGTAGGGTTAAAACCCTTCAAATTTTTAGAGACCATGCCTTTAACAATTCAGAATTGTTAAGTGGAAATCTGAAGAATATTTTCTTACAACAATAATTTTTCTCTTTAGCATTATAACAGCCAAAACAATATATTTTTTATACTCAAAAAGTTTGTGTAAATTGTAAACAACCGCGCCGTAGTACAGCGTAATATATTAAATGACAGACACATGAGCACTGTGTCATGCAATTCAACATTTAGTCATTTGTTTAGATGGCATGCTCAGTTACGTTAGTCATGTAACTGTGAAGTCATGTGAATTGACTTCATTGCGTCTATCGTAAAGGTATTTATTATATGTCATATGAAAGTTAAACAAAATGTCATGTACTGTAATGATTAATGTACACTAGAATGGAATTATTTGACATTAATACGCGAAGAACTTTTTTCACGTAAGTCATTTTAAAATGAGACTATTTTATGTAATAAAAAGGAGAGCTAAAGCATAATCACCAGTTAAAAGATAGAAAGAATCGGTGATGGAAACGAAGAGTAAGAACCAAGCTAATAAATTCCATCAAAACATTACAGCTAGTCACAAAGCTCTTAAGTATCTAAATCTAATTACAATAACTCAGAGTCAAAAGAACAGTATCATTCTGTACAGTCATAGATTTAGCTGTCATAATGAATGCTATACAGTGTCCCAGTTAGAAATTCGATGTTGCATTGTGGGCGTTATAAGAGAGAACATAATTTTGAGACAAGTTAAAAAGAGAAGTTAGAAGCTATAATATTAACATTTTTTACATTTAAGAACATACAGATTAAAATGTAACATCTGGTTACAAACGTTAATATATCTCACAAAATAAATAAAATGTTGTATAAGAGAAGAACAATTCATTATTGTGTTATTGATAAATGAACACTGATATTATTCAATGTCGGTACGACATTGAAGTCAATATAATACCAAACATCTATATTCGACATCGGTCATCTAAAAAATGATAATGGAATTAATTTATGCTGACAAGATACGCGCCAAATTTGCCTCGCCAATTTATTTTTGGAATCCTTTGAACATCCTCCAAGAAGAAAAAAGAAAGTTACATCCAGTGACGTAGCGACCGGGGGGGGGGCAAGGGGGGTATTGACTCCCCGGGCGCCAGATTTATGTGACGTTAGTTAAATATTTCCACAAATACAAATGAATTGGTGACACTGAAGGGGTAAAAATGTCATTAAGTTCCTTACAAAAATTTTAAAATTTCGGCATAATTCTCGTGTTTTTAACTCTATATATCACGTGTCTGTAGAAGCGCTAAAACATTTTTGTAAATAACAAGATTCTAATATTAATCTTCGCAAATAAATGTAAGTAGAAATGTTGAGAAAATATAAAAGTGGACGGAGGAGAGGACAATGAATGTTGGGGACAAAATTCATGCATTTATTTACATATATATCCAATAATGATTATCACCATAAGGGAAAAGTTCATAATATTTCCTTTATAAAGGACAATTAAAACACAATGAATATATTTCCAAGCTGCGCAGATGATGAGATTCTAAAGTATTGTTCAAATGGCTCTGATAATGTCATTATCACAGTTAAATGGTCCACAGCAAGGCGAAATTCTAATGTTTGAATATAATCGATGAAGAGATGAAAAAGGGGGACACATACGAAAAGTGTGTTTAACACTAAGGTGATACATGATAGAACTGAATCGTTTTAAACGATTAAATTCGATAAATCCCGTGGAAAATGAATTTAGAAAGGATATTTATTCTACTGGGTAAAATAGAAAAGGTAAGTTATTTCCTTAATTCTTATCTTTTCTAAGGTTTTTTTTTTAATTTTTCACGATTACGGTTATTTATATTTTATATTGTTTATTTAGCTTTGAGAAATGGACACATAAATGTTTTTTCGATCGGTCTGAGATTCAGTTTATCAATGAGAAATATTTTACGATTTTTTTCATTCATTTTCAAAACTTCAATACAATTCATTCATTAGAACTCAATAGTTCAATCTTACTTTTGAGAATATTCTATTTGAAAATATTCGGTATTTTTCAAATGTTAATACATTCAAAAGTATATCAATCCACGAGTCTGAGTTAAAGTAATAAATAATCGTAACAACTATTTCAGCCAGTATTATCAAAATGTTGATAATTATTTTTTTAATCCATTTTCTCAAGATATCTTTAATTACAATCGAAAATTACACATTTAATTTTTGATTATATACTTTCTTATGATTTGATAAGAATGTATGGGCTATGGGAATTATTCTGTTAATAGAATTTCTACATAAGAGTTTTCTTATGGTTTCTACTTTTTTAAAGATTTTTAAAATATCCAGGTCTTATATAATCTATTACTATCTATCTTATCTATACAATTCAGCATCAAAAATTATATCTTTAAAACATTTACCAGAATCCAGTTTCTAAATTCCTTTCTTTAATTTCGACAGTAATTAAATAATTATTGAAACGAAGCTTGTTTTTATTTAAGTATTTAATTCTGTTCTATAAATTTGGGAGGTTTGGAGCTTTCTAGCAAGCTTCTGAGATATTTGATGAAAAGTTGATTCAATTGATCGCAAAACAAATATGAAAATAAATGCCCATCAAGAATGTGTAGTCCGTTCACATGGAAGAAAAAAATTAGTTAAAACAGATGAACGTTGTAATGCATTCCTTTCGAGAAAGTAAATTATCAGTGAAAAACAATATTAGTAATTCCACTGATACGAGATACTGATAAACTCTCTTGAACTTTTTTAACATGTAATAATAAACATAAAAGTTGAAAATTCATATTATTTTTACAGTGGTCATACAAGCACTTTTACAACCAACTCAGGTGCTCCTCATTTAACAACCTATCAATTTAAAGATTATTCAAATTTCCAACTTGATTCTTATTTTGACTACGAAGTTCATTTTCATCCATTTTGTGCCCCTTACGAATTCTAGTGTATAAGATTCAAAGTGCCGATCGCAAACATACGTAACTTTTTTATGTTATTTTAGAACAATTTTAATTTAAATTATTGCCAAATTGGCTGTTTAATTGATGCTGGATTTTTATACTTGATGCACTGTTTGCATTTTTAGTAATCTGTGGGGCCCTTCGGTACCCTAATATTGTATAGGCTGCTTCGCAGTGGCCTCTTGTCATCCGCATGACTTCGGTTAAGGCGAAGGCCGCATGCATGTATGCTATACATTGTAATATTCGTAACGAATAAAAAAAATATATATTTGTAGAATTATTAAAATATTTAAAGAAAAGAAATTAATTAGATAAAAAAAGCGTTTGGTCATAAAAGAAATTAATTTAAAAATATCGTTTATCTGAAAAAGAAATTAATTAAAAAATTGTTTGATATTAATTCTTTTCTAAAGGTTATAAAAATAGTGTGGCAACGATATATTTGTTTTTTTGCTCACGTTGTCTAGAAACGGAAAAGGATGATGAGGATTGAACATGGAATTCGAAGTAAGTCAGTGATGTAACGTTTGTGATGTAAGTGTATGTGTTTGTTTTACATGTTTGTGCTGTGGAAGACGTCCAATAAATATATTATTGTTGATAATGAAGGCTCCCCTATCCTTCATGCTATGCTGAAATACATCACAACAAGTGATGATATGCATTGTATGTGCATATATTCATGCATTTAGACATTAATTAATCCCAATTCAAAGCTGTCTATGTCTGTTTGGTCGGAACACGTTCTGCTTTGAAGTTTTCGACTGCCCAGTTAAGTGTGTTATGCTCTTTTTCCATTGCATTTTATAATTTTCCTTTTTTCACATAAAAGGATAATTTCTTTCCTAAAAAGGAAGAGGAGGATTTCACCTGGTTTAAGTGTCAATAAAAGAAAATAGTCTACTTTAAAGATGAAAATGAAAATTATAAAATAATATGAAGTTAGTAAAAAATTTATCTGAAATTGTCTGATATCAGCTATTGACAGTTTTAATGGTACTGAAGTCAACTCGTGCTCACGTAAAACACAACAAATGCGCCATACGCATTTAACTTTGGAATTCATTAAGCACTTTGGAAGAAGAAAAGGGCAAGAAAACTTCAAACTAGTTGCTAGATGGCATTCGCAGTTATTCTTGTCTCGTGACTGTGTAGTCACGAGAAGTAACTCCAATGCAGTCAGTTTAATTTACAGATATATGATTGATTAGTAAATAGAGCACATTTGCTTTTACATTATTTTGGTGTTTTATTTATTTTCCTGTACCATACAGGTTTGAAAGTCTGAAATGGAAAGAAAGAATGGTGGATTTTCTGCTGATCGGGGCGGTATAGTAATAGGGAAGATTGATGAACAATTATTCTTCACGATGACCGACCACACTACTGAAATGTGGACGCGTCATAAAGGGGCCTTTCTTACAGGTTAGACTTAGCTCAACTTTGCGATCCGTGGCGACTGATTATTCAAATTTACCCGTTTGGCCTCTAGATAGATAAGAAGTTTTCATATGATTAACCTATTCTACTTATATTGATATAATTTTTATTCAGAATATTGTATCTGTTTCTTTTCAAGATGTAAGCGTAATTTGAATTGATATAATAATACTAAATTTACAAGTTGAAATTTGTCTTCACTTCCTTTTAATTAAACACGGACAAGTTAAGTATAAGTGTCGACCAAGTCGCAAGAACTAAGCTCGGTCGTTAAGTGAGGAGTACCTGCAATTAAAAATCCCAATATGTTGTATAAAGCATGTCGTATCCTCAAATTATAACAACGTAATAACGGATATTGTTACTGGTTTTGTTATGAAAACCATAAGCAGAATTTATGCTGTCTTGTATATGAGTAAGACTGAAAAAGTGAATCGGTAAAATACTGTTTGCTTCTATACCATTGGTAATTTCACTAATAATCTACCATTTGCAAAAATAGTGGATGTACGTGTTTGAAATAAAAGTGAACGTAACATGATCATTGCTATTGCAGTCACTCGGCCATTTGGAATATCTTCAATTCTATTTTCTTTTCTGTGAACGGACAAACTTAGGTGGAAAGTAGTCACGTTGATCACGTGCCCGTACATCCCATCTCATCTGAGCCGTCCTTGCAATCATCGTTCCCGTTGCACCATAGTGCGAGTCTGACGCAACGCCCGTTCTGGCACTGCTTCTGGGTCTGGAGGCAGGATTCGCTGCACCCCTCCGGCTCGTCTGAGCCGTCCGGGCAGTCCGGATAGCGATCGCAGAAGAGAGACATCTGGATACAGCGACCATCGTTGCACGTGAATTTGTTCTCCCCACAACCTGGAAAAATAGAAGGTTCTTTAATACTGTTAATGATACGAGTGGAAAAAAACAACAAATTATGAACACAAAAGAAGATTCAAAACCGATTTATAAACCAGCCTCACATTGGAATGTTGTTCGCGATATAAATAACGAAAAGGAAAATTAATTCAAAAGTCTCTCATTTGCGATTGTTTGTATATATTAGTTTGTAAAATTTTAGCTCCTATCGAAGAGAAGCTAAAAGATGAGGGGTTGTACACAGATTGATATTTTTTAAACTTATATCTTTGAATAGTTATATTGAATTGTGTAGTGGTTAGAAATTTGCTAAATATCTAAGAACACTTATCAGTTACGTGCATAACTTAAATTCCAGCTAATTAGGCACTATAAATAAGAAAAATTTAATTACTTTAATTATATTATTTACATGATTATCAATAAGTTACACATTGCTTCAATTTCACGGCCAAACGATCTTTTTAAATTAATTTCTTTTATGGGCAAATTTTTAAAAAATCTAATTCATCTCTTTTCTTCAAATATTTTAATAATTCTACAAATATTTTTTTATTCGTTACAAATATTACTAGTGTTCATGGGTATTTATCAATTTTCTAACCACTATACAATTCAATATAACTGTTCAAAAATATAAGTTTAAAAAATATCAGTTTGTGTACAACCCCTCATCTTTTAGCTTCTCTTCGATATGAGCTAACATTCTTCTCGTTGTAATGCCGATATCTTTCTAAATATTAAAGATATTAAACTTATTTTTTTTTATATAAGTTGACCTATATATCTGGCTTTAAAGTTGTGAAAGAAAAATTACGCGATGTCTCGCGCATGCGCAGTAAAAAATTGTTTAGTAAAAATGCTCATAATTCCTGAAATATTCAAAATTTTTTTCCAAATTTTAACACAATGCTTTTTGAACATATTGTCATTTTTTCTGTAAGTTTTGTATAATATAACAGAAAATTCTGCATGTTATAAGCAAAAAACAGGCTTGGAAATTTGGGAATTTTTAAGAAAACCGTTATATCTTCCCGAATATTGGTACTGCGCTTACGAAAATTCGTGTAAATATTATGCACATTAAACATAACCATTGCTGAAAGTTTCATATCGTTATATGCTTTATTTGAAGCGGGGTGTGCCAAAATAATTTTCGTCTTCATCAATTTGTAGACGGTCCCCTAATTGCTCTCAGGACCGAATCTTCACTGCAAAATGTGAGTTAGAGTCTATTCTTTACATGGTCGAAGTGCAAGGGCAGTCATTTTAGCCCTGATCATTCAGTTTTATTCAAATATTGAAGAGATACATTTTATGAATTGTTTTAAAAAATGCGAAATTGAGAAACAATTAATTAAATGCACAGAAAATGTAGAATATTTTTGTGCAAACAGTGGTTGGAAATGCATGAGCCAATCAATAGTACCGTCGTTACCGAAGGAGTCATAATTGTTGTATCGTTTATTGGAATATTTCAATCGAATGGGAAAGGAAATAAAAAGAAATCAAATTAAAAAAAAAGAAAATGTTTTCTTTTTCTTTGGTTTCATTATTTGCATATCTTCAAAAATTTCTTTAGGTTCTGTTATTGAAAGATTTTATGTGGAACATTCGCTCGAAACATTTTTTAAAATTTTCTGTTTAGAAAGCGCCCCAAAATAGGCGAGTCTAATATTTCGATTCGACCCTGAATACTTTGAAATTTTAGGTTATATGATTTAATAAAAAAAATTCTGAAGAAATGATAAAAAAGTTAACAACAATTGTTTGTGGCAGTTAAAAGGAATTTCCAGGATCATTCGATCTAGAAGTGTTAATTTCGTGTTTACGAAGAAGAAATTACTGAGAAAATATTAAACCCAATCGAAGCACTTTTGAAGGCATTGAAAGATGGAACATTTCAGGAACAAAATCACTTAAACGATATTTATTACCGAAGGTAAAGTTCGGCGCATTGTTAGTTATGCCTTACTTTTTGTGCAGTTCACTTCATCGCTGGCATCCCAGCAGTCAATATGGCCATCACATCTCAGCTTTTCAGGCAAGCAGGGGGTGCTGTTTCCACAACGGAACATACCCTCTCCACATTCTGAAAGAAGAAAAAAAATGATTTACAGAAACCTTGTAAGTAACTCATCTGAACAGCACTTGAAATTTAAGTACAGTAAAATCTCGGTTAACCGAACACGGGTTAACCTAAACCCGAGTTATCCTAAATGTCTCTGAAATCGCAAATCCCAAAAACACGCACTGTACTGCACGGAAATAATCTCGAAAGCGAACTTTTTTGCAATGATATCCCCACTTTTTTCTTTTAAGTCTCTAAAATTAATCACCAAGAAGGTTAATGATTAATTTTAGAATGCTAAAATTAAAATTAATGGATATTAACAATATTAATTACGATATTTTTTGTCTGTGCCCGTCAGGCGCATTGCTTCCGAACTCGCCGTTACGAATATTGTGTCTGACGGAGAGTTAAATTTAATATAGAACATAAGTGTAGCCTACAAAGAGAGTTTTGAATTCGTTTTACACTCAAAAAATTTCAGAATTGCATATTGTAATTAGATATTACAATATAATAGTAGGGGCCATGAACAACTATCCGAAAATAGTTATTACTATTTTCGGATAGTTGTTCATGGCTCCACCCTTTTAGTTCGGTTAACCGGATTGTACCTGGGCCGCCGCCCTGGTTGTACTGTATAAAGTGTTAAACTGCAGAAGGCAGGGTATTTTCCAGACCTAGCAGAAAATTAGAAAATTATTTATTTATTATATTGCACACTAATTTTAAGTTGTGATGAATGTGTTCAAGCAAAAAATTAAAAAGAAAATTTTAATGTAAGAACTTAACAGTCATTTTACCGAAACATAAATGCAAAAAAAGTTTAGAACTTTAGTTTTCATTCTGATGAAAATAAAAAAAAATTAGGAATGAATTTTACTAATGACACTAAATTTCAATGCGTCTAATCTTTCATTCTTAATATTTAATTTTGGAATTCAACTATATGCAGTAAAAAATGTTTTTTCATTTTTGCAAACAAACAAAAATTGTAACATGAGACATAATGACACGGACTCATCGTATTATTTATTTTAGAAGGATTTATAGTGTATTTAACTATTTATAATATTTTGTTGGATAGTGAATTTATATTTTAAATGCAATACTGCTGTCAAAACAAGTTAAAAAATTATGTTCATATTAGATTTTTTAACAAAAATTTTCTGTTTGTATTTCTGTTTAGTTTGTCCTGAAATGTAATAAATTAAAAGTTACTCAGATGAAAAGTTACTCGATCAATATTTTAATTCTCTTTTGTTAAATAGATTTTTAAGGAAATAGATATTTTATCTGAAGCAAAGGCTTGATTCATTAAGCCCTCTCTATTATTTTCCCATTGCAGAAATGACAGAGAGATTTAGTATCCATTTACTTTCGATATTGGTTGATTTCAAATAAAAAAAATTAAAAAAAGGAGTGAAAATATAGTTTTTATAATTTTGATACTCTATCACATCGAATATTTATGTCATCATTATTTCTATACAATCTCTGCCATATCCTTCGATCTGTCCAACATTTCCTTTTTGCATCAGTCAATCACTTAAAATTCGAAAGAACATATTTTTGAAATCTCTGGCAATATTGACTATAATCTCCAGATAATATTTTTCTTGCCCAAAACTATTAATCTGTTTTAATAAAATGTTCTCAAACTATCCATTCTTCCTTTCGCTGTGGAGGCGAACACAATAACAATTTTATCAAATACATTTATTTCAAGGTAATATGTAACAGGCAACAAGGCCAAAGGAAACAGTCGTAAAATAGAACGTTCGAAATGGCAGTTATGGACGTACTAATGATAGTTCATACATGCCATCATAGACATAAAACTATTTTACATTGGTTGATTTTAATGAAAGAAAATTGTTAGAAAATATTTTAAATCGACTTTTGTTATCATTCCTTCCTTTAAGTGAAAGTAACTATTCCATTTTCATTCACACTGATCAAAAACATCGAATCAGATCTAAATAATTTTACTTCTGATTATCAAATAGCAATTTATTAGTCTGTTAGATATTTGGAAATAAAATGTACAATAACGTTGCAAAAAATCAAAAGTAAAGACGTGCAAAAATGAAGTTGTGAGAATTTCATAAAAGGAATCATAGATCATCATATTAGGGATTAAAATTTACATCCAATATGCCATAAAAATTTAGGATTCTATTCATGACTTTTTATATTAAATTGGCGATTTTGCTTCCCCGGAAATAGCTTTTTACTAAAAGAAAAGAAGACGTGATTGGTCTCATCTGGAAGATTCGAAGCATTAACATTTATTTTAGTAACAGGTTTTAGTCAAGAAGTGAACCGGTCAAGATGTGGTGATTTGTAGACGGGTAAACAACGCACATTCGTTGTGCAATAATTTTTTTTTACAAAAATAGTTACAGTAATGCAACCACAAAACGTGTATTTTGACATCATTTTAATTTCGTTGATTAAGATTTAGTTCTTTCGACTGATGCAATCAAAGTATGAGTAAATACGTTTGAGAAAATGAGGGAGAAAGATGGAGGTGAAAAAAGAGTGAAAGCGAAAAATACAAGCTTTTGCCAGAAATAACATTTTCAAATGAATAAAATCTTTGTGCCTATGCATATATGTATTTTCTATTTCTAAGTATTCGAGACAAAATATTTTACTTTGTGTGATTGCTGTGATTAACCCTTTAATATCTGGATTAATTCATCAGGGATTTTTTAATTATATTTCTACAACTTTAGATAAGTTTTGGAGCAGAATAACTTCAGGAAAAAAAGAAAATATTTTGAATTAATTAAAACAACTTAATCAATTTCTTCCTTCAGCCGCCATATACTGCTTGCTGTTGGAACTACATTCTTAGTGTCCTTGTGAGAACCTTCAGGAAAAACGGTCACATTACGAAGATATAAGCCTGATTAAAGCGGTACTTTCAAGTACCGGCGGATATAAAAGGTTAAATTTGTATCTCTGGTAAAGATTTAAATTAGTCCAGTTCATAATCGTATCCTATAATAATCACTTTCATACTTGAAATCCAAAACCATTTTACTTTGAAGGACTTTAAGATAAATTCCTCACCGTCATAAGATTTAAACTGCTTTTTAGAAATTCACCATTTTGACAATAGTTTCTTTTGGGAATGGGTACAAATAAACAACTTATTGAATCAGTGGTTCATTTTGAAGTAGCAGAGATACTAACCGCAGTCTAGCTCGTCCGACATATCGTAACAGTCGACTCGTCCGTTGCACCGCTTTTTGGATTCTATGCATAAGCCGTTGTCGCATTTCCACTCTCCTACTTTGCATGATGCTAGAGAAAAAAGTAATAAAAAATGACATATAATAAATTAAAAAAGGAAAAAGCATCATGTAAACAGCTTCATCAGTTATTCCTCTGTTAATAACGCGAGTGCAAACGATTCCATTCATTGATTTTTATTTGTAAATTAATAACGCCTCAATCGTAAGCGATCTTGTTCATTCATTTTATATAGGGCAAGCTAATAACGACATCGCAAACGATTCTTTTTATTCGTGAATAATCAATTTTACAATGCTATTCTAGATGAGTTTCTGTATTCATTAATATTAAGCGGTTTTTACATTGGAATGGTACTGGTACAGGTGGAAGACAACGAGAACATGTGACATCAATCTTACTAATAAGCTACAATCAAAAGACCACATGGAGGAGATGGGGTCACGTGATGGAAGACTGCAACTTATCTTCTGTGGTGTTCATTATCAACAGCCAAAATTCATTTTTTTAGGGAAGGATGATACACATTTAGAAACTTTTTACGTAATCTGACGAAAAAAGAAGACTCTGAAAATCTGAGTAGCATCAGAATAGCTCGCGTCATTAACCCTCTGGCTGCGCGATTTCCGCGGGTTGGAAGCAAGTCTGTTTTCTGCTGCATACCGCGATTTTCACAACTTCTGTTTGTGTTTACTCAGTACTTTTATAGTAGTACATATTATTCAAATAAAGCTTTGCATATAAATAAATTCTCACTTTGCTCAACTGTATTTGAAAAAGATTGATTTTAAAAAATTACACAGTCAGAGGGTTAAAAAGTTACAGAATTTTACGAGAAAATAAAAGAAAGACATTAGCTTATGATGCAGAGGTTATAAAACGACTGGCGGGGAGACATGGGTCATTTGAGAGTTATAAGTTGTACCATATATAACTATTAATGTTAAGCGATCGATCCGGATTTACTACATTACTAGAAACTTGTGTTCGAATTTTCGCTATATTTTTTATATACAAAAATAATCTAGTAACGAATCTTCGTCTTAAAATCACCCTCATCGTCGTGCAAGAAAACTAAATCATCCTATCAATTTATCAGAAAATAATTGTGCATCTGCAAAAAAAAAAGAAAAAATAATTAGAACTGCACAGTAACTAAATGCCATAGTACCACAGCAGATATGAATATTTACAGAAGGAAGTCAGAAAGGTAGCGAAGTTGGTCCACTTTTGTCTTTCATACAAACTGCTATAAAATGTATTTTATAAAGATCGCAAATTAATTTCTCTTGGAGTTTCTTTCCAATAAATTTTCAACAAAGGGCTAATTAATGGACATTCTGGAATAATCATATTCCATGTATCTTCAGAAAGACACAAATCTAGTAATATAGGGAATAAAGAAATTTGATTTGCAAATGAATATTGTTAAACCTGAATATTTCCAAAAAAATGTTCTAACTCCTGTTCTTAAAGAAGATATTCCGAGAAACTCTATTTTTCTAAACGAGTTTCAAAATATAGATTGTGGAGAAAGACAGTAGACATACCTTAACACCAACCACCGCATTTCTGAAATATTGGGATCATTGACTAAAATCGAAGCCAAAACATTGAATCATATTTTTAATGCGTTTCCAGTTCCATGGCCTTCCTATGGGCTTTTATTTTGGATTTTAAAAAGTTCTTTCAAGACTCTTACCTCAGTACTATGGAGAGCTGTACAGAAGAGACGGCTTAAAATTCCAATCAAAATTTTTCAAAAGCCTTATTTTCTTAGTAATCAAGATGTGAGGTGACAATCTAAAGAAAAGGCTATCGGACAAGACATTTAAAAAAGCAAATCGTTAACTTCATATACTCTTGCAATATCGCCAAAATCATTCACAAATTTGTAAATGCCTATGAGTAGAATCTCTTAAATGAAGACTTGAATCGTTTGCCACCCAATATTTACATTGTTTCATGATACAACCAATTATAATATATTTTTCAGTGGTCTGTTTATCCCCAAGAGAAAGTCATACCTAGGTTGTCCGTGCACTGGAAGGTGGAGTTGCCCAGTCTCCTGCAGAGCTGATGCTCGCTCATGCACCAGCCTCCGCATCCAGTGGGGTCGTGGGCGTCTCGCGGCACCAAACACCGAGAAAAGGGGGTCTGCGGCAGGAAGAGGCACACCTGACCCTCCTCGCACTCGCCCCCGCAGTCAGAAGGCGCAGCTTCCGTCGTCGTTGTCGGCACTGCGGCAATGGGAGCTGGAAAGAAAGCAAGAATGGATGAGAGTATGTGACCTATGGGCATCCCATTTGAGTCCAGTTTTATACAGGGTGTTCAGGAAGGTCGTTTACAAACTTTAAGGATAGGTCAGGCATATATATATTTGAAATAGAACATGGTTTCGGAAGCGCAAAGGGGGGGGGGTGGCGCCACAAGAGGCTCTTTGTCAATGTATTAAGTGAAAGAAAAGGATACACCACATAAAATATACAACACAGATTTAACTGAAATCAAATTTACAATAGCACAGCAACCCAGTTGCAAGAATAACAACATGCAAAGCGTGTATCACTTCGAACGGCAAGTCTTTACTTTAAGTACTCCAAAAGTTTGTTATTGATACTGCGGCTTACTTGCCATAATCGTATCTACCATGTTACCTCTGACTTACAATGTTGCTATTAGTGCAATGCTGTGCTATCGAAAATTTATATTCGATTAAAACCGTGTTGTACATTTTATGTCGTGTATCCTTTTCTTTTACTTAACCCCTTAAGAGTCGCATTTTATTTGCTATCTAATAAGATGACCCCTCCTGTTTTGGAAAGGGGCTGTCGTTTTCATTCATCTAAGAAGGCATAGAATACTTGAGATGCTTCTGGATTCTACGTAATTTTTGTCTCAAATTATAAAGCTTTCTAATTAATAATTAAATTTTAGTTTACAAGCCTAAAAATGCGATAACTCGATGCACGTCAATATGACGGGAGCGACGGTTAAGGGGTTAATTCACTGACAAAGCGCCCCCCCCCCCCAGACCTGTAGCAGTGCCCTTTGCGTTTCCGAACCCATGTTCTACTGCAAAAATGAGTTGTTTCTGTATGCCTGAACTACCCTTCCAGTTTGTAAACGACCTTCCTGAACACCATGTAATTTGGCAGCTAGAGGAAAAGGTAAAGGATTTTAGGGGCTGACCAAATCGGTTGAGAGATTCAGCTCAGCTAGGAGGTACATGAACTCTGTCAGCATTTTCTAGTTGTATGATCAACTAGCTAAAGCAAGGATTCTAAAGTTTTGATACGATGATACGAAAAGACGATCATCATTTAATCTGTCTACTTGTACTTTCTACATATTGGATATCAGTTTTCAAGACTCATGTATCAAAAGAACAAAACATTAAAAAAATTTAAATATATTAACAATGAACCTTACGTTGTACAAAAGGGTAATTATTTATGTAATTAGTTTATCAGATTTCCAGTTTTAACAAATAAACTTACGTAATGAAATGCAGAATGATTAAAGCCTGCGATTTTAACCGAAAAATAAATAAACTAAAAAGTATATTTGCTTCTTCGTAGCACTTAAAATTAATCCAAATAATCAATATTTAGTAGTTATTAGTTTTTATTAGAAAGTCAGCGCTGACAATACAATCTAAGATAATCAAATTCAAAATGTATCGAAAGGAAACTGATGTCAAAGATAGTTTTAGACCTGATTTTCATCTATAACTAAAAAATAGATTATGACCACAAAGAATAAGTTCTGTTCTTGCTTTTGTTTTTATGAAATCTTCGTAAATTTTTCATAAAATATTCTCTATATATTTTCTTCCTAAATACTTACTTTCAATTTAGATTAATCTTTATTTTGTTTTATATTATCAATTTGTTTTTTATGGGCATGTGCATTGTTTGCTTCCCATTTAAAGCCATGAACTAGTTATTATGTTGCTTGAGTGCAATAGAAAAATCTCAATAAGAAGTAATTTTTTCCTGTCTTTTAATATTCAAAGAATGATCTCGTACTCTTTGCTTACTTTTGAATATATTTTTGTTAAATTTAACAAATAAGAATGATTACACAAGAAGAACTTTTCAAAAATCTATAACAGTTTTCTTCCAGATTGCATTAGACCATTTTGATTTCTTTCACAAAGCTGTGTAAATCTCTATTTGTAGAATCTCGAATCAGCGATAAAGTCGACAGAAATCAAAGAAACTGACGATAAATGAGTTAGTTTCAGAACATGATATGTATTGTTTTACTTTTCAAATTTTATCATCTTTACATGATTTTTACCAATAATGCATTCATATAAAAAAAGTGTGTGTAAAAAACATGCAAGTTTTATGTGCTTTCCTTTTCCAGAATCAATAGATATTTTTGTCACTTTAATAGACTTCTGCTAGCCTCATAGTCTCTACATATGAGCAAGCTTCCACTCCCCCCAAAAATTTCAAATAGTATTGGCTGATTATTACTTTTTTACTAATGAAAATTTTAATATTTAATCCTAATATCTATTATTTTTAATAAACCGAATAAAGAAGCTCCGAAAATGTCAGATAATTCAAACGGAAGGCACCCTTACACACACAAAAAAAAATTATGAACCTCTTTTAGAAGGCTGGTAATTTTAGTAACTTTTTTTTTATCGTGTGACGAAAACGATCAAAGAGACATATTCATCAATTATTATTTAATCTTCGTTTCAGTAAATTGGAATCAAATTACGATGTCTCCATAGCAACCTCACGTGTCTATGAATAGCTTTCTTATTCGGTACAATACATGCTTTAATATTTACAATATCCTAAAATAACAAATTTGTAAAATTGTTCAAGAGCATGACAAGCGAATGAGATACGATAAATTTCATCACTTTTCAATATATTTTTTTATTATTAAGAAGGGTCTGACATGTAATGAGAAGTTTTCGAACGAAATTTATTAGTTTTTGCAAACGTGAGTGGAAACTGTAATTAGAAAAGTATTTGAGTTGCATCAATAAAATTATAGCATAACGATACTTAGTTTAGTTAAGTTATATTAACGTCCCGTTTTGAAGCAACACGAGGCTATTTTGGGACGGACCTCGGAATTTTGAACCAAGGTCAGATGACGAGGACGGCACCTGAGCGGCACCCCCTCTCCAAACTTCCGCGGGAGGACATGTGATGAACTACGTATGATTTAACGTGCAAAAGGCCCACATACACTGTGGGTTTTCAGTGGAATCGGGTTTGTGAATAAAGCTCTGTGCCTATCTCTCGAGAGCTGATTACTGCACGAGAATTTCGAAAAGGTAGCTTCTCAAAAGTTTTCCTTTCTGCAGAAAAACTTGGTAAAATGTGAATTTTAATCTGAGTTTAATTTAATTAGATTAATGATCCGTTTGAAAGAGGAGCACAAGGGCTATTTTCGGATGTCATTTTTAACCATGGTCCGACGACGAAGATGATATATTGCCTCCCCTCCAAACACACCAGAGGAACGACATTTGAGCACGACGGATATGAGGTGGCAGATATTCGGTGTAATGTGATCTCAAATTCGTGACATCGTTTTCTGAAGCCGAGATTTTGCCACCAGGCCACCGCGGCCTTTATTTTAAAGCTTCTGTTACTGGTAAATATAAACAAACTGAACGCAATGTTTGTTGGAAGAAAAGACTCGCACAGCGATCCAAAATTAGCAGTTTACACGGAAATAATTTTCTGTACTTCATAAACTTCATGAATGGTAATTGATTTGTTACCTGAAGTCTCCGATTCCTCTTTTACTATCTCCTGTTCATCAGAAACAACTTCACTGTTCGGTCCAGGAAGTCCTGAAAATAAATTTTTTGGAATCAAAGTATTATATAAGATAAATATTGTATAATTTTTGCCAAAATGTTAGTCATTTATATTAAAGTTTGCCTAACAAGAAAGATTAGTTTGATATTGGATAAAAAGATAAAAATTTTGGCGTTTTCTCGACAGATATGTTTTTTCATACTTAACCGCTTAAGGTCCGACTTATTTTGAAACCTACGGCATTTAGGACGAGTTAACTCGGGTTATGTCCTTAAGAGGTTAAATGGTATTTTGATATAAAATCCAGATGAAAGAAAACAATTGCACTGCAGAACAACAAGACACTATTTTAATGAATGGAAAAGTTATTTCACACAGAGTGGTGAGGCATTCCTTTACTGGCATATGAAAAACGCTTAGGTGACTGTCCTCACTCTTATTCATGGAGGTGCAACACATGCAGTGAGAAAGTGAATATTTGTCCGAAAAGGAATATCTTTTAAAAATCAAATATCTTTAACCCATATGCATCAAATGGCGGAATATTCCGCGCAATTTGTAAGGGCCATATCACCAAGGCACAATATTTCGCCAAAATAATGTATTAATACATTTGAGTGCACTTAGTTTCTTTTTCACAAAGGACGTCTTTACAATCTAATATAAGCCAATTTTCGACTTTGGTTGAACAACGTAAATGTGTTAATAATCGTAAGGGTAATCTTTCCCTTATAAATGTATATCTCAACAATTTGTTTAAGAGAAAAATTTATAATTTGCTGACATGATTATTAATAGTTCATATTTATTTAAAGGTTACTGGAAAGTTTTACGAATGAATACTTGTACTGTCCTTTTTTTAAAAAGAATATTTACAGCTTTCTCTTGGCAAAAGAAGGCGCATAAAACTTTTATTTGTGGAACAGATTCTGCCTAAGGGGAAACATTGATTTTCCTAATATGGCAAATAATGCGCTCACCCTTTGTTATTGATGAATAACTCTCATATAAACTTATTCGCAATACAAATGACCTATTCTGGCAATAAAATATGCACGGAAAAAGCAGGATGACCACAAAACAGAATAATTTTAAAATTCACCAGCATATCAGTAACTAAGAAGAGAAAACAGAAGGGGTTTAAATTATAAACTCTCACCAGTAAAATGTAAAGATCGGATGTCCACCTGTAACAGTCCTCCGGGCAGATAACCATGATGTCTCTCGAGGGCCTGTACGACGGCCATTCCCACCTGGTGAGTGGCGTCCATTCGAGGCTTCGAGAAATGGATATGGCACCTGGCAATCACGCTGCCCTCCCTAGTCAAAGAAATAACCATCAAATAATGGAATTACTGAAATATTATTACTCCTGACACAGTTATTTATTTATTTATTAATGAAACACCAATCCTTCGTTATTTTGCATCTCTCCCTAATGGGTGCACTTCGTAGTTTAAATTCAGTATTTTACCCCAAGAAATCAAAACCTAATGCCGGAGTAATATCGTAGCTGGCACCAATAAACATAATTTTTGATGTTCAATTGTTGAATAATTCGATATTTTTTATAATCATACAATAAAAATAATACATAAGTGTGTCTTTTTCATAGAATCATTTGCATAGATCAATCATCAATCCATACTATGTTTGGTTAAGGAATTCATGGGTAGAGAAGGAATTTAAATTTTTATTACTAAAGTAAGATACCTGAGGCGCCGTTATGAAAGATCTGGTTGCTGAAGTAGATATTATTCAGCCAATTCCTACAAAAATTTCAGAAAACTCTTAAAATACCTACCAGTGGATGATCTTGCAAAAATACTCATAAAAGGGACACTAAACTCACCTTCTCTTCATATCGACCAAAAAGTGTACGTTAATTTCCACAAAGAAATACCTTAGGGATTTCTTAATTGCCGCTTGGGTTTCAGGAACAGCTATGAATCATTTTCGAAATGAGTGATGATTCGGTGTGTTACAGGTCCCTAAGCGAATAAAAAGATCAATAACTGAAAAGTCCCTTGCCAAACATTATGGTTCCTGCTTCAAAAATTGGCTGTATTTCCAACAAATGATATTCGCTACCAGAGCAAAGATATATTTTAATAAGGGTATGTGTCGTTAATGCTATCTACGAGTTACCATTCACAAATTTAGACTATTTGGGGCATTCCACCGAACTAATTAAAACCCCCCAGGAAATTCGAATCTCTTCCGAAACATCACATCATGATAGTGTTGTAGGCTTTATTCATCTATCTTGTATTCGTTTGGTTTGACTGCATCAGCTTTACATTCCGTGCGCAACGATTTTTACATCACGCAATTCATAGAAAGAATGCTGGTCTGAAAACGTTACCCAATTAATAAAAGCGAAAGTGAAAATTCTGCTTTGGAATCAATGTCCAAAGAAAGCAATTTTTTTTTTTTTTAAATCATAACTTAAACATTGGGAAAAACATGCGAGTGAGATATTTGATGAAACAATAAAATATGTTTGAACTTCATTACAACAATAAAAAAAACATTGTTATAAATTGAATATAAAATTAATTTTGAAAAATTTATTAAAATTAGAGAAAAAAATTGTATGGAAATGATATAGGTGTCATTAAAAAGCTAATTTTTTGAATTTTAAAGAGGCGATAAAAATGGGATTTGGCGACATATGCTCCGGAGTTATCAAGGAAAAATATTAAAATTTCGTTTAATTTTTAATTAATAAAAAATCCAATTACAATTTTGAAAAATCCTTTCTTAGGGAGCATCTACTGCCCAAGATGTAATTGCATGCCAAATTTGGTAACTCTAAGCCCAACGATCTGCCTTGTAGAGTGTTGCATTCTGCATGTTACGATTTATAGAATGTGTACCAGCCTAAAAACATTATCATTTTACAAAGATGCTTCAATTAAAAAAGTCCTATTTTTTACTTTCTCGCATACGAAGTATACAAAAAGAGAGTATTGTAATCGTCAAAAAATTCGAACTCGAAATTTTGACTAATCTCCAACGTTTTAGACCTACCCGAGTCCGAAAAACACAACTTCGGAATTATGTCTGTTTCTCTGTCTGTGAACACGATAACTCGAAAACTACTGGAGCTACGGGGATGAAATTTGGTATGTGATCTTAACACATAATTTGTAGGTTTCTATCAAATTTTGGACAAAATTCGTCTACGGGAAGTCTGTACGTCTGTCCTCGTTCATGTGAACACTATAACTCAAAAACTTGAATAGCTAGATGGATAAAATTTGGTACGCAGTTTTATCATCATAAATGTAGGTCTGTATAAAATTTTGGGTCAAATACGTCAAAGGATTGACTGTTTCTCGGTCTGTATAATCGCATACTTTTGAATGCAATAATTTCTTAACAAAATTACTTAGATAAATGAAATTTTGTAAGGCCTTCTAACCTTAATTTGTAGATTTGCGTCCAATTTTTGTGTCAATCGGTTATAAAAAAGGCGTTCAAATTGCATAATTAGTTTTCTAATCCGATTCTCAACGTGCATGAGTACTGCTTCCAATCTCTGCACACGCGGAACTATTGAACGAATTACGTCATTTTGGCCTTGAGCCGGCAAAGAGTGGAACCTAGTAGTGTGTGAAAGATGCGTTTTAATCGGTACGCATCTCTTTGAATTTGATTCTTCACCTAAATATTTTACAATCACTATAATCTACAATGAAAAACTTTCTGATAGTCATTGGATTCTGGGTTACAGTAGGTTCGCATTTTTTTTATCCACGCGGGAGGAGGGGAAACGGCATCTTTTTGGGGAAGTATACGAGAAAGTTTAGGGGAGACCACTCCTGCAGGTTTATTATTAATTTGAATCATTATAGGAACAGATTCGATTAACCCTTTGAGAACGGCTCTCACACACTTCGTAGGGTTGAGCGAGCGGCCGTCCTCAAAGAGTTAATGGCGATTTTCATAAATTCTTGTACTAAACAATATAGAATTTCTTTAATAATTCTTTGGTTTTAAATGTCGATAACTATGGATGTAAAATAACTGACTAATTAAGTGACAATAAATGAGTGGTGCAAGATTTCATTTCTAATTTGTGATTATAAGTACGAATATTACTGCTGCAAGAATACACAACTACATCTGAACTGGAACATTTTATTTTTACCAAATAAAAAGTTAATTTTCCTGAAGAGGAACATTGATATTTTTCGTCAGAATTCATTTTTTTACATCCTCTTCTTTCATTGACACCTTTTTTTTATTTCCCTGAGCCAGGGGAGGGGAACCTGCGGTCTTAACGCTGCATGTGGCCTTTTTGAGTTTCTTATGTGGCCTTGGCAGTTATTTAAAATTTGCAGTGAAATATTATTTCAATTCCTACTATTGGTTCACACTCTCCCTATATATATTTATTTATATATCTTGTTCAAATTTTCAATCGTTAATAAAATACTTTTTATTCATCCGCTCAAGTTCAAATACATTTTTTAAAACTTGTAGTGGATGACACTTGATGTTAATACAGTTTTTTCAAATATTAATTCATTAATTAAATTTAATTAATTAATTCTAGTTTATATGGAAGAAAAAAATTTCTAAAATAAAATTTTTCTTTGTTGACCTAAGTAGGAATTGACTTAAATTTTTTTTATATTACTTGCTTTAATATTATTATACTTGTTTGTAATATAATAATATTTACAGAACAATAAACTTTTAAGATTCTGCTTGTGCTGCCTTTTGCTCAACTGTCGAAAATTAACGAGGACTTTCAGTGCAAAAAGGTTCCCCACCCCTGCCCTATGCCTTTGGGGCCGCAGTGCCCATGTGGCAGAATTGCTGTTTCGGTCGGCATTCGAAACCGATTCCGTGGAAGACCCGCCTTACATACAGGCCAAGATGCAAATTAATAATAATCAAATGCTAAACCTCTTGTTTTTAGTGTGGTGTGGAAATCTGAGTAGAGCGGTGCCAAATCCCAAATAGCTCTTTAAAATGGAAATTAATCTAATTAAACTAGTAGATACGTAATAATAGAAGATAGTAGTATTTTTCAAATACTTTTGTACGTTACTACTACATTAAAAAAGTTCCGGAACTTATTTTAGTACGGAAGAATTAATACAGAAAGAAAATTTTTTTATTTGTTCTTTCCTTCGAAGTAACGACATTGTACAACTACGCGTCTTTGCCATCGTTTATACAAAGATATAGATGCGGATTACAAGCCTAGTTTCACAACTTCCTCCAGTGCCTCTGTCGCTGCACTTCTTCGGAACTTGAGAATCGTTGTTCCTTAAGCAAATTCTTTATCCTAAGGGGGAAAAAGTCACATGGAACGAAATCAAGGGTTGAGGGGGTTGTGGATGTATCAGAATGTGATGCTTTGACAGTTAAATTTGACACCAGGAGGGACCTGTAAACGTTATCGGTTCAGAACACCCACGATAATTCATTAACATTTGGAAAATATTTAAAAAGTTCCAGAACATTTTAAATGTAATAGTATAATATCCCCTTCTCCTTTTCTTATTATAAAAGATTCAACTCACCTGTAACTTAAGACTCTCGTTTCATTGTAATACTGGAGAGAATGGAGGAATACCGTGTCCATCTACAAAAAACAGAAATGAAACAAATTAATTTTATGCAACTGAGACATTAAAATTGCCAACTGTTACTTAGTTCCTTTACAGGCTTGAATTTTCAAGTCAGACAACTCTGCACTCGATTAAATAAAAAAAAATTCTTTTAAACTGAACTATTTTTACATTGAAAAATTTCAGTCTTCGAATCTGGCAATAAAAAGTTGAGAAATTCAATATTTATGAAATTAAATTTTGGAATTTTTCGTTTAGTCGAAAAATCAGGATGTACAGTTTTGCCTAGCAACTTTTTTATACTTGAAGAATCAAAAATTCCATCCAAACAGATATTAAGGGACGGTCCAAGCAAAGGTGACTCCATTGTAGGTTGAAATAGTGTGTAATATCAAATAATTCAAAAAGTTGAAATAAACACAAATTATTAGAAGTAATGAAAATTCATAGTTTGCATCACAAAAATTTCCTTTTATATTTTTTATCAGTTTGCAAGATTTTTTGAGACGCATTTCTAGAGAATCAGAAAATTTTTTCGGTGGCTATATATTTTTTTAAATATTTTCCATCATGGACATTATTTCTTCAACTTGAAATTCCACTTCTAGATCCAGAGCTTTTCAGCACAACGACTATATAAAGAAAAATAAATTATTTGACCTTTAAACAGTTTTGAATGCTCTCAAACTCGTTCTCCACGTTTTTCCAGCCGAAGCCAAACAAGCGCTCTTCGTTCCTTGTTGCATTTTTTTCAAAACTCTAATCTTGCGCTGTTCAGATAAAGAAAGGTTTTATACAGATTCCCAACTTTCCGGATATAGCGTGAAAGTGCGAATTTCGAAAAAAAATTTCACTTTTTTCTCTTTATAGAATTTTTCAATTGCACTGTTATATGAATAAATACTTGACTAATATAGAAATTTGAAAGGTAACTTGTTACATGTTTTATACGTCAAAATATGCGATTAGTGTTTCAAACTGTTAAAAATTGAGTGATTTAGAGGGGGAAACTGACGGCACTAAATTTAACTTCATATAAGATAAAGAAATTGGTGTATTCGAAATTTTCTACACACATAATTGATTACTTATGGTTACTAATGAATTTTTCTTTTACGAATTCGTATCTTCCGACAAAATATCAATGTATTAGGAAAGACGTGTTGTTCGATATTGTTCAATTAAAATGACAACTGAAAACTTAAATAAGTTATGGACTGAAATAAACAATTTTATAAGTTCATATTTTATAGCTTCAGCAGTGAATAAATACTATATACAACATGGAATTTATATAATGACATGTTTATTTGACGCCTAAAATATTCAATTAAAAGAAATTATGATATTAAAAAGTGAAAATAGCGTAGGATTAAGTTATTTTGAAAATGATGTGTGCTCTATGGTTAATACGAGAGAGGGAGCTCGTATTCACAGAAAATATAAAATGAGTTCTTTTTTTTCTCTTGAATATATATTAGTTTGATATTCTGAAATAAGGAAACGTCTGTAAATTTTTAAGAGTAAATTTATTAGTTCAATACAATAAAGTCACTTAAAGGCTTTCAAGTTTGCAAAATGGCATCAATGCAGGTGACGCCAAAGTTGCACGGCAAAAATAATTGTGCAGGCCATCTAACCGAACGTCATCGTAAGCTGTGCAGTGATGCAGAGTTCTTCATCATTCTCCTAGATGCGGAATGGATTACAAAATTTATTTGGAGCGACGCATTGGACATTTATCACGTGAACATGAATTGACTCCATTGTAGTGGCATTTTGATATATCTTCTAGTTTTGAAATTGAAATAATACTCATTCATAACTATTAAACAAGACACTTAGATTTTTGGTCCGCCATTTAGTAATGATGCAGATATCATATTTATATTATAAAACTATTGTTACACTATTGCTGTTGTAAAATTATATTTTAAATAAACTGCCATCCGTATCACTTAAACGATTAATAGCTGTTCCATTTTATTATATCGGTAATGCGGAGATTTCTTTTATAGCACTCCTTTTCCTTGTATCGAAAAAATAATTGATAAAAAATGCAATGGCATAAAACATTGAAAAATGAAAAGAAAAAGATAATTTTTGAATATGAAATGACATGCTTCTATAATAGTTAAGATATCAAAGTATTAAAAGTGCGTCTAACTCTATTTTAATCGCTGGAATTTATGTAGTTTTATTAGAAGTGTTTGATAACTGACATTTCAAGGGTAACGAATTCGATACTAATGGAAAAATCACTGAATTAGAACTTACCGAATGTGTGATCTGCAAAGCTAATTTTCGGAACGCTTCGCTGTGCTGTTGTAAGAGATCTTTGGTGAAGACTCTATTAGTAATGCGCAGGTGACCTTCAACCAAAGTGATACCTGAAAAAGAAAAAAAATTGTAAACACAGATCTCTCCCTCCTTTCGAAGCCTTTGATACGATTCTGTTTGTATCGAAGCAATAATTTATTTGAGAAAAAAATAAACCTTCTTAAAAAAACCTGTACCATATGTCAAGTGAATCTATTAATTCTGCGTTCGCTATAATAAGAAATGCTGTCACCTATTATGTGACATGTAATGTTAAATTTCGTATTTTGCGAATTATGACGACGGAAAACTTTTTTTGGTGAGTACTACCAGCTTTTAAAATATGAAACGTTTTTTTTCTGAATTACCCCATACATTAAGTCAATAAAATTTTAAATTTAAAGATTACCCTTCTTTTGTGATGGAAACTGCAATGTCGTTTGGTAGATGAAAGTAGGCTAAGAGTTAATAATGAAAGTCGTCTTGATAAATCTCCCATTAATTTAATCATAAGTGAAATTATATATATTTTTATCCAGAAAAATCTGTTCTTTAATAAATTTATAATTAAAGTTGATGACGTCACAGGAAGACACCTACAATCGCTTTTCCAAGGTGTTAAGACGATATGTTAAAAGAATTTTTTTTGTTTATTTTAAAGGGAAATTTTCAAGCAGTGTCTAGGAATTACATAGAATGTTTGAGATAAATGTATAACAACACTATGATTTTAGATTCTGCTTAAAAGCACAAGGCATTATATAAATTTTTGTATTTTATAATCTTTGGATAATGCAAAAAAAACGTTGAAGAAGAAAGAATGAAAGTCTATAAATACAAATGTTTACCTTCTTCCATCTCTTGAAACTCCGTTTCGTCTTGCCAAGTAGTTCGAACTTCTCCAACTGAGAAGAAAAATATTATTTATGATTCCTGTTGCCAGAATTTTTAAAGTACTTTTCTTCATAAAAAGACCAAGAATATAAAAGACAAAGACAGTTAAAATAAGCATGATGCAATTAAACAATATTCTGAACTTGTTAATTGCAGGCACTCTCAGACTGCATCTTTAAAGTCGTATATGCAATTGTAAGTTCTTTACGACCATAATTTTTAGCTACAAAGTTGATGTTTCCTGTTTATATAATAATTAATATCATTCTGTTGATTTCATTAAAGTATGCTTCCTTTTATATGTTTTTTTGTCTTTATATGCAAATGATTTCATTATTAATTTATAATTTTCATGATGTCCAAACTAATTATATTGCAAACGATTTATTTATTCCAGCATATTATATGAATTAATTATGTCTTTGCAAACAATTTTAAGTTTTTGTTTATAAAGTTAAATCTGCTATTGTGAAAGATTTAATTATTTTTACTTTATTCAAACTATTTTAATTTATCTATTAAGGTATCATAATGAGGTATTGTAATTTTTGAGAACATTTTTGTCAGTTGAATATGCTAAAAAATCTTAGAAACCATACATGGTTTTGTGAAAAAAAAAAAAAGAGAAAATGAAACTTCTTTTCTACAATTTCTTTCGGAATGTCAGATGTAAAATAAAGATGAGAAATTTTTTTTCATTCTGTAATTAAGTAATATGTTAATTTTATTCAAATTTCGAAAAGAAGATATACACTATATATCCAAATAAATTTTTTAGAAAAAGGAAATCTATGATTGCATCATTTTGACTAAGATTGATTCTCAAGAACAGTTCAAACATTTTATGTGTTCGAAAATTCTGAGAAACTAGATATTTTTTTTATCAAAGAACAAGATAATGAAACGTCATTTTATAACTTTCTTTTTGATATGAATGGTTAGAGAAATATAAATCTTATGACGTATTATCCAACAAATCAAGATTGCACAATAAAATCGAATTTTGAATTTTTCTGTAGTGTAAAAAAGACAAATGTTTTTCTCCCGCTTTTAGAACCATTAGCTACAAAAGCTGCAAGTATTTTTTTAAACTCATTTCTTATTTTTTAAAAATTAATATTTTGATATATCGACATTTTTGAATTTCGAATTGTAGGAAAATAATAACAGATTATTTTGGTAATAATTTAAAATAAGGATTTATTGTTAAATAATATTCTTCAATAAATAATATAATTTTTTATAGTTACTTAAGAATTTATAAATAAATTTCGTCGCGAAATTATACGTTCTCTTAAGAAGCAATTGAATTCAATAAATTTTGAAATTTTTTTATCTGTAGAAACTCCTGACGTAAGAAAGAAACGTTCAGGGTTATTTTTGACATTAGAAAAAAAATTATGTATAAATATGAATTTACAGCAATTTTAGCTTAAAAAATGCAAACCTACGACTAATCACAACTCATGAAGGACATGTTTCAGTTACATGGAAACATCCCGCGCTACACAAGGGCATTAATAGCATGTCCATTTCAGGAAGGTTATCATGAGAATAGTTACCTGCCAAATAAATGACCGCCGTGACCATGGCCATGAGTACGGCCAACAGGAGACAGATGGCGACCATCAGCAGGACCAGCCTCCCGTTGCACTGCTTCTTCGTGCAAGGGCTGTCCTCGCTGGACCACGTGCTCTGCTTCTTTTGGTACACATCCTCCTTCGAGCACAGGCCGGACTCGCTGTCATAGAATGCTGGGTTGTCCACCTACGAATAGTTTAGATTTATCAACAATGAGTTATTAATCCCGTACTTAATTCACAAATATTTGAGATGTTTATTGAATGTTAGAGAACTTTATTGAAACAAAGAAGTTCTCAAATGTTTGGATACTCGCACAAGAAGTCGTCTTCGATTGAAGTTTACCAAATATTTATCGTAGTAAGAAAATTTGTTAATACTTTGCAAAATGCATGCGTTTATGTTGTCTGAGGTTCAAGAATTATTCCGAACCTAAAACATTAGTTACGCAATCAATTCCAGTGCAAAATCTACCCTGTATCGAAATATCATGTTCGAAAAATTACGAATGTCTCAGATTCTATCCAAGCAGGGATGTTTGCAAATGTTCGTCTACCTTCATAAACATAAGACGAACTTTTGATGCAAAAATGTGTAGAAAAAAAGATGAATGGCTAGTTCTAAGTTACAAACATTTGAAGCATTTTTTTTAACGATGCTAGAAAGTTTACAAACATTTGCGAATTCTTATGATGAAAGTAGGGATATCGTTACTTTAACGAATAAAGAGATCTGATGACTTTTTAAATTTGTTTTATAATTTATTTATCTAAACACTGCTTAAGAAAATTTGCATTGAATAATCTTTCTTTAAAAATTGGTATGTGTTTAAAAAATATTCTTCTAAAGATTTCAATGGAATTTCAATTGAGTGTTTTCAAATGGAAATTGTCTTGAGAACCGAATTTATGAGATTTGAAATTTTTTTGAAATCTAATCAAGAATGTAGTAAAGAATTCCTACACATACTTTAAAAAAATTTAAGTTTGAGATAACATTAAATTGTTACAACAAATTCAGAAAAAATTAGCTGACAAAATTAAGTATGACATTCAAATTGAAATATTTAGAAAAGCCTACAGTAATAAGTAACTATTGACATGACATGCTGTAATAAGTAGCTGACGACAAACTATTCGAGCAAAAGATTTTTATTAAAATAATAAATGAATAAACAATTTTTATTTGCAAGCGAGGAAAAAATTGAATAAATTTCAATTCTTTTTAAAATTCAAAAAAATTATTCTTTAAATAATTATTTTTAAACTATTTTTAAATAATTATTCACATATAAAACTCAATAACCAAAAACACTAGCCATTATACCAATGAACAAACCGAAGGGTTGCGAGCAGCTTGATTATTTGAGTTGCCATATTGGCGACAAATTCCATCGCATCAGAAAGTTGATCCCAACCACACAATATGCTTCGGCTATGATATCGAAGATCCAGTAGCATTTTGGTAGGGTCAAGTATCCCTAGTTTGATTTTTTCTAAATAATCTAAAATTTAAACCACTTAGAATTGAGATTTTGCACAACATCGTATATCAAATTATAGCTTGAAGTATGCTTAAAACTCAGAAATATTTTAATTCATCATATTTTCAAAAGTAAACCTCCAATCCACAGATGAACGAAAACATATTTACCTACACACCATTACAATGGCTTTTCAAATTGGAATGGAAATCTCATCCAATAGACCATAAGATCAAAGGTCGAGTAGAGATGGCACACATAAATTACCAATTACCCCACAATCTGAGCAAATCACGTAGGGTCAAGTATTCCTAGAGGATCAAGTATTTCTAGTTTCTCCTAATATTGATCAAGTGATTTGCAATATTGGTGTAATTAAGATTATAAACAGATATTAAATGAAATGTAAATAAAAAAATAAGCATTAAATAAGACGTAATAAAAAATAATTAATGACCCGACTGATTGTACGACGTCCATACGGCATGGATCCAAATGTCTATCTCTAATCGGTCGTGCCAAAACAGCCTGTTCCCTACTATGGTAACAGCAATAAATGGGCTGCATGATTGAACTGCAAAAAGTTACCACTCGATTTGTGTGCTTTAGATTTAAAAACATTTGGCCCTTTAACAAAACAAATCCCTACGTTAAAAAAATTGTAGAATAAATAGATAGAGCCGCACAAGTAGTGTATGAAAGTAACAAATAATTCTGAAACTACTGAACTGTTGGCAGTGAGACGAAACGGACACCATGTGGACGACTGATTTTGTGCCATGCTTACACAATGCACTAAACGTTGAGTCGTAAAATTAAACGGTAGGAGAGGATATTCGCGTGGGAACAGGAAGAGCAATCCATTGAATCTGCCTGGAACATCAAGCATGGTGAGAATCATTTCAATTTGTTTCGGGGTCATCATACTGAAGTTCACAACGACCTGCGGAGTGTTTAGGATATAGAAGCAGTTGTTTTTCATCCCAATTAAATGAAATTGGGTCTGTTCAAATTAGTTGATGCTTAGATTATCCGAAAATAACTCTGTTTTAAAGAGTTATTTTCGGATAATCTAAACTTCGGATTCTAATCTATCTTAAACACCAAACACTATTCAATATGTTTCTACTACTGTGATCTAAAAGTACAGAGAATGAGTCCATAAGTCACGACATCAATTTATTGGTCAATGTTTTTGCCAATCCTCGATACATGTTTTAAAGTCGTTTTTATGTGTTAACTTTTTTCAGTACTCTCAGCAAATTTTCTTTTACAGAATCAACAGATTTAAAACGTTTCGTCTTTTTACTGTGATTTACCTTTTTTACTTTTGGGGAAAATAAATATTGGAGTCAATTGTCCATTTTACATGAGCAGCAAGATAGAAAAGTTACAAACAAAGTGCAGTTAGTGCAAAGCGCAAAAAGTTAGAAGACCGGGCAGTTACGATTTTCATGCAAATATGACTTGACTTCATTTGGGTGATTCATGTAGACAACAGAACATGTCTAAACAAACATCTTAACAAATTTGAGCGCGCTGGGCTGGAATAATTTGCCCCCCCCCATCAGTAGGAATTTCAACGACTATGGCCCAATGAAAATACCTAACTAACAATATAATTGAGTAAAAATGTCGCCTGTGCTCTGTGATGAAGGCCTTACAATTTTGCAGATCCGCGCCTTTTCAAAATAGGTTTTTGATAATTATTTAATTGACACAAAAATATGAATTTTAATTTACAAGCATGCATAAGATATACATGTTTTCTATGGCATTACAAAATCGCTGTCTGTATAGTTACGGCCCCTTATCATATTTGTATTAGCATATTTAAAATCATAATTTAAAAAAAATTGGATCAAAATTAAAATAAAACGGTTTAGCAAGTTTATAGGCGCCTTTGGATCAATGACACCAGTGGGCTACAGCTTAATTAGACCACTGGATAAAACAACCCTGAAAATATGACTTCGAACTGCTCTTTGTAGGGACTACCATTCACGGGAAATGAATTTTAGCAATATCAGCAGGGTTATTAAGAGGAACAACAGATTGAGTTTGAATATATCTAATTTTAATCGGTCTGTTCTGCTACGGGACAATGGGCAGAGCGTGCCCTCTCTCGAATCTGAAGAGAGAAAGGGAGAACTGCTTTGTTGTTCCCGCAGCATCAGCAGTGGGCCCAGATGGTGCCACACAACAAAGCGCGACGTCACAGAGACCGAGCGGGAAAGCGAACCGGTTGCACGCGTTGCGGAAAATGCAACCGCCGGATGTTGCGTTTTGCTTGACTTCCCCTCACGGAGGAGACGAGGTTTGCGAAAGGTAAACAACTCGCGCCTCGGATGGTTGATGCACACGCATCACCGTTACTCTGCCGAGAAATGGAATATTTATCGTTTCGCGCGGGAAAAACCGCGCGTAAAAAAGAGAGAAAGGAAGAACAACAGGTGGTGTTTGACAATTATGAAGATATCTGGCTTGCAGGAGCAGTAGTAGAGTAGCTCCGCAAGTGAAGTCAAGAATGGGCAGTAGCGTCAGAGAGCTAGCCTAAAGAGCAGAGGGTGCGTGATTAGCAAATTATTATTAATACATGACGATTGGATGATGTACTACTAAACAAATATTTGCATTTCGCAGTTTTTCTGTGTTGAATAAATCTGCATTTCTGCAATAAATAGGGTTGCCATACGTCCCGTATATACGAGACAGTCAATGTATTTCACTACTCAGTCCCATATTACTATTTGTCCCGTTTTCTCCCTAAACTCTGCGTCATTATAATTTTAAAATGACTCGCGCCTAATTTTATAATTATGTGAAAGAAGAAGATAATATAATTAAGAGAGTAAAATCAACTTTGAAATATGACTGGCCTAAAAAGGAGTAGCTTCGCATCTTTTTTATTATTCTACGTGTTCATTTTTTTAGATTGCTTAAACTTTGATTTTTCTTATCACAGTAAAATAAACCGTTACCTACGCACTTTTTCATGTTTTATTTATTTAGCACTTAAATATCCCGTATCAATGCTTGGCAATAATGACAACCCTATCAATAAACATCTTCATTTAAATTTGTGAGCAGCCCCTTTAAATTTGGAAATACATATATCTCTGCAAATTTTACAGGTAGAATCGTGAAACTTTGTTTATACATAAATGAGTGTAAGAAGAGAATTTTGTTAATTGACATTTTTACACAATCGGATCTGTATAAAAATTAATTTTTTAAAACTTTTTATTATCAATTCACACTGAAGTCAAAGTAATTTCATATAAATGCCTAACTTATTTGATGAAAATTCGTAATTAGGAGTATATGTCTAGGAGTAAAATTTAAGGAAATAAACGCTTGTTCAACTTGTCTGGGATGGGATACCCTGTAAAATTGAAATGTCTTTATTTTGTGGAAACTCCCAAGGAGCTAACTTCTTAACACAAATTAATGAGCTCTGTTCAATTGCTATTCTGCTATCTTTATTCTATGAATTCCACAAGTAATATGAAGAAAACAAACAAATATTCGGCATTATTCACTTAGTCATCCTACCAACCAGCCAATCGCAGTGGACTGGATATGAAACTTCAAATATTTTTTTTCATTAATTCTTTTTTTATGTGTGTGCGTGCATTTCTTTTTGGTTATTAGTATTTAACGTTACTTTTCTAATTTTATTTATTTAGGTTTATGGACACGTTAAAAGTTTCGAATAAAATTAAGGTCACGAAAAAAAGACACCTTTTCATTGAAAAAGACATGCTAGTAGGGATGTTTAAGGAGCAATACTATACAGGTTTTTATATTATACTCTCACTGGATGAGCATCAGATAACGATAGCCTATTAAGAAAATCGCGGTTCCAGGTGTGCAGGGTCGTAAATTCAAGTATAGATTCTACTAAAGATCCGTTCTCCATAGGGGTCTGACATATGTTAAATCTAACGTCGTGGGTCAAACATCTTCATGTTGATGTGGAAATCTTGGGGGAGCAATACTATACAGGTTGTTATATTATTCTCTCACTGGATGAACATCAGATCACGATGGCGTATTAAGATAATCTCGGTTCCAGGTATGCTCAGCTCCAGCTCAAATGTCATTCCTGTCCTCTGTCTAGGATTCTTTATGGCTAAAAGGTACAGGGTCATAGGGCTGTGTTCTGTCTAGGGTTCAACTATAGAAAGTTCGTTCTAAAGTGCAGATCTTATAGCTTCAAAGAGGATCTTTAATCAAAGAAATCAAAGTCAATCGTTTTTCATTATCAATAAGTGCTTTAATTACTGTTACCGTTACTACCGATTTGTTTCCTTATATTAATGTAGAAGCGGGGTCGCGAAAGGTTGCGGATACAGAAAGGTAAAGAGTCCCGCTGTGTAGGAATGCTGCACAGAATCACTTTTGAAAAATAATTAAAAACATTTTGGAAACTTGTTAACACGATTTTAGTACCATATAATATATTTTGCTTGTAATTTCAAAGATGTGTCAACCTTGTTTGCAGATGCATCTTCTATTTCATACTAAACGGCGATTTGTAAGGTAGACAAGCTATCAGCATCATAACTGCACACTTGAATACTCCTGTCCAAAACGTACTTCAAGACAACTTTTAAAAAGAGCTCCTTTGAAAATTAGCAGGCTAAGTAGAACTCATTGAAAGCAGAGCGTCGAAATTTCTGATTTGTCCTGAAAATCAGAAATCTGACTGAGCATATCTCATTCATCATGTCAGGGACATACTTTATAAAATGATAATCAGTAAATTACGGAACACAACTCTTTTATGACCTATCTGCACAGTAAAGTTTTTGGATTATGCTATCACTGCAGAGATACTTGCAGAGAGAGTATCAAGGATGTTATTGATTGTTCTTTAACAAGTCATTTTATAGTCCAAGATCAAAACTCGTCATGCTTATATGAAAAATTATTAAGCCAATATGAATCCAAGCCATATTCTTACGTGCTCTTTATGGCGAATTATTATAAGGTTGTATGGACTTCCCTGCTGTATAACCTTTTCCTTCATGACTAGAGAGTATAATCTTAATGGCATTTAACTATAATCCTTATCAAGTTGACTTCCTCAGGGTGTATAAATAATCCCAACTTGTTCAGATTAACCAATAACACAGTGGCGAATCCAGGATTTGGGTCTGGAGGGGGGGGGCTGAGGTCATAAAAATTTTATATCATCCTGACGAATGTCAAACCTCGTGGCTTAGGAAAACCAAAACACTTTACAGACTTTATACACCTGACAACATGAATCATAAAAAATGTTTTTGACTGCGTCAGCGTATAAGTACCAGGAGAATTATTACAAAATTTGTAAAATTTTCGAGCCTGACAAGCCAGGAAGAAATGTTGCCACTTTTTTTGTAGTTGTTTAAAAAACGAGAGATTAAGAATTAATAGTTGTAGCGATTTTAAATAAAATCGAGAATTCTGGTTTAGCTCGGGCGGCTGAAGGCCCATAGCACTCCCCCTGGATTCGCCACTTCAATCGCATATTATTTGGACTATTAGAATCAGAATCTGATATTCTTCCACCATATTGCAACACAGACCTATTTATTTTTTAATGGACTTCACCTATGAACTTGTAAAGCTGACGTGCGTTTCCCTTTCGTGTCAGGGGTCTTGACAGACCCTTTTCCCCTCGCTACAATCACTCACTGAAAGAGTTGAGTTGAGCGGCTCACGATATCCGGCTGCCGTGACGCTGACCTTGTCGCTATGGCAACGGGTCGGCAATACAAACAGCGGCGGAGAGAAAAAAAAAAGACCCGCCAGATGCCTTCAATTAACACAATGTTGCACGGCCGCACTATTTCGGGAGCAGACATTCGTAGAAAAACGAGAAAAATATTGTTTTTATTCTCAGAAATGCGTATTAAAATCCTCTTTAGAAAGGTCAGTTTTGTGCTTTGAAATTCTGTTTTATTTGATTAAGTTTATTGCAAGGCTTTTATTCGATTACTTTCATCGGCCATCTCTTTTAGATTAGATTATCCTTTTTTTTCCGGACACCGGCTTTGGGAATGAGATTTGGAGTTGGATTCCTTCACATCAGAAAAATTACTTTTCTTTGAGATATATATGCATATTGTATATCAGAAAACATGATAAATGGATTTGTTAGATAAATGCATGGTTTGAAGCAACATGTGAGCTATTGAGTAAAGACTGCATAATTTTCAGTCAGGGGTAGCTGTACCCCCTTCCACCTGCATACTCTTCGCTACACAATCCAAAGGAAGAATAGAGTCTTCAATTCTCAATACTTCTATCTCGTAGGGCAGACTTGGTCAGCTGACTGACACGGTTCTGTTATGATGATGGAATAAATATAAAACATAATTTCAATCATTGGAGAAGTAGTATTTCAAATATTTTTTGAAATCTACATTTACAACTGACCTCTAAAAAGTTGAAAATATAATGATAATAAATTCGTAGAATACTGCTTTTTCGGTAAAGTAGTATATGCCCAGATAGTTTCCGTTTCAAGAAAAGCCACTTCAAACTTCTATTGGATCGCATACTTATTCTGCGATGTTCCGACCACAAGGCAAAGACTCAGCCTCCAGTTCACCACGTCTCTTAAAAACATGATGGATACTTATGTTTGATAAAATCTCGGGTAGAAATCAGTCATTATTATGGTTCCTAATGAAAACAGTGGGGTCACAAGAAAATATCAATTGCGCATGCGCATAACTTTTAGCATTTTACTGCGCGTTGTCTTAAGCTGTTCCCTGAAGCCTCTTTTCCTTTTGTAAAATCTGCAATGGATTTCAGTATCAACCCTTTAACAGTGATCACGAATTCAGTTCTTGCATCAAATTAAGGCATTTTTACACTTATAATCTAAAATTTTCTTCATAGAAATCACCAGTAATCCATTAAAATGTCAAGTATTCTGTGGGCTATTGGTTGAATCAATACTACAACACATTCCCAAAACAGAAGGGAGTCATCGAATAAGACAATACAGAAAACTACACTGTTGAGGGATTAAACTGTCGTGGCTAATTAGATGTGTTTCACAACAGCATACATTGACTTCTTTCAGATGAATCCATTAAAAATTAATTTGGTTTTATTGGATCACTGTGAGGCCTCATAGTTTTCATACAGACTCACTAGACATTCATCACACTAGACATTAAAGTGAGAAAACTCAAATTATTCCACCTAATTAAGATTTTTCCACCACCGGCCTCGTTTCTTTTGAAAACATATTCCGTGATTCAATTAATGAATGAGAGTTTTTGTCACTATCGCGAGTGTTCATACAAGCAGGAAAATGAGACATAATTTAAAGATAAAAAAAAGAGTAAATAAGTCACATACTTTAACTACAATTTGAATTAGATCAAGTTGGTTATTATCATCAAGATCAAGACAAGATGGCTCTCAGAATCATTGTTGCTTGCAAATATTGTAAAGTTTAACACAAGCAGCCAATCACTGATTGCTCATCCTCAAATACATACACGCATACAACTGTTCCTAACCCTAATTCACCCTTAATTTCAAAGCTCCGATTTAAAGAATCATACAGACACAGCTGGAACTGACATATGCTTCTTTTTTGACTGAAATTATTGTTTTTCTTTCCTTCAAAAATGAGCAATATGTATATAGTGCATATTTTGTACATTTGTTTTGCCTTTTTGTAATTAAGTTTGAATAGTCTAATAATTAATAAATAAGATAATTCACTTATCAGTTTTTTTCATTTGAAGTAGGAAAGTTTTTTAATAAAGAAGTTTAATTTAACAATAACTGTTTATAATTAATAAATTTTTATTAAAACCCTAAGTTCAAAATTAAATTTTTATTGTTTCTCCTATATTCTTCACACTAATTTATACCGATTTACACAACTGTGATTGAGAATAATAAAAAAATGTGCAGTGTAGGGTTAAAATAGTTTCCCGAAAGATTAGTTTTGAAAATGCTGTTTCATTTTCCGGGGTCTATTACAAGACTTCCAGATTTATTTCTGTCAGTGGCCAACTCCTTGAAATAAACCGAGTTTTTCTTTATATAGGAATTTTGAGCGTGGGAGGAGGGGCTATTAACTTAAAAAAAGAAATATTTTTGCTTATCTGAGAACATACCGAAAACAAGGATCTCTTTATAAGTGCGCCTAATTATTAACACGATATACCTCTCATATATGGACCTTATTAACAACAATTGAAAATATTTGGCAATAATTAGAGCAAATGCTTTAAAATATATATAAAAAAAATCCCCGTCGGCAAGCCGGAAGGCGAACGTAGATTCATTTTGTCTGGAGATATAAGGAAAAAAATATTTTCATTAGGGTTAGAGGTGCAATATTGAAAGAGAGTGGAACAGAATGCAAATGATGAGAACTTTCCAACAAGGTGTCTCATGCATAGGTTAAAATGCAGTTTAAGTTAAGGGGTGTGTGTGTGTGTGGAAAATCACTTTTCGGCTCATAACTTCCAAGCAATTGTAGCTATCAAAAAACTTTCCATATAAAAGCTGTTCTTTATGATAAGGGACACATTCGCCTTATTTGAATCTTTTTCCTATCTTCAATAGTATGGGAATTATAGGGAAATGAAAATTTCAATGATTTGTAGAAATTTTCCGCAAGTCGTGTCATGAGAACTATTGCACTAGGTAGGCTTCCTATAAGGAATCTACCAAATAAAACACATTTTTAGAAGACGTTTATCATCTCATTTAAACGCAGAGGCGCTTAATTAAAGAAAATCAAATAAATTAAACTTATATTTGCTTTATCTATTTAGTATCTAAACATTTATTTTATCGTATCCACTTATCTGGGATCAACAAAAAAAGTGGCTTTTTTTTTTCTTTTTAGCTATTATTTGTGACAACGGTTAGCAACTCAAGCTTCTCTTTACATATGAATCTATCTGTAAGTTCTTAGACTGTGATTTATTTCGAAATAATTTCTATGTACTTCAGTTTCATTTAATCTTTGTTATCGTTGTATGACTGTTGCACTTGATTCTATAATTTTTTTTTGGATTTCCATATATGATTTCAATATTACTCGCAGATTTTCAAATTCGACCTCCTTGTGATTAATCCATTAATGCCTACCCTCCCGTTTGAGGAACGCTTCTAAAATGCATCATAAACTCACAGGAATCATTTTTTCAACATAAATTTTTCTAAAGTTTAAGCATTTTTTAAGCATCCATTCCATCAATATTCAATCGATTACAGCACGTATTAAGCGTTTGTTTGATAATGTAGGCTTTTTATTTCCATATCAGACTCGAAAAGTAGCTTCATGGAATGTGAAGGAAAAAAGGAAAGTTTATTCAATTATTTTCCAATAGATTTACTTGCATTTAACAAATATATCAATAAATACAATTGTTAGAATGTGTTTTCTTTTAGGAATTTCATATAATTTCAGATTTTGATGGGTTTTTTTAATTAATAGAGACGCTAAGCTTAAGAGGACAATAAAAGATAAATTTTTCAATCAGGAATTTTTTAGTAATTTTGCAATTGATTTCAGGATATGTAATATTATTATACAAAATATAATTAAAAAATGCTACTTGGTTATTAATGGGTTAAAACAATTTTCAGTCCTAACTATATCTTCATTGAGTTTATGAGTAGAACCATCAAAAGTATTTGAAGATTCAGATATAAGGTTATTCCAGTTTATTTCGTTGGTCAAGTCAATTAATTTAAAAACGGATTCCTACAAAAATTTCCTAAAGGTTGGGGCCTTTAAGTTATTGGTCACACATTGAAAAATTAATAGATATTACTTTCACCTAACGCGATTATAGAAAGATTCATTTATTTGAGTAAGTTCATTTATATTTGCAAGGTGTGCATCTGATATTAAATAATTGAAACACGAGTCTTTCAGACGAGTTAACACCTACAGACTGTAGAGCACGTACAGACTTCCAGCAGACGGTACTTTTATTTCCGTAACATACTGGAAGTAAATAAAATTCAGTTTAAACAGAAATGCCCTAGCGATAATTATACACGATAATTATAATATCTACCAGCACAATCTCAATCAATTCAAATATCAGAAATAATTTTTTTAACCCAAAATAAGTTGAAATTCAATGGCAAAGCTTTTCACTTCCTTCTCTCCTTTTTGCGTACATAGTCTCCCACTGATGCTACTCCAAGACAATTTGAATGGGAAAAAAATAGATAAAAATGGACTGCATAAAGAAAAACGGAAGAGAAACAATTTATTTAAAGAGAAATTTTCTTATTTCCGTGCAGGTAATAAAATCATGTTTGAGTAAGAGTAATACCCGTTTTTTGGGGAAAGCAAAATGATTCACAAATTGTTTCAAATGTAACGAAGTCACGAGAGAGAAAAGAACGATCAAGAGCATGAGAAAAAAAAATAGACTAATGTTTTTCGGAAAGGGAGCTAATAGTGTAATTATCTCGGTATTTAGGAGAAAAAACTACACAGAGCACAAAATGCCACTCAACTTTCTAGTAAACTCACACGAATTCTAACTAGAGCTACACTTTTTACATGAAATGCTTCAATTGTTTCATTTTTTAACTGTTGTGCCAAATTCTTAGAAACTGCACACATAAGTATAAAAAAGCAATAATTTGTTTGCTTAAAAAATCTAAAGAATGTTTTTTAATAGGATTTGTGTGAAAATGACAGCTGTTAGGTAATTAAAAACTTCTGTGGATAAGTGGCTAATCTTTATAAATATTTAAAAAAATTAAATTTTATTGACTCATTCTCCATTAGACAAAAGAAATGCAACTGTTTTCTCACTCTTCTCTAACACAAAAACGTGACTAGCACTCAATAATTATAATCAAAGCTTCTAACGATACCATTTAAAGCTTAATCAACTAGCATAAAATAAATAAACAAATCAATCAATAATGAATAAAGTAATTAAATATATAAATAATGGAATTAGTTATACATTTGTGCAAACTTTAAATAAGTAATTTATTAGTTGTAACATTTTAAGTCCACTATATCTGGGTAAATGCGTTTTTGTTATGATGATTTTTTTAAACTTGTTTAAACACTTTTGAAGCAAATCATAGCAAGCAAATATTTATTGTATCAGTTTTGTCTGTATGTGAATAGAGGTTACACCTTTATCTATTAAAATGCAACCTGCAAAGTAGAGAAAGTGGGTTAATCAAATAGGAATTACATGAGCTCTAAAATTCTATAATTATTAGAATTAGCTTCTTTAAAAGTCTTAGGCAAAACAAACTGGTATCTATCCATAAACAACAGATAAGGCATATGTTATTGTTAGCGATATCTAGTTCTACAGCAGTCTCATTCATAGGTTTTGTTTTCCATCATTGAGAATACATAATTTTTTTCTTTATTTGTTACCTTATGTTTGTATTCACAATGATATTCTTTTGTACAAAACTTGAAAAATGAATAGTAAATTTATTCAAATTTACTATAATTTTCTTCTCTGAAATATAATTGCATTTTCCTTTTGAAGTTAGAAAAAATAAAAAGGCAAAACAATTAAGATGAAGTTCGAAAGAAAGATCAAAAACTCGTATTTGAAATTCTAAGAATAAAATTTAGTATAATGTTAAAAATACGATGGAAATATTCGTAATTATTTTTTCCTTTTTCCATCTACTGCATGTTTAAAACCATGAAAGCTATGCTTACAGTTAATTTTTAGCTCCATATCTGGTTAACGCAAGCCGAAAACCGAAAAAAACATTTTGTACAAAAAGTCTATATCTGATTCAAGGTAATCGTACTAAATCCAACATATGTCACGTCCAAATTTAGAACTTATGTTGTCTTAATTATGCATCTTTACGGAATATATTTATATAAATAAAGTTTATATAAATACATTTTGGAACGGATAAATTTATTCAAAAAGTAACATTATAATTTTAAATAAATGAGCTCTTTATTCGAAACCGAATACGTTACTACCCAATGTCGAGGCCAAAAAAGTTCTTTCACAGGAAAAATATTATACATCAAATTAATATGATTGATTTTGATTTCCTAAGGTAAGGTTAAGGCATTTTGGTAGGGTTGCAATAAGAATTTTTGGTGCTCTTAGAGAGATTTTACTCTTTTTTTTTGTACATTAACTCTCAACATTTCGTTGCTACTTTGAGCGATTTCCATCTACATATGCTCTATTAAACTTAAGTTGAGTGACTGGATATGACTGAAGTTATTGTGACCCTTTTTATAATAACAATAACTTGAAAATTTGTGCTGAATGATTGTGGTCATTTCCGTGCTGAAAAGATAAAAAGGACACCAGGGAGAGTTTAGGAACACTGTAATGAACACTTTGTTCCGTAAAGTACAAATGATTCCAATTGTTCATACTGAGCGTAATGAGCTTCAGTTTTCGAAATTCTAGAAAAACTCACACACATTCAGATCATCATCTTTCTATTTTCACAATTAACAGTTTTTCAGAATTCTTTAATGTAATGTTTTAAACTAATCTCTTTTACCGTTTAGTCGAAACTGATACCTAGTCATCAGAGTGTAGTACCACAAACGGTAACCAAAAAAAAATAATCGTAAAAACCTCCTTAAAACAGCGTGAATTTTGTCACCTAGGGTTTAGAGCAAGGTTGGGGAACCTTTATGCACTGAAATGCCTCCTTAATTTTCGGCAGTTGGGCAGAAGGTCACACGAGCAGAATCTTAAAAATCATTGTTCCTTAATTATTATTATATTACAGACAATTATATAATTCTATGAAAATTGTAAATGACTGGTAAGGCCGCATAAGAAACTCAAGAAGGCCTCATGCGGCCTTAAGGCCGCAGGTTCCCCATCCCTGGTTCAGAGCGTTTCGGCATCGCTTATTTTGCGACTTATACACTGCTAGTCGTTGAGACGGAAAGCGAAAATGAACTGGATCGAACATAAAATTGGAGTATTTTTGAGAAACTTAAATATAAAGATTGTGGATAAGGGGTAATTTGTGATAATTTTGTACATGTAGGTTGAGAATTTTGGGGAGGGGATGTAAATCTTCTTGAATTTGGAAAACTGATGCTCCATTTTATACAATGTCGTATATCGCATGATGATTTCTCATATTTATAGTATGTAAAGAAATTTTAAAAAGAGAGTAAATTGACTTTGTTTTTGCTTCGTTTTGAACCTACAGAAGTACTATTTTGGAATAGATCTCTTTCTACAACAATAGTCAGATGACGAGGACGGCATCTCAACTCGTATCCTCTCTTCAAATTTACACTCCACACCAACGTGAAGAAGTTTGATCCCGATAATAGATTTGACGTGCACCTGGACAACATAAATGGCGGATCTTCGGTAAATTCCGGTTTCGGAACCACGATCTTCTTATCCTGAAACAAGGTGTGTGAACTCCAACAGAGGACTACAGGGTGGTGGATTCGAGATCTGATTCTAATGAAAAGTGTGATATCCGGGTTTTGTGCGCATTAAATTCGTCTGGACCAAACCATCTCCCGCTGATGGGGTGGAGAAGTCTGGAGGAGAAGAAGCGGTGGTTCAAGCATCGTCCTTGTCGACTACGGTTCAAAATGACGAGGTCCACCCAAAATTTATTTTTTGTAGCTTCAAGAGGAGACTTTAATCTAATTAACCCTTTGAGGACGACTGTCACGCGGGTGTGCTAGCTGCTTGGCATTTTCTTTCCCGACTGTCACACATACGTGCCGGCTCTTGTTGCTTTTAGCCATCTGTCACGTCGACAAGACGCCAGCTTTAGTGCAATCAAGCTTAATTAGAATGCGCCGGCCCTGAGCAGCCACGCACGTTGGGAAACGTCGGCTAGACGGAACCGCTCGTTTTCCATGCGGTCGTCCCCAAAGGGTTAAATTAAACTAATTAAGCTATCTGATAGCACAACTCTTCCACCAAACTGCTGTGAACCTACTGGAGTGAGAAAGTGATTTTATAAAATGACTCGATTCATTTTTTATGCTAATATTCAGTATTCAAATAACAGTTCCCTGGCTTTTTCTTAAAACTACAAAAGTTATCTAATAATTGATTTTCCGATAGACGAGAGTCTGAAATTAAAGAATATCGCTTCTTCGACCAAACCGAAACCAATAAAAAAAAGTGACGGTAAAACTTTAGAATAGTTCATAACTTGAGCGTCATTGTTATTTGTAAACGAATTTCCGATAGGTCATGTGGACATGTTTGTCAATTACTGAGTGACTACATAATTGTTTTGCCTCGGAGCGATATATTCAGCAATATGGAGCACTGACCTTAATTTCCTAGCGAGGAGGCATTATGCTTTCTATGGTTCATCAGCGAGGTTAGCCGAGACAATGGGTTTCGGGACAAAGCAGTGAAGGGGAATAATAATCGGAAATGGAAGGGTGTTCGGGAAGGCCAAACAATTGGAAGGAGAATTTTCACTCGCGGTTTCTTGGCTGCGGAAAAGACAATTCAGAACAAAGAGGCCGGGAGTCAAATTCCTCAACTTCTGGTCTAGTGATGCTTATATGAAATAAGTGCAAGGTAATATAATTAGAATTCATGAAGAGGATTACAATAAATTTCAGAAGGTGATAAAAGTTACAGAAATGAAATAAACTGATATTATATTAATGCAGGTATTTCTTGATATAAACGGTTTTCATAAGTGTAAAACAATTATTGTGACCATAAACTTTACAGGTGCTATACAGCATTTGAATAATGTTGCGTAAAAATTATTTGAAAATGAGAAGCAAAGAGTTAGATAGTTGACAGATATAGTTGATTATAGCGGCTGATTGGTTAACAGATATAATCCTCTTAGAGACAATGTATGCTGCCCGAATTGTTTGTAAACTGATCATCGGTTTATTATAAATTTTTACAGATATCTGATTAATTCTGTCTGGTGACAAAAATATATAATTTCTTACAGCTTTAATTAACTGCCAAAAAATTAGACAGCGAGATTTTGGTAACTATCCACATATTAGATATCCCTGATATCGAAAACATCCATTTTTGGAATTACGGCTATCTGTCTATGTGCAAGTGAACACGATAACTGAAAAATGCAATGAGCTAGGTAAATGAAATTCGGTCTGCGGTCTTCACACTGAAGTTTTAGATTTGCATTAAATTTTGAACTCAGTCTGCCAAAGGGAAGAGGTTTAAATAAACCCAGTTCTCATTACTATGCTATTATTCTCTTTAAAATGCACACAAAAAGCGCCATATTGCGGAAGTATATCGGAAAGACGAAAGGAGAAAACTCTCGATACCCATTCATATGGAATAGCAACAATACTTGCATGCATTCTTGCATTTTCATCAAACATGTGTTTTTGCGCTTCGTGGCGCTTTAAAGAATCTGCTGAATGCCGACTGCTATTCATTTATGCGTGTTATAAGATGTTCGTTATTTGAACATATATTTGATGTTCAAACATGATACGTGCTCGTAGTCCGATTTGTTCGTAGTATGTATTAACTATTCCTTAATCAGTTACCATCTGCATTTTGAAATAAGTTACTGATGATATTATTACAGTATTGGAAAAGCTCTTGGCTTTGAGATTGTCGATTTGGAGAACCTTCTAGCATTAATGGAATCTAAGCATATCGATCATCAGCAGACACACGAAGACCAAAAAGATAAGAAATCGAAGAAATGGAAGATTTTATCGAAAGAAAACATAGTGAAAGATCTTTTATGGATATAGATACAAATGTAGAGAGAAGAATGAACGTTTACCGCGTTTTAGATAAATAAATGGATGAGAAAAGGAAAGATGCTCCCGTCAATAGACGCGAGTCAAGTTTATTTGTAAAAAACAAATGTTTACATATCAAATGGATTAAAGAAATATATATTTAATCTATTTGATTTTTTAACTTATCTCCTTAGTGTTTGAATAAACCTGTAAAGAAGTACAGAAAAGCACCGTTTTTAAGTTTCTCATTTATACGTCGTTTCATCACAGTCCTTATTCATTCATAACCATTGAAACGATAAAGTACTTCGCTTATACGACGCAAGACTTCTCGTATAAGTCTTTTTCCTCCTTTCAAAAATTTGCAGATTTTCTGCCTCAATCACTATTTTTCCGTTTTCGTTGAGAGAAAAACTTTTCCCAGAAAGCAGTGGGATTAGCATCCTTTTCCTCCCTGCAGTTTCCAAATTAAGGCGTATCTGCACATAAATCATTAAAAATAAGAAATGTATAATTAGTCCTCAAGATATGCTTTAAAGGTATGATCTTTCTCAATTTTATGATAAATGTTTAATTTCAAAATTTGATCATTGTTTTCAATATTATGTAAAAATATATTAGTACAATCTTTTAAAAAAACTTTTAAATGAATTTGCATTAGTAGCATTAAATTTATAATAATCAAAGTTGATTGGTAAAATTTCAATTATTCGTGTTTTCATTTATATATCGTTTTACGTCAGTCCCTTGAAAGGCGTATAAACGATGTTTGACTGTATATAGATATACATGACCAGCAAAAATAAATGCTGTTCATATTTTTACAGCAGGATTTATTATAATTACTTCGATTTATTCTTAACTTTGCTGACTGTGGTGTGTGTGTATCAAGGATTAACTAACTATGCTAATGAAGGAATTTCTGCGCAGGGAACCAAAAACTTCTGTTTCAGATGTTTACACATTTCCTGTCGCGGTGTGGTACTACTCTTGTCTCTCCTGGGGACAAACTGTCTTTCTGCTTTGTTCTGTGCCACAGTTCCAGACAGACGTTTAATAAACATTTTATAAAAATATCAAACTTTTAGTGCAATAAGAAATGCACACACAAACAAAAAGGAATTTATGATGAATAATAACACTTGAAAAAATTATTTATTTTGGGGAGGCATCCACTGACCAACCAAAATTAATATTTCGAGCCAATAGCTCTCTTATTTAAAAAACTAAAATTTGGGATAATAATAACAAAAGACAAATGTGATCCATAGGTGTTTTTAATGTTGCATTCACCATATAAACATTGAAAAAACGTTTTATTTTTGTAGTCTATCAGGAGTTATAAATTGTCTAAGTAATGCAAGTTGTATAAAAATGAACAATTTGGTGAATATTACACAATATAATCAATTTTGTTAATATCTTTGCTCTATTGTAGCAGCACATAATTGTAGTCCGTTTAGTTAGAACAGCTTTCCGTTTTGAAGCAACACGGCGGCTATTTATGATTGGGCCTCGTAATTTTGAACTGTGGTCAGACGAAGAGTATGACATTTGAGCCGATACCCCACTGTTCAGACTTCCACGCCACATTAATGTCAGAGCGTTTGACCCAAGCCGACAGAATTAAGTTGAACCGGGCCCACATAAACGGCGTATCTTCTGTGGAATCAGGTCTTGAATTCGAAACCCTCCACTCCCAAAAACCTTGGCATTTACCGCAAGACCACGACAGTACCTAAATACTGTCAACAGTTATCATACCAAACACTAATATTATAGAAAGTTGGTAATAAACTGTATAAAAAGATAAACTGTTCATTTCACGCGGTAAATAATTATTAGAACATAAAAATAAATTTATCGAACATAAACGTAATAGATCAAGCTAGCTGACCAGAGTAATTCTTTTAAAAAATTAAAATTAGACGTTCTCCAGACTCATTCACCATTTTAAAAGTTATTAAGTACATTTTTTTATGAAAACGGACAACGTGAATATGAAAAAAATCTAATTAGAAAGAAGATATAATACGCTGACTAGCGGATTATTTTTAGGTACAGAATAAAAAGGTAACTAAATGGGAAGTCCCATCTGGTAGGAAATGGAGCCCTATTATACCCTCCTTCCCTCAGCGATGACGTCTGCCTCATTTTTCACTGTCCCCTCCTTTTCAAGAGCAGATGATTTTAAAAGAGGAAAAATGTTCTATCCAAAGTGAACAACATACTTCCCGTCACACAACCCCGCCCAGGATCACCAGGCACTTTTTCATGACAAAAAATAATAATTGCTAAAAATCAAATCTCCTATTTATCATTAAGCTCTTCAATTTCGTATATTAGATTAAGGAATTTTATTAGGAGCCAACCTGGGATAATATTGGCTGGGGTTATTTAAATTGCATTTTTCAAGAACGAATACTATTTAAAGAAAAGTTACTTCAACGAAGAAACTAGTTTATGTTTGTATACTGAAAATGACTTTAGATTAAAATACATATATAATTAATTTAGTACGGTAAGAATAATTCAAATTAAATAATTTATAAAGAAAAAATTAATATTTTCATTCAATATTCGTCTCTAAGAACTGCAGCTTTTAGAAAACAATCCAATCAAAAACTTCCATGATAATATTTAACGCCAAATAAACTAAAATAAATTTTGGTTTCGATTTTGAAATGTCAGCTGTAAATTTGTTTTTAAAAAATTGAAAATTTTGAGAATGTTTATTCTCTTTCGTATAGAATTCTTGTTGGAATGATTTTAACACTCCCATTATTATCCCGGTTATTTCTTGACCCTGTTATTTCTCTTTTGATAAAATATTATATTTTCATTAAATACAAATTTGCGAAATTCCATTGATATCACCTAAATGGAAACAGATAAAACTTAAAATAGGAGTTTTATTACATATTCATTCATATAGTCTTGCAAAATACGTGAAATGCATTATTTCAAGTATTCAATGGTCTCTTACTTGAATCAATACATACCCAAAACAAAAGGTGTAATCTAATTAGATAGTGGAAAAAAGAAAACAGTTTAGTAGTTAAATCGCATTAATTTCATGTAATGAAAAAATAATTCTATTTCGAACAAACATTCGTTTGATTTGAGAAAAGAATCTTGGTAAAAAAATAATCGAACGAGCTATCTGTAGTAATATTCAAAACTTTGATGATAGCAGCTTTTCAACTTCCCGTTAAATTTCATTTGGTCATGTTAAGTTTTAAAAAATTTTAAATGTAAAGTAATTCCTTAAGACTTTTCTATCCATATTTTCCGAGAAACTGAAATAGAAAATAACAATAGAATCTTACATTTATTATTCTATTGTCAGATTTCTGATGCTAAATCGGTCCTCAAAAGCTTTCTTTTGAATATCAAGAACGGTTATTGCATAAAAATTGAACTGAATACAGGAAAAGAAATAAGATAGTAAAAATGGACGAACAAAAAGAAAGAGATGGCATAATTCTGGTAACCGTAGAGGCTCGAAGAATTATTTCGTTGTTTATATTGGATTTTTTTCATTGTTCCTTGTTTCTAGAAATACATTTACAACAGAATTAGGGACTGTTTTAACCTCTACATAGTCTTTTCGAATTTACCAAATGAATGCTTATTTTAGAGAATTTCTTTTCAATCTTCCTTTGTTTCTTTTTTGACTTTCATTTCAGTTTTCATTTTGCGATTTGAAACCACTCATAACTTAACGACAGTGGTTTATTAAAAGAACTGCTGTAAAACTTCAATTTATTTTACTTTCTCGAAGTAAATAAGGATTTCAAGGTTTTTTTTCGCATTTTTTAAAATGAAGTTCGATTATAAAAATTGCTTAGACCTACAGAATTAATGAGTTCAAAAGTAATATTGACGAGAGATGAAGCTAAGGGGATTTTAAGAGAATTTCTGTTAAGAAAATCAAAATATTTGCTTCAAAAAGTTTTTATTATGGTTCAACGTTTTAAAATCGTGATCAGATTTACTGAAATGAGTGAATGCAAGCAAGCAAGGTATTATAATTATATTTAATAAAGATATTCCCCATATTAACTCTCTAAGAGGCGGATTTTTTTCCCATTTCTCATGTTTAGTTCAAGAGCAGATACTTCGTATTTATATGTATAATTTCTTAAACATACACGGATGAAGTATTCCTAAGATTTCAGCGATATTATTAAATACAAAAAAAAAATGGTTCTTTCATTCTAAAAGCTAATTTTTCGAACTTGAAAGCTATAAGATCAAAATGATTGGGCAACTGGAGATTTAAAAATTTAATTTTAAGCAAATAAAAAAAATTATGCTGATCTTTGTGAAAATATAAAAATAGGGTAAAATTGCTGTATTGCCTAATTTTTTGAACTGTAAAAAAAAGTAAACTTTTCGGAACCTATTTCCTATTAACGCTCATTAGACCAATTCCACAAGAAAAAGTTAACGTCAAATTTTTAAATGTTTTAAAATAATTTTAGATTAATAACTTTCCTTTTCGGGACATAACTGCTCTATTAAACTGTCATACTCGAATAAGAATTCTAAATGAGCAGAAAAATTTAAAACACTTTAAATCTTTCCATTAGGGATAAGCAAAAATGAGTTGTGAAAAAGAGAACTTTTGATGAGTTTTTTCATTTACTGAAAAATATTTCTTAAGTTTTAAAATCAAGTTCTCTACTTAAACGTTTTCTGAAAAAATAAATTGCTATCTTTTACATAAACAATTTCTTTTAGTAAACAGTTTTCTTAAATCGTGCTTGTTTGTCTCGAAGTCATTCTTCATCTAAAATGTTTTAACAATTAGGATAAAAGGTGAATTATTAAAGCAATCCTGTCGTTAAAGAGAACAACAGTAGCTAATATTAAACAAGTACAAGTGGAAATACTGAATGTGTTTCAGAAAATTTTGCTTCTCTTCAGAAATTTTAAAAACTTATCCTAATATAATTTTATTAACTGATTTCACTAATTTAAAGTTTTAATGATATAATAAAACTTTACAGATTTTATAAATATTTTTATTATTTTAAATAGAGATATATTTTAAAAATACTTTTCACTTAATAGTAAGTTAACTTTGAAAAATTAATAAACATATACATCGAGCTTTTAAATTATTTCAAATAAAAATGAATCAAAAAGATAAAATTTTATAAAATAAGATTTTTTATAGAAAAAAATGTATAGCTGTCATCAGATGGTTATAGTTATAAAGAATTTTAGGTGTGAAGTTGATTCATATTACAATAACAATAAACAGCAAAAAGTGAAATCCATTAAAAGTTTTTCCATCGATTTGGTTTTTAATTTTAAAATGTTATAAACATATAACGTAAAAAATGCTGTTGTGTAGAGTGGGCATTTTAATGGAGCTGGCAGTCATTTAAATAATGAAATCAGTTTATTGCTGTCTTGGCATAATATTTAAATCAGATACAAGAATAAATTTAGATCTTCAGAAGATATTTTTACATAAAGTTCAGGCCATGGTTACTGTTAGGATGTCGAGTGCAAAACGACGTGGATTACTGAGAAGTGTCAAATGCAGAAAGGAGAGCGTAGATAGCGTTGTTACAGCTTTTGAGCTTTTGAAACGAGAGAATTTCCGGATTTTTGTTAATTCAGAAACTTTATGAGGATTGCGATGCTAGCGGGTAGGGCAGGTTTATCTCCAAACAGAGAAAGTTACAGTCATTAGAATCTGAGAGGCATGGAGAAAATTAAAGGTTCGTGCTACTCATAAGTTAAAAGTCGGAATACATTAGTTGAAGTAGAAGTGGGTTTGATTTTAAGAATAAAGCAGCGTTGAAAAGAATTTGATTTAAAATGCGGGGATAAATTGAATTTATCATAAACATATTATAACTTTAAAATATAAGAAAATATTTACAGATGTTATTTTGATATAATTTCGTAATAATTTCATGGGTAATTTTTTTAAAAATGGTTAAAATAGTTTAAAAAAAGAGCCAGCCCAAAAATGATTTTTTTTTTTTTATAAAAGTGCCTTTGCAAAAGGCATTTGGGGATATACAGTTAAAAGACAGAGAAGATTTAATGTTCAGAAATCAATAAAAAATAGTACTGTTTAAAAAATTTCCCATTTTGTGAATAAAATGCAATTAAACTCTCGTTTAAGAGTACTCGTCGTTTTTCTATAATAAACAGGGCATTGCAATTTCGAGAATTAATTTTTTTATAATAAAAAATTAGCAAAATTTAATATATCTACTCATAAATTAAATAATGCAAAATCTGCCTTTAATTTTTTTTTATTTTCTAAGTGCAAATTCTGTTCTTTTACAAAAAAATTAAGAATTTAGCATGATGTTTTAAAGAACATTTAGAGAGCAATTTCTGTCTTCAACCAACCGGCATTATATGCATATTATTGTAACAAAATAAAAATGGAAACTTAAATTACTTTGCCTCAAAGCTTGCAAAAAACAAAAGAGAAATTAGTGATATTAATTTTTTTTAATTAATAAAACTAAATATTCAATATGTTATTATAAAATAGGACTCTTATCGACCACTTCATCTTTATTTTTAGAGCGCAACCCGAAAACGAGTTATTTTTCTTGTCAACAAGTAGTCATTCAAAACTAAACATATTTCTCTAAATCGATAAAAAAAAAATTATTCTTTCTGTCATCTGACATTCTACAATAAGTATTCAAAAATGCCATGTTGAGAAGGAAGAACGAAAAATGTCAATAAAAATACTGTGGTGTTACAAATAAAATTTCTCTCTTTAACATCGGTAAAAAAAAAAAAAAACAATGAATTTATCAAGTAAAAAACGGCTGAATTTTATTCTAAACATAATGCCGGAATGCTATGTCCACTAAGAAAAAGGAAAAGTTTCCTTTTCTAATTCTACTCACTCCGGGGTTGACATTGTCCTGCCTCGCCAACAGTGGGTTGATAGTCCACACCGGGGTCGGAGCTCCGATTCGATCCGACAGCACCTTCGCCATCGAGAATCGTCTGCTGTTTCGGAGCGAGGCGCGCTTCGAGGGGTGCAGGCAACGGACGCACCTGCGGAACGGGCCAATAGGAGAGCGCCTACGTCAGCTGCTTGTCCACCGGAAGCCATGTGACCGGGAGTCGCACACCTGCTCGCTCCATTAATAAGCTCAAAGGGGAAGGTGGCGGGAGACGACTTCTGTTCGATTCCTGTTGACGGCGTTCTTTTTTCTTTCCTGTGTCCGATTGTTTTGTTTCTGCTACTTCGCGCGAAAGGATTAAGTCCGTACTACGCGGCTTTGACGTACCGTTGACATTTCGATTTCATTGCAGTGCAAGGGTTTATTTGAGTCCAGTTTTGAAAGATGGTGTTGTTGCACGGAATCTCATAGCATTTTGCAAATTTCAAAGAACAAAGAAAGGAGGCAACTGTATTTATTGAATTGTTCATTTAAATCTGGTCTCAAGTTTTAATAATTTCTATAAATACTGAATATTTGACCGGAGGGGGGGGGGGATGAAAAAGATGCGAATCGATAATCTTTAAGGAATGTTTCTTCGAGTTCAATGATTTTTAATGATTCACTTTAAACAAAAAATTATACTCTTATAGAAACGAGCAAAATTTTAAATTTCGACAAATTTTAATTTAATTTTTTAATTTTTAATTTTTTTTCTTTGATATTTCTACGGCGTCTTGCAGTGCATTTGATCTATTTATGACCTATTTCAGTGATTGGACATTTTTTCTATGATAAAAATGTAAATTGTCTCCTTATAGTTCTAAATGGGTGAGCTTTAAAGAAAGAAATAGTGTACTCAGAAGGAGGGGTAAAAAAGACTAATGCAGAAATACAATTTTGTGCGAAAACTGAATAAATACAAAATAATAATAATAATAATAAATATTATTAAATAAATACTAAAAGTAAGATACTCATCTAGCTTATTTCAATCCAAATTAATATGATTTTCTTAACAACTTTTGCTCATAAAATCTAAAAGAATCTGAAAGCATAAAACTCTTTGAAAATTTGCGCATCAGTTACATAGTTCCATGCTACTCATTTAAGGTCTCTGGGCTAAAGATTTAAAATTAAATCATTTTCTTTTTAAATTTTGACGGGCGAAAAAATAAACTCTTGAAAAGAGTAAGAAAAATAAACTTTCTCTCCGAATAATCTGCAACCTCACTGCATCATTTTTTATTTAAATAAATAAGTTTTTCTTTCATTTTATCAATTGGAGATCTGACCCGAACACATGTAAGTCAAGGCCTGGCCCAAGCAGTGCAAGTCTGTGTACCAGCCACTAAGCATGTTCACTGATACTTCTTCAAGATGGGGAGGGAAACAGATGCTACACAAGCGTGTAATTTTTCTTTTTCTTTTACTTTCTTCCGCAACTGTTTCCTTAAAATGCGAATGTAGAAGCGCAGAAAAAAATACCAGGTGCCTATTTTTTTCAAACAAATTTCTATACAAGTTTCCACGTGTATGAAACTCGATGAAGATCTAAATCGGATATCCGAAATAAAGTGAGAAATGCAGTTTGGACTGATGTACATAGGTTTTGTAATTCAATCATCCAGAAAATCGATACTGTCTTAAACAAAGCCTTTCTTAGCTTACTGAATTGAAAAAGACTTAATTGTATTTTTACTAACTCATTTCTGAACTTCTGATGGTCATCGGCGATATTATTTAATATGCAAAAATATAAAAAAAATTCCATGTATGGAATTTCTTTTATAATAATGAGTTAAATTTTATTGGACTTAAACATTATTTCTAAAAAAACACGCATTACAAATAAAAAAAAATTAAGCGTAAAAATAAATTAAACAAGAAATAAAAAGTAATTTTTAAAATAAAGTTGAAAATAGAAGCAAAATCCCCGTGTAACTGAATGATTTCATATTTTGCTATACACGAAGTTTGTAGGAATATGATTTCTAATCGTGTATATATTCTGCGTCTTCTGTTATAATACTCCCCAGTTGCTTCTGCACCAACCAAATTACCAGTAGTAGATGTTGCGTGTAAAACTTCATTAAAACTTCACCTCGCGCGTGAGTTTTCGGGCGAGTAATTGCAGTGGTGGTCAAAACTGCGCACGCCTTTTCAAATTTACTTTTCAAATTTGCCTGCATATTAAATAGTTCGCGTACGTGGTGGATGTTTGTGTGGTTAATGAATAAAATGAATGTTTTTGTAGTGTCTTAAGGAGAATTTAATGCTAAATTCAATATTAAAAATAATTTAAATATGAGTATTCGAAGAAGGACTACGTTTGTTTTAATAAACATAGCAAATATATGAGTAATACTTTCTGGATAGTTACTAACTTTTTTGGATTCTGTGGAAAGGAATATTGTTTGATTAGACGACGAATATGCAGTTGTATATGTATTTAAATATATCCCTTAATACCTGCAGCTTTGAAAAAATTCGCTTGAAAATTTAAATATGGCATAAGAAATTATTGTGACCATAAATTTATCGTATGTGGCATAAAATTTGAAAAGTACTGCTCAAAAAGTTTGCTAAGAACCAAAGCGTTAGACTTGGTTAATGAAACCAACAAAATAATTTGGAACTGTTGTTTGTCTGAATCGGAAATAATTTTGGTGGTTCAATTAATATTATCAACAAAGCTGTTGATGACATTGTAATAGTTGAAAATGTTGTTTTTACGAATATTAGTTGTAATCTCAGTCAGAAGACTTAAAGCAATTAAGATCGTGCACTCGAGCATCAAAAACAATATGATCCTCTTCATAATGTTCTTGATACTCGAGTACAAGATCTTAATTGCTTTAAGTCTTCTGACTGAGATTACAATCAATATTTGTAAAAACAACATTTTCAATGAAAAACTACTGGGAAAAAAATGCAAAATTCAAAAATTTGAAAAATCGCTTTGGATATTGAAGTGAATTCATGCTCACAAGATGTAGTCAAGTACGCCAATTTAATTGTACTTCTTACAGGAGGATATAAAAAGACGTGATGTCACTTCTAAACTTGGTGTACTTAAATGTCAGATGGCATGCGCAGTGACGTTTATCATCTATCTGTGACGTCAGGTTTAGTTAAGACCGTTTAGAAGACAAATATAAATTGCACTTGAGATGGATCTGGATATAGAAAGGAGCATAAGCGTTCGTCGAGCTTCAGATGAATAAACGAATTTTTTTTTACAAAATCAGGTATAAAAAGAAATAAATTTCATAAAAACAGCCTTTAAAAACACATTTTTACTAGTAGTTCTGTGAATAGTAAACCTCGCCCGCCCCCCCCCCCCCAAAAAAAAATATTAAGATCTCTTCATCGCCGTCTTTAAAAGTTTATCTAATGCTGTGATTCACTCTGAAGACAATGTTGTTTCCAGGCATACAAGACATCGTAATTTGTCTCTCGAGAAGGTATCTTCTTTAATTCCATATATACTCTATCTTAAGAAGTTATTTTTATTATCTTAAACCAATCAATGTATAGTATTTCACACCTATATTATGCAAGAATTTTACTCCCTGTATTTAAAAAACAAATACACTAACATAATTAATATCGTTAAATTTAAAACGTAATGGAACAAAGTCCTAGAAAATTTTACACTTGGGAGTTAAGGTAGTCTTCAAATTTTTATAACATAAATCGTTTGGCTAGAATCGTTGAAACAAGCAGACTTCAAGAAAAGAGAAAAACAAGATTAGATGGAACTAACTAGGAAAAAGCAACTCTCATTATGGAAATGTGATCGTATCTCTCTTTTTTTCAATGCGAATTATTTACACAAATCTTTGCTTTCATCAGTTTCAACAAAATTACAATTAAATGTCTGCTTTAATCAGTATTAACAAAATTACAATTAAATGTCTGCTTTAATCAGTATTAACAAAATTATAATTAAATTTCTCGCCTCTACCAAATTGATTGAAATGTATTAATGGTGAAAAACTCGCCATTGAGTCGCCAATATACTGAAACCATTAAAATGGCCATCATCTTGAAAGGGAATAAATAAAAATTCTTATATATACGTCGTTTTTTTTATGTCTTTAAGGAATGTTTACTCCAAATCTGAAAAAAATCCAACAACGCGTTTAGTCGTGACTGCGTAACAAATAAATTTACAAACAGACAAAACGCCGTACGATCGAGTTAAAACAGAGACCTCGCTTCATTCGGTTAATTAGTGTACTAAAAACAGAATGTTTTATTGCAACTCTTTTCTACTTTTAATCTTTAATCAATAATTCCTTATCCGTAATCATTTTTTTTCTTAAATTCACAATCAAATGGTGGCAATCATATAGAACAAAACAAAATTAAATTAATCAATTAACTGATAATTAATTTAATAAAATATTATAATAGTGTATTGTCATCGAGAATACACACGTGTGCGAAATTTTAAAATTCTAGCACATCAGGAAGTGAGTGCAAAAATTGATTGAAAAATTCCATCTTTACAAACATGAAACAAATAAAATAGTCAATTGAGGTTAGATTAATTTATTTTCAAAAAGAAAATGTTTATATATGAAAGAAGAACATATATCTGGTTTGAATTTTTAAATTAAGCGCCTTAATGTGTAAATTCTCCGCCAATGAAATATATATACAGTTATTTTCATTAACTTTTAAATGCCAAGTGTTGCCTTTAAGCAACATACCCAATTTTGTCTTCTGAAATCTTGATAATAAGACTGAAGCTCCAATGCCTGTTGTTGCCAATAGGATACATACTAAAATTTTTATTATTTTAATTTACAACATATACATGACAGCCTGAGTTTGATAAAAAATAAAAATAAATTGATGTTTTACTTGAGGCTGCATCTTTTTAGCTTTGTTTGTACGCTTGAGAATACCATATTTTATTCTACAATGCTGAAGGAAATTCCTTATCGGTATTATTATTTATTAAAATTCATCTGTGTTTGACATTATAGAATTTTATCAAGGAATTTTTTTCTGAAATAAAGCCCAGTGTTGTTGTCAGTTGGTAGCAACGGTTTGTTGTGTTGGTTTTTTAGCCGTAAACATTATTTAAGACAAAATAGGAATTTTTGAAGTATTTTTCCCCTGTTTTATTCGAGAAATGAAAGTCAAAAAACATTTTAAAATCAATTTCTAAAAAAAAAATCGCCTTTTAAGGGTTAAATCTTTCGAATAAAATTATAATTTTTAATGCACAGAATTTTGATATATGTGGTTGTTTATGAAGGTTTTATTCACCGTCCTGATCAAGGTAACCCTGTTCATATTCGTTTTAACTGTAAGTATTTTCATTTTGTTCTCTTCAGAATGGTGCCTAAAAACTTTTTCTGCAAAAACATTTTGCAATCACAAAATATCCAATTTGGAAAAAGGAAAAAATTCAAAATTAAAAGACTCATCAATTTTAGCCATCATCATTTGCCCTTATTTTTGTTATTTGGTCTGTTTTGACTTTTTACTAGCGTACGCTTCAATGTTTCGGCTGCGATTTCTCAACGGAATTTGACGTGCAGAATCTGTGACCTAGTTTATTGCGGTTACAGCGTTTGACAACGTACCATTGTTCTAGCACGTTGACTAGTGATAAAAATTCCTTTCAATTCATTTATGGCCATAATAATGAAGCAGTAAAGTCGAACGGAATTGCACATCGGAAGCATTGATTCGAGTTGGATTTTGAAGAGCTGTTATACACATGACTGCAGAAGCGTCGACAAGGTTGGCGTCAGCCACTGGAATATTTCCAAGATGACAATTCTGTGAAATTCTTCAAATTCCGAATTTTTATGAAGATTTTAGAACGTTTTTCATTGCATAGTCATGCTATGTAGAACGTTCAACATTCAATCAACGGTGTTTTGCTTCTGATGGATAAATTATAAGCTACTAACAACTTTAGAGATAGCTCTCCATAGGTCAGTGGTACTATATTAGTATCATTGAAAACGTTTTTATAAAAGCGTCAATGAAAGTATACTTTTTGTCAAATCATTTGAAACAAATGCCATTAATTCCTTTTTCTTTATGATTCTTTCCTTAGCTTTGAAGGCGAGACTACATTTCATACTATGATTTTTTCACGTGAAAACGTCTTGTTGTTGTTGATGATGATCCTCGAAGATCAGCAGAGCTATATCAGGTCCATGAGCCTGTGTACCCTGAAAAAATCCAAAGTCAATAGAGGATTAGAAACAAGATCCTGTGGGAAAGCACCATGCATGCAAGAATATGATCAGGTGTGGCCTATTCTGCAGTACAAAAAAGGGGCTCGCTCATCAGTGGCGGATTTTGACTATATGAGGCCACAGGCGCATAGTAGTTTGAGGCCCTTCCTAGGAAATCTAAATTGATGACAAAAACTTAACGTAAATAAATTTATTTGTAATTCCAATTTTACGTTTATGCTTATCTTCTAAAATCTATTAATTTGTCATTTCTAACGTTGTTATTTACCGGATCTCTAACGTTTTGTTTCCCTCACTTTTATCTTAAAAATAATGCAAAAAAAAGAGGGGCCCCCCCCCCCCCCCAAAAAAAAAAGTTACGGGACCCATAGGCGGTTGCCTAATTTTCCTATTTGATAATCAGGCCTGGAATAAACATTTTTTTTCGAAGTAACGCGCTTTGCAGGTTTCTACAAGCAATTAACATACCCTTTCATCCTGGGTACAATGGCAAAGGGGAACGCTACCTTCTTCTCCTTAACTCATTCTATTTAGAACACACGTCTCAATTTTCAGTAATGCCACAGTAGGACTTATTCCCACCCCCAACGTCTCCCCCTTTGGCTATTTTTATTCGTTTATTTATTTTTCAAAGAAAAAAGAAAGAGGGTAATATTTTCTGTGAGGAATGCTTTACCTTGAAACAAGGCTGCAATATTGTAAATTCGCCATCGGCTTAGCACTGCGATGTATGTCGAATGGATTTTGAGGCCCCTTCGAGTCTAGAGGTACGAGGCGACCGCCTCTAGCGCCTGTGCGGAAAACCGCCACTGTCGCTCATACGAGCGAGTACGGGAAGTGGCGATCCCGAGGTACCTGAGCTACACAGTGCTAGGGGGTATATCCTGGCATCGGAGCTAAGTCAGTCTTCTACCTTTGGTGCTCCAGTCTTTGACCACAGAAGCTTCTCTTTTTCCCCATCCATGAGTGAAAACGTCTTTCCGCTCGTTTCAGTGATAGTCGGTCGAACTTTCTTGTGTGACAAAATACCGTCAGATTAGAATCGCTAATAACTACGAGACTAATAATGCGAAAAGAATGGTTGACCCCACAACGGATAGATAATATCTGTAAGAGTTTGTAGTATAGTAATTTTTTTGCCTTTGACGACATCGTACCAGTGTAGCGGCATGCCCGTGATTGCTTTGAATTAGCTTTATGTAAGGATATAAATAAATGTAGCGTGGAAACGCGTTTAGCTAGGAGGTTGATTCTGGTGTCATTTTTAAGGAGCTTGAGAAGTATTACTAGGACCCAAAGTGAGACAATAAAAATGATTATAACATGCAGAGTTTTCTTTCGAATTGTACGAAACTTACTTAATACTTGACAATACGTAAAAGAAACTTTGTATTAAAATTTGAATTCAAAAATTTGAATATTACGGGAAATATGAGCATTTGTAAATAACGTTTTACTGCGCATACGCGAAATGTAGTTTTATATACTGTCAACAGATGGCGCTATCAAAAGCTACACTAAATAAAACATAAGAAAGGCGCAGTTCGGGACCGCGCCATCGACTTTTCGAGAAAACGTCGGGATAAAATCATAAAACAAATATTTCGTATTAATATGTAATTTAATTATCAATCTCTTTAATAAAATATTTAGACATTACATATTTACATAATTCTTACAGAATAGATAAATCATAAGTTTATCGCATGTAGCAAGGGTCTGCGGTAGCTTGTGATTTATCTATTCTGTAACCATTATACTACTCTGTGTAAATATTGCATTAAAGATATTGATAATTAAATTACATATTAATACGAAACACTTGTTTAATGATTTTATCCCGACGTTTTCTCGAAAATTTTACGGCGCGGACCCGAACTTCGTCTTTCTTATGTTTTTTTTCTTTACAATCCAAATGTACATTACTCTTCTGAGAAGAAAAAGACCTAAAAAGATTTCAGATATTTTTCACTGTTCTACTTCAAGTTTTTCTTTTATTAATTCATTTGTAGCTGAAACATAATGGAAGACACGGGTTACTCTGAATGTTTAGAAAAAGCTGTTATCAAGAAACAAAGTATCTAAGTTGGGATTACGAGTGGAAGAATGATGATTAAAAGACTTACCACAAAAATAAAATTTTTGTCGAACTAAATTTTGACAATTTTGCGGAAGTATTTGCGAGATAGAAATTTTGATATCGTTGAATATTCTACAATATCACGAGAAAATGAGATATATCGGAATGAATGCTGGCAAGTAAATGTTACACAACATTCCTCAAAGAAATTTCTAAATACTTTAGTTTATGCTAGGAACGAAACATTAGGAAGCGCAGTTGGGATTTTCCAAAACCACGAAAGACGTAGAAATGGTATTCAAGGAGCGAACTGAAAGAACCGTGGCTTTTCCTTCCTGAAGAAATGGCAATATTTTTAAGGAAAGAGAGACTTTCATTGTTGCACTGCAATAAAACAAACAAACAAACAAAAAATTGCCATCTGTTATCGATTGTAACAAAATCCCTCTGATTACAAAAATTGGTTCACTTTCCAAACAAGGACACCTTGAGGAATCAAAAGTATTTTCTTTCAAGATTTGGACTTTCCTTCAAAATTAGCAGTATAGTTCACTACACTGCAACCCTAAAGCGTACCTAAAAACTCTTTCGACTGTTCCTGTTCCATAAATTAATTAAATGGCCCAATTAAATTCATTAAGGCGCCTTAACACTGAAAAATAAACAGGACATTTAATGTTGATAGTTAAATATATAGCGCACGGCGTATAATATTGTTTCCAGGGAATGAGATATGGCATATTTAATGAAAAGTAGCGCAAGACGTGAGTCGGAATGTTTCATTATAATTAATATTTCTTTCTTTCTTTCTCAGCTTTTATAAATTCTGACTGACATATGAACATTTACTTACTACTCAAAATTTGTTAATTTTTTCTGTCTTTAGTGCTTTACTTAAAAAAAACTGTCATTGGCCAACCCATGTGTTTAATGTCAGCAATTGAATACTGCTTTATCTTGCTTATGTATTAATTTGAAATCTGCAAAATATTTTTAACTACTCTGATGTTTCAAAGTAAAATTTAAATATGCTTCAGTGGAGCCAATTCAGACTCACGGAACAAACGTAAAGTGACAAGGGGCATTTCAAATTTCGAATGAAATGCGTATCGATTAATTGCTGTTAGTAACGGCAAGAACACTTTTACTGATGACAATATATATATTTTTGCTTATATTTTCTTTGGTAATATAATTCTTGTTCGTATCTTAGAACTTAAGTAAAGTTTTTTAAAATTCATAATATAGTTAGTTAATCATACTTAAATTATTTGTTAGCTTAACTTTTCCTTTGCATAAGTTAATAAATAAATATTCGCAACAAAGTGTTGAAAAAACTCAAGACTTAAAATGCTCCCTTCTCCTTCATATTTTCACATTTGAAGATTTTAAGATCTCAAGATTGTTAAATAGGAATCGTAAAAACGTTTTCGTCCATCAATCGTTTCTCGCTTTCGCTTTGTAGCAGCCAAAAGCAGGAAAATGATGCATTCTTCCTACTTAAAAAGTTTGTGCAAGATGTAAGCGATGTAAACACAATGTCAGATGACAGGCAATCTGTGTCATGCAGCGTGCACAAGCATGGCGCAAGCAGTTACGTTTGTCACGTGACTGTAATGTCACATAAACTGCTTCCCTTAAGATAGAATGCATTAAGTTAGGGTGGAAAAATGGGTCGTTTCCTAATATTCTTCACTGAAAGTGATCCGATTTAAATTTCTATTGAAGCAATCTACTACCATCGAAATTGGTAAAAGAAATAATTCTATAGCTGCCAATTTTATCTAGTTTAAGTTGGTTACTCTCGTTCTATAACATTTTTTATAATCTTTGTCACTACGAATTGACTGACATAGGTGTTGTTCCAAACAGAGGCACATAGCCAAATGCATAGTTTTATGGCTCTTTTGTATATCCCTCCTGCCGACTGAAAGGTGAAATTCTTCGGAAATATTGAATTTGAAATAGTATTTCACTCTCAATGGTAAATCATATCCAATGCTAGTTGATATAACCAACGTCGTTTGAGATGAAAATACTTTCAGGGTTTTTTTGTAATGATAAATTAACTATTTAATTATTGTGATCGCCATGTTATTTACTTGAGCAATGCTGCGCAGTATTATGGAAGCGCAGTTTTTAATTAATAAAAAATTAATTATTTAATCAGTTGTCAAAGAACTTATCTAAAACCTTTCTTACGCTTCCTAAAATTTGAAGAAAATCCATCCAGTAATTTCGATTTATATAGGGTACAAAAATTTAGGAGATTTAGTTTTATTTATATAGATAAGCAACCCGATTTCGGTATTATTTAGAGGATATTTATCATTATTATTAGAAGATAACAAAAGATTAGAAGATAGTATGATTATTAAATATTGCATTAGAAGATAATGTCATTATTAGATGATGATGATGATCAGTATTAGAAGATGATGATCATCATCATTAGAAAGTTCTTATAGTTAAATGTGTGGTCTCTACTTTTCGTTCATGAAACATGGTTTGTTTTAGGCTAAAACCTGTTTACGAAAACGTCTATTTGGATCATTCGACTTTGAATAGAATTCGGGAAAGCATATTTTCAGACCTTGTGATAAAAACCCTTTTAATTTAAATGAAATTCTAAAAAAAAATATTATATGAAGGAAACTAATATCACTGTTTTTATGATCCAATAAATAATTTAATTCTATCAAAAAATACTTGTTTCCACAAACAGAAAATAACAGGATAGTCCAAATATTTGTTACAACTGATTCCAGAAATTTCTATTTTTGAATATGCAATTTGCTTTACAAATTTTATTGGGTTTCCTCCAAAATATAATTAGTTATTTTCCATTACCGTTATATAAAAAGAAAGGGCTTTTTTGTTTTGAGACAACGGCGTTTGTCCTTTGAGACTGCTGTTTTTGGAGCAATTTCTTTTGTAAAAATACCTTCTGTTGTCCCATTTCAATTACCATCCCAAATGGCGGTTGTTAAAATCTAATAATTGAGCTGCTAATCTTGCAAAAATATCATTTGTGTTGCTTCCCAACCCTCGCCCAACTGTTGAGTTTTATTCATTTTAATTCCCTTTACAGCCGAACTGCAGGGGTGACACAATGTTTCCATGCAAATTCGTGACTTACCCCGCTATTTTCTCGATGGCTACCAACACATTTCCATGCAATTTGCATACAGTCATCATTTCCTTTGCATAATTAGGTAATATTTCACCCATTTCGACTGTAGATTAAATGTTGTGGAGCCAGACGCAGTGGCGCGTAAGGTGTTCGCCCACTGAGCGTCGTTTGACGCCACCCTCCCCCCTTTTTCCGGTAAGGACGCAAAATTTAAAACACATTAGACACAGGGCCTATCTTTTAAATGTTTCGCAAAACATCGCACGTTAGATACAGGCAAGCTCGTAAAAACCTCGCATACATAATTAGGCTCATTTTTCCGTTTCTGAATTTCACTCGCGGATTTGCATTGTTAAATCCTTTTGAAATTATGTGTCCCATGCGATCCGTGAACTTTAAAAACTCAAGACAAACCTCAATTGTAATGCATACAGGGTGACTCAGAATTTCAGAGCCACCTTAAAAATCAATAATCCGCAAAAGAATGGAGTTAGAAAGGTGTCATTTGCACAGAAAAGATGGAAATGATACCGGATTTTTTCAGCATGATAATGCTTTTAAAATGGCATTCTTTCTGTTAATTGCGCGATGCAAAAATTGTTAAACGTAGAATGCAACGGCTAATGCAATCAAGCCAAACGAAGACAAGACAGATAAAACAAACTTAACCATTATCATCTTACGATGTTTCGGATTAGGGGGTTCAAATCTCCTTTAATTTTTTATTTAGCCACGAAACCAGAGAGGGGGAGAGAGAGAATTTATTGGTAACATAGATTACAACTTAAACCGCCAGATAGTTCTAATTCGTTTTGTAATGCTGTCGAAGTACAGTAAAAAGACGTAGTAAAGTAATGTAGTTAACCCTTTCTGTCACGGTGTTGCATATCTGCAACAAACCCAAAAGGCTCTGTCTTTTCCACAGTGAGCTCTTCAAGTCGATTTCAATGGTTGTTGCATTATTGCTACATTGTAGTTAACACAATATGCTCATATATTGTCCAACAGATGGTGATAGTGAGGTGGTTTTTAAAAACAAAGTTTCAGTTGACACTTAAATATTTTCACGAGGTTGCTCCTGAAACTTCTGGAGAATTTACTGAAGTTAAAAAGAATGGGAACATCCATTTATGAGAAATGTGGTGAATATCTTTGTTAAAACCAAACTATAAAATGTTTTAAACATTGAAATTTTGAATTTTTGATACAATTTTGCATTATGTTACAAAAATGGAAAAAACCCTTTTTTGTCAATAAATTTTTATTTTAACGTGATAAATTTTTTAAATTATTTTTTCCATACTTACAATGATGTATTCTAACATTTGAGTAATTTTTTTTCAAATCGGAGTTGTTGAGACATAAAGGGTTAAAATAACGTAGGTTTATATGATTCGAATGCATTTCCGAAGTTTATATATTGAATGTTTTGTAAAATTAGATAAAACATGTATGTATTATTCACTTTTAAAGGATTTTATTTTGATTTTCGCCCCGAGCCAGCAGGGAAATCTCGTTACTGTACATATGTATTAAGAGATTTCTGTTATCCGTCACAGCCCTTAATCATATTTTTTACTGTAATGAGTTTCATGAGATAAGACAATAAGCGGAGTAACGGCTAGAAAGTGTTCTTCGTTTCGTCTATTATTCAGGAGCTCAGTTGGCAGAAGAGAGGAACCACACTTTTTCACTGCATACAGCAACATTTCTGTTCCTCATGTTCTGTCATACCATAAGAAGTGGTGCTAAATGCTGCGAAAGGTGTGCTTCGTCATCTGACAACTGAGCTCCTGAGTGGAGTATTGAACATTTGCAAGCTGTTACTTCACTCAGTGTTTTAATATATGTAACGCATAGAGGGCCCAATCAATATAACAGTATATAGTATGATTTTTAACAGAAATTGCGTACTTTCAATTTTTCAAGTTTTTATGATACGTGTATTGTCCTCGTGCATGAAAAATTGTGTCGTCAGCAATCTGCATTGGCCAATAAACGTGCTCTTGCTGTAAGATAACGCCAGACCTCATGTTGTGGTTGCAACCATGCAGAACATTCACGAGTTGGGTTACGAATGTCTTCCTCATGCTGCGTATTTACCCGATTTATCTCCAACTGATCACCATTTTTTCGGCATTTCAGGCATTATTCGTCCCACACATGCCTTGGCAACGACACATCACTCATGTTCGGGCGGTCTAGGAATGGATTGCATCCAGAGAGCCGGATTTTTACGAACATGGAATAAAAGCACTGACCACACATGGCAACATTGTATCGATGCTGCTGATGATTATTTTGATTAATAAAGTATCGTGAACCTTTATTTTCCCATAATTTCCTTCGTTCTTCATTCCGGCCAATTCATTTGCAAGGACCTGATATTTAAGCTAGGTGATAGTTCAAGGCAATGGATTTCAAATGTTGGATGTTTGACACTTTCGTCCACAGAAGCTGAATATGGCGAAGATTATGTCTTGTCTTATAAAGCAGTGGCGCAGATTAAGTCTTGTCTTATAAAGCAGTGGCGAAGATTAAGTCTTGTTTGTTCTAAGGAACTGGGGTAAGGAAAACTTTGGGTAGGATTCGCGGTAGATGTTCTTTCCAGTTAAACCTTTGTCCCATTCTTCTTGCCAGAGGAGAAGATTAGAATTTTTAATTATACTTTTCAAGAGGCTTCTTGGATCTGGATAATTAATCAAATTAAAATGAAACTGCATGCGATAAATATAGATGGGGAAAAATTCAAGCCTTAAAACTAAAATTTAGACAAGGATTGCAGATGTAAAATCTCTGAAAGATAAGTTTTCTTTATTTTGAGTTTTATCAATAAATGTAGAGTTTGTATTTTATCGTATACAGTGTGAGTTGAAAGATTTATAAACACTTTGAATTTGATACATGAAATTATTTTCATTCTTGAAAGCACGTAATGGTGCTATCATTTATGTACTCATAACTTAACAGAGGAAATATCTAAAGCTGTTCCGTAGGATCTAACGTTGTTGACATTCACCTTGGTTCAGTTTTTAAAATAATCACTGAGAACAAGATTTTCCCCAAAGTAGGTAAGATGTCAGCAGCAATAAAAAAGCGCATGTTAGGAAGAAAATGTTTACTAAACCGTTGTGATTTTTCTTTGTATTCTGTTCTTCTCGGACAATAATGTATAAACTTAAATATATATATCTCTCTCTATATATATATTCCTCGACTTGCGACCACAAAAAATGCATTTCAAATTTCAAAATAAAACGTAATTCCAAGTTGTATTTTTGCTTACAATGCGTACAATAGAGTACAACATATGCATTTTTCACATTATGTACAATAATTGATTTACATTTTTGTGTTTTACGAACAATTTTTATAACCCGTTTGAAAGAAAATAGTTCAGAGAAATATAAATCCGACTTATTTCCTTCGGAATGGAAATAGTTCGTAAGTCAAGGAGACCCTATACATAAATTGAAAGTGTGATTTATTTATTCATCTTTTAACGTCTCACTAAATCTTAGTTATTTGGTTTGCTGTATTCTATGAATTTGACATACTTGCAGACAATTTACAGGATATAATCAGTTGGAAACATACCGAAAAATTCGATGTTTGATAATAAAATTTAAAAAAATGAAACGTTAAAATTTTAAGGAAAACAATTGAAAGTCAAGCATATTTATTGAGAGGTGTGATTCATTCTTTTTCTATCAAGCGAAATATACGTAAACTCAACAGATCACTTCGAGGAAATATTAATAATGCAAGAAGTTCGCAATTCCATTATAAAGTTGATTTGCTTGAAGAATAAACGTTTACATTTCTTTTTATTGCAAGTACATCAAGCTAAACCTCAGAAGGAATGATTCATTAAACATTTTTAAAAAAGCATAAATGGGGGAAAAAATCTTTTTTTTTTAGTTTAGAACAGTGGTGCACAAACTATTTTCATTCCCGACCCCCTCACTTCGTGAAAAAATGACGTGACCCAGAGGGGTCCTGATCACGTTTTCTGAAGAAAAGCCTTATATTTTTTATTGTCAAATAAATTTCTTTGAATTTAGCGGCCCACAAAAATTTTCTCGCGACCCACGGTTTGCGCGCCATTGGTTTAGAATTCGATCAGCTGTTGGGCAGGAGCCCAGGCTTTAGAAAAGAATATATATTTAACATAATGTTCAAAAAGAATATATATTTAACATAATGTTCAAAAAGAATATATATTTA
>BGPR01000010.1:4362720-4621991 GCA_013235015.1 Araneus ventricosus | reverse complement strand
AAGAATATATATTTAACATAATGTTCAAAAAGAATATATATTTAACATAATGTTCAAAAAGAATATATATTTAACGTAAATGCTTTGGAACAATTTTTAATTGAATTTTAGGAATTGATATGAATTGCAAGAAAGAAGACAAGAATATGAAACAAGACATTAACGTTATAACTTTTGCTTTTGAGTTTCTGCTTTAATAAACTTTGTTCAGTTACATTCAAGTATACTTTTAATCAGAACAGGTTTTGGCAAATGGTTCGTCATAGTGTTTAATAATGTTAAATCTCAAGATGAATATTGGATAACTTTCAGAAACTGTGCTTTTGATGTTCACTAGTCGATCAGAGATTTCACATTGTTGGAGATATTAAAATTATTCGGCAAATGTGTAATGTCTTGGGGTGAAGGAGGTATGGTACCATAACCAAAGTATGGGTCTCATCAAAGCTGATGTTTCCATATGACAATTTGAAGTTTGACCTAATCAGTTTCAATTTTTTGTATTATTATTTTGGATTTAAAGACATCACAATGTCTTAGTTGTAAATTTTTCATCGATCGAGTTACAGCAAAGTTGTGAGTGTCGATTTCGATAAATTTCCATTATGTGAGCAAAACTGTCGATCTTTAAATTTGGGAATACTCAAACGTCCTGACATTGACATGATTTATAATACTGGCGAGTGTGTGCCGGTTCGTCGCGGCTGAAATCCTTTGTGCAATAATTAGGAATCCATACCCTCTAAAATGTAACTTAAGAACTAGTAAATCAGTTCTTTTTCAGCCTAACTTCCCTGCCAAGTGACAAACACCGCAGGGAAACACTTTTACAGGGACAATAATATAAACTATGAGGAGGTATCTGACTACGTGCGGGAACGAATTTTTGAAAAAGCGATTTAATGTGCAATTTCAGTTCATTTTTTGACTCAATATAATTCAAAACAATGATTAATATCAGTCAGGAAATTTTATGTCACTTGAGATTCAGTAAAATGGGATAATTTAAGTAAAAAATGGGGAAAAGTAGAGCAAAAAGCAAAACACACTAGCAGAAATTCTAATCCATATATTCAAATTATTTCTCTACACAGCACATTTACAGCTATGGTGAAGGCAATGAACTAGGATCTAAGAAATACTTACATTTACAGGAAAGTTATGGCCAGTCGAGTATTCTCTTCTTCGAAGTTTCATAAAATGCATAGGTAAAATCAACATTAAGCAGCTCTAACTCAAAAACTATTGATCTCAAAACTATATCTCTAGTTCATTGCCTTTACTACACTTAAGAGAACATATATACAAAATTTCAAGGAAATATATAGATAATGTTTTGAGATATCGTGTTTTACGTAAGTAATTTTTGGCAAAATATAAGTTTTTCAAAAAACGCATTTAAAGTTTTAATTTCAGTTTCATTAAAAATATATTCATTTAACTTCTTTCGAAATTTGCCACATTTGTAAGATACACATTCTTTATTCAGAATCTTATCACATTTTTTCATTCTGAGAGCCCGTAATTTTTTTCTAGCGTTTTTTGTTTCTGTCAAAGACTGTCTCTTAGAAGTGACTATTCTATGGTTATAAGGGTTAAGATATTATTTCAATGTGTATATTGGCCAGGAACTATTCCCAGTCCATGAAATCAATCATTAAACAACAATTCAACTATCGATGTCCCAAAATGGGAATTTTGTAACTCCACAAATGTGCATTTTGGCAAAATTGTCCATAGTAGCTTGTAGAAATTCAAAATCTAATTCAAATTGACATGGCTTGCAGATAGATTATATAATTAATTGAAATAAATAAAAAGTAAATTAATTTATACTTCAGAGTGCGGTGTATTTGGTATAACGAGGGAAAACAGCCAACTTCCAGTTTCGTTTTTAGCTACCATGTTTTATAAAAAAAATTCTATATCTCCGTTTCTATTCATCGTAAAAATAAAATAAATCCAGATTTAGAAAGCTAAATAAATGAGCTTTAAAGTAAAATTATAAAAAAAAAATTTGGGAAACCGTCTTTTAGACGTAGTCAGATACAAGTGAAATAATTTAACAAATGATATCAAAAAATTAAAAAATTAAATTTGTATTAGACATAATGGCGCAAAAATGCAGAAACTTAAAATAAAATACAAAAGAAAGATCTTTGAATACAAAAAAGTAAAATACAGAAGAAACAGAAGAAGAATTTATCCATAGTAGAACTCCGATGGCGAGTGGCCTTTGAAAACGTTCGACATTCGAGTTCTCTTCCATTCTAATTATTTTCTTTTAATGTGTTTTAATTCTTATTAATGTGTCTTAATTCTTATTAAAGCATGATTTTTATTGTTTGATTCTATAGTAATTTGTTAGTTAATTATGGACAATATTGTCGATGCAATTACTGGATGCAGCTGCGTTGGCGCGCAAAAGGTATATTGTTATCGCTATTGTTTACTTCTTCTGTAGTTTACTTTTTTGTATTCAAATATCTATGACGTTAAACGTTCAGGGCCAGTCAGCCATTGGAAAGAATTCCCGTTTCACTTAGTTTTGGTCCGAAAGTTCTTCATCTCAGATATAAAATTCTCTTTAACATTAGTGATACTATTCTTGAGAGGAAAATTATATCTTTAGCTGTGGTTTACGAGAAGACTGGTGAATTGCTTGCAGAAGATATTACTGAAAGCCCAAATATCCATTAATCTTCGCCGATGCTAGTTGGACAGCAGTGGACAGATGGTAGAGGCTTGATTTCAAACTTGAAAGATTTGAGTTCATGACTAGATTCCTCTGAAGTTTATTTTGTGGTTTGAAGTTATTTTTTTATCGATATTTGCTGATAAAATTGGAAGAAATTTGATGCCTGTTAAATTATCCAACACTTTATGCTCAGTGAATTCATTCCAATTATGATTTCAACGTTATAATTACCTGTTCAAATTTAAATTTTTATAAGATAAGCGAATGAAACTTCTCCAATAGTTATTTAATTTTCTTGGAGATTTATCTCGTTGGAACAACTGCGGTATTCACTTTCGAGTAGCCGAATCTCTGCTTAAAGGATCGAATGATGAAGACCAGATTCCAAAGGATATCCACAGGAAATGCGGTTATCGAGCATTTTAAGTCTGTCTTCACGAATCTCGCAACAGTTTGGTGTTGAAATTTGAAAACTGATCTATCAACTCATGTACCGTCCTTATTAAATTACAGTGAAATCGGTCCGCAACAGTTGTTTTGTACAGGGCCAAATTTCCCATAGGTCCAATCTAAGACAAGGTCGAAGGCGCATAGACAGAAGAAATAACATAATATTTACAAATTTTTCAATATTATTTTTAAAAAATGATGCTTTTAAATGATGATAAAAATGATGCTAATAAATGCTTTTAAAATAAAATGATGTTTTTAAAATTTACATTCGCTACATTAAATATATTGAAAGATACATTTTTTGTCTTCTGTAGATCTCATAATCTCTTGCCCTTGCACTTTTCCTGTATTGAAACAGATTTAATAAGATCTGCCCACTTCAATGGCCCTTTAAGCCTATTCACGGATAAAGGCGCGAAAGAGGAAGTTCTAATGAGTATTTCAGACATTTCAATAAATTCAAGGCATTGTTTTTGTAGGTGTTAAGGTTATTTTATTTCATAAGTAGTGTAATTTTGAATAAAAAGAATATAATATGTTTCAAAGATTATAAAGATTGTATTAAGTGCTTAGGTGTTCGAAAAATAAACTATTGCATATTAAATTGAAAATTATACATTTACTTTTTTGAGAGTAAGGCAAGAATATGTTTTGACCTAGTGAGAAGAAGTGTGCAAATCCGGTCCTGGTCTTGCAGATTAGAAACGGGATATTAATCTACGAAAAGAAATAACCCAAAGCCAGGTATAAAAAGGAAATATGAAAATTAGTTTGGTTTAAAATATTTAAAGGTTAGGTTAAATGTACAAAGGAACAAAATTCCGAGCCCTTATAAAAAAGTGAATGCTAATATGCATTTTAAGTTCAAGGGAAACTTTCATTCATTTTCATGGCATTCCAAAGCTATGCAGAACAGTGACAGGAAACAAAAACTCTCAACAGTTAAAAAAATCCCACCCATCCCACCAAAATCCGGAAAAAAGTTTGAAACCATTTTTTTTTTCAAACGTGCAAACAACTAAGCGACAGAAATTAATTCCCTTTATTTGCATAAAACTGTTTTTCCAAAAAGCAGAAACTTTTTTTTCAGATTATAATGAAGCAGTAAAATCTGTTTCCTGTTTTGGGAACGAAAATAAAGTTGGGAAACGATATTTGCAATGAATACTGTTCTTGTTTCATTTCTGTTTTAAGGTTAAGCCATTCATTTTTATTGCAACGCTCGATGACTTCATTCTGTTATTGTATCGTCCTCTTCCTGTTTAAAATGGGTTATTTGTTAAACAAAAGGTTATGCCGTACTGTGCTTTTACGAGTGTAAATAAAATTTGTCAATGAAGAATAGCAAATATTTTTACTAACTTAAGTAATATTCTTCAGAACATTGTAAACTATTTTGATAAAACAGGGGGTCTATTCTGGTACCCCCGGTTAGGTTGGGTTCCGCACGTTAACAATGGAACCCAACCCAACTCCCAACCCAAACGGGGATACCAGAATAGACCCCCAGATGTGTTGGTTGTTTTTGTTACACAGAATGCAAACAAAAATTTTCTTAAATTCGCAGTTATAAATTAGAAATGTCATTTTAAAAGATATTATTTCAGAGTATTCTGTTCTATTTTTCAACGTTATATTATACATCATGGTCGCTTATCAATCTTCTATCCAGATTATCAGCAGCTACGATTAAAACATTCTTGAAAATTACATAAGAAATATCAGCAAAAAATTTTTAAGCATTAAAAAATTTCTAAAATGTTTCTTAAAATTATTTAGAACATTCTCCCAATTTTGAAGATAAATAAAAAACTAGAAACTTTTAAAAATCTTAGCAAATTAACTAAATGTCCAATATAAATTAAGTATCTAAATTATACAATTACAGTTATAGAAAAATATCTGAATGGTTGCTTCTTAACGCCAAAAATAAAGGATGTTGACAATTTTTTTTTATGAAGTCAATCAGCGTAAATTCGATCATTATTTCAAAAGTGAATTTTAAAAAAACTTTAAAGAAAAACCAGCTCAATTCATTTAATCGGTATTGTTAAGTTTCATAGATTTTTGCAAATGAATGGTTTTATTTTCGTTTTGCAAACACAATTGAAATACCCGCGACTCACACAAAACAAAAACATAACAAAGTTTACTTTGTGTTTTGAGGATATGAGGAATGACAACATCTGGATTATGGTGCGAGCGTTACTCTACGCGATTTTCACGTTCACGGCTCACAACCATCTGAGTTTCGATTTTGAGTCTAGAAAACACAACGAGAGAGTTTGAAGTTGTTTCTAAAACATCCGTGATGTCATCATTTTTTTCTTTCACTTTAATGTAAATAGATATGCCGTTGGCAAACTATGTCGTCATGCACTTTCGTTTTAATATACAAGCTTTAGTAATACGCGGATAATACGGAAAGTATGTTCCATTTGTTCAGGCGCAAGAAATAGGCGGGAACAAAAACGTCGTTCCTGTGGCACTGCGCACAAATGTTCATTAGGCACTAATAAGTGGAATTAGAAGACGCTTTTGTAGTTAAAAGTTCCGTAGATCAAGTAAAAATGAACTTCGAAATATATATATATATATATACCGCCAAATTTGCATTTCGTGGGGCAATACGATTTTTTGTGTGAGAGAAATCCTTTGCCATCTGACAGCTAAGATTCATCGCGAACTGTGTAATTTTAACGGACTCAGACGAAGCATGCCCCACTAACCTGCTTTCAAGCCTTATTGAAGGCCTGTTTTCAGGCCTTCAGTTTAGGTAGGCTGGTTCAGTGTGGGTCTTTGAAACGAAACACGCAAAGCAAGCATCTGGGCATGCTGAGTTCCGGCATGGTCTTGGTTACTTTAAACACACCCAAGAACCTTCGCAGCAGTTCCGTTGAAATGTTTTTGATGATTCCCCCAATAGCTCAGATTTGGCACCGAGTAATTACTACCTCTCCAGTCAGTGGCTGTTTTTCGCACAGGTGTTAGAGGCGATCGCCTCGAGAATCTAGGGGGGCCTCAAAACCTACTCGACGTCCGTCGTAGTGCTAAGTTGATGGCGATTTCGCGATATTGAGTGAGGTGAGGGGGCGTCAAAGCAATTTTACGCCTGTGGCCTCATGTTAACAAAATCCGCCACTGCAGATACCTGACACAGTGGCTAGTATCGCGATAGGTTTCATTCCTCAGCCGCAAATTTTTCTGATGAAGGAATTTCATACCTTCTGAAACATTATGACAAGGGCCTCAGTCTGAATGATGATTATAACAAAAAGTAATATCATATAATGTCACCATTGTTTTTACTTTAATCCATTGAGATACGATGTTGACATTGTCTCTTTAACTAGTAATTTATTGTTACGCATCTACTCTAGCAAAATCATTTGACACACTATACACAAATAAACCTATACACACCTGTACGCACACACACAAAAAAGTGAGAGTAAACAGAAAAAAATAGCTACATTAAAAATGGAAACAATTCCTTCTAGCGTGAACTATATCAAGTTAATTTGGGAATACATTGTGCAGATTGCTAGATAAAAGGACGTGACGCTACTCCACAATGTAAGAAAACGTGCACTTGAATGAAATTTTCAAATACGTTTGTCACACGACTGTGACGTAACGAAAAGTGGTTTCATTGAACATTGAACAAGCTTTTAACTTACAGTCTGAAAATAACAATTTGACAAATAGTAATCAATTTATAATAGCGTCCTGTTTATATAGAATGAGCTTCACATCCAAAAAAATGAAATAGCCTTAGATTATAAGTTTTCAACGTTAATCTAAATACTTCGAAAATAACTATATGTTAGGCGGTAATCCGAAGAATATATAATTAGTTTCGATTTGAAAATCCAGCACAAGATCCAAGAGTAAATTCGCATAATATCAAAGATAAAATTGATAAAAATAATAACAAATAAAAGCTTCAGGATATCACGATTTGCTTGAAAAAAATTAAAAGAATCGATACATTTAACGGCCACTTTCTAAGTTTGCGACCAGCTTTTCGTCGGAAATATCGGCTGTGTTTAATTTTAATCAAATCTCATACGCATAACTTTATATTATGGTTCCTTCAACAAAACAATCTTTAAACTTCAAATTGAGATAGAAATTTAAGCAGTGCTATTTTAGTAGACTTAACCTGTACTGTTTTTTATGTACGTGAATCCTTTTAATAGAGTCAAGTCACATGTCACAATTGCATGAATAACGTAACTGTCAGCATTGCTTAACATTTGATTGCATGTTGTCGTACATAGTGCTTAACTTCACTTCCTTATTCCTCACGTAAAATAAGCTACTGATTCCATCATTAAATTGGTGCTGGGAAACTTATGTTTATTATGTGAGCACATTCAACAGCATATTACCTGGATTGAAACATGCTAATAAAAAATTAAAGAATATCAACTATTTCAGCATACCGGATATATTTCCTAAAATATTTAGAGTATTTGTTTCTTGATTTAAAAAAAATGAATAAAGCAAAATCGGAAAGCAAAAATTCATTACGGCCTTCCTAAAGAATATAAAAATATAAACAGATTTTTCATTCATTAGCTCTTAACGATGGAAGAAAAACACGTGACTTAATGTTTGATGAAACAATGAAAACGGTTTGAATTTTTTTTTGCAATACTGAAAAGCATTGCTGTAAATTATGCATCAAAATATTTTTTAAATTGTCATAATTAGGGAAGACATTGTATGGCATTGAAACTGGTGTCATAAAAAACCAAATTTTGAATTTTAAGGCGGTATAAAATCATTTCTATGTAATAATATTTACTGAAGTTACTGGCGAAAAAGCTATAAAATTGTGCTTTATTAATAATTAATTAAAATTCTAATTAAAATTTCAAAAAATATCAATTTGAGGTGCACATTCCAACCCTTAAAAGAATGTTTGTGTCGAATTTGGTACCTCTGGGTCCAACTGTCTCTCCTGTAGGGCGCAATAGAGACACACATTCGCTTTTATTATTGCCGGTATTTACGGGTAAAACAAATCTGTCAGGGGTTAAACAAATCTGTAAGGGGCAAAATTAAAACTCTGGGCATCGGACGTTGAGAGTCTCAAGCTCGTGTCCTCCGTAAAACAATCCATCGATGGTGTGTTCCAAATTTTGCTGCAATTGCCTAAGTCAAAAAAATTTTGGTGGCTTATTTTGATTACAAATATTGAAAAAACTAACGAAAAGGAATTTCTATAAAAGTTTCCTCTGTTCCAGTATTGCTCACGAGATTAAACATTTTCAGAAGCTAAGCAAATAATGCATTTTTTTAAAGAGAAGATAGACAAACTATATCTCTAAAGATGTTTAAAAATATAAACCGTAGTGGCCCAACTAATCATAAAGTTGAAAGGTATGATAACAGCTGATAATCAGTTTAGTGGTACTTCAGTTTCATGGTGCGAGTCTTATTTTTTTCATATATTTATTTTTTCTCTAAGATTCTGGTTGGTTACATGTTCAGTCTCAATTAAAAAATAATTAAATTCATTTTTAACTTAATTTGTTTGTAAATATTTTATGTAGATACTTAGCTTAACTAATCAACGTTTCCACAATATTAAAATTTCTTAATAAAGTTTATTGCTTTTCATTTTAGACTTAGTATAGTACTGAAATATCTCTCATCAATTTCATTAAAATATTTCTCAAAATGTAAGCATATAAACTACTATACATTGATGTAATTTTGGAATGCAATTACAAACGAAAACGACAGTTTTATTAAATTATTACAAAATGTGGAATTTAAAGAAATAACTAATTCAATAAAAACTTACATTTTTTTAAGTAACCACAATATTAAATTCAGCTGCGATAAAAAAATTAATTGATGACTAGAAAAAGAATTTAATTACGGTTTTTAATTTATATGAAATTTCCTACTGCACACTTCAAAACGAAGTTCTTAAAAAATATTATCAACGTAAAATAATCCATATTTTGAAATTATTGAAGACTGTCGTTATAAAAAAAATGTTACTGTTCCCCTATTCTTCACAAAACTGATTTCTCAAATTCTTTCGAAAAATACAGATTAGTATACGTGATTTCAAAAATCCATAATAATGCCATCTATAGAGTAATAAATATAGAAAATAACAAAAAAATCTCTTGCAGCGATGTAGTTCAGAATTCTGGCTTCTGTTCCTACTTTCGCGCTTCTTATTTTCTTATTTCCCGCCACAATGACTGAGAATCATTGACTGATATAATATCCGCATTTACATAATAAACTTGCATAATATAAATGAATGTATAAATTATGAAATCGCTTACACTTCTATTTATTAGGAAAGGAAATGGGACAATGTATCAGTTAGGAAATCATCATTCCTATATTAAAAGAAAACATTAAAAAAATTAACATCCAGAAGTTTTCGCACTAATAAATTTGCGAACAAAGATTTTGATTTTTTTTCCCTGTGAAGTAAAGTCAAAATATTTCATCATTTAATGGAAATGTAGAAACGCAAAGAGCACATTGTATATGACCTTTTCGCTCAGCGTGTTTATTCTGACTCTGAAGGTTTGTAGCCCCTCCTTGAAACCGCAGCTACCTTGAAGAGTATTCGTGAAGCGGGAAGAGCTACTACATTCATTTTTTAAAAATCTTCTTCAAGTATTTATCAAAAAAAACCAGAAAAAGAATAACACAGAATAAATAAAAAATCCAAGTTCTACAATCTTCTATACACATAGTCATATAGTTTTTTTTAAAAAATGAAGTATTTCTAGTTGCAATTTCAAAAGAAGTAAACAGTATATTACAAAGAAGAAGGTAACTTACTAAAAGGAGGGAACATGCACACGATTTCAACATGTTTTGATTGAAAAGATCGTTCCAAGAATTTCTAATTGGCGTGGCACTTTTCTTTCGGCGCGGAATTCTCAAAAATGGTCTGCAGATGGAGACAGGTGCGCGAGGAGAAAAATTTGATATAAAATCCACCTGCAACTATGACGAACAGGTCTGCGAAGCTCGAAATATTTATTATACAATTCCACTGACAGCATTCATGTTGCGTCACTCCATAAGGCTTGTTTCGAATTAATAAGTCATCAGAAGCCTGCCTGTTCGAAAAATAAAATACTTAAAGGTTCGATCAATACGCTTTAAGGTTAAGACAAATGAAAATGTAGCGGCGCATGTCACTTCGTAAAGGTACAAGGAAAGTTGGTATTCTAAGATGGTACCCAATATTTGAAAAATTTGCAATTCTGAATTCAGTAATACACCAGTTAACACTGCTCCGTTGAACGCTTTTCTGTTGTAAGATAGAATTATTTTATGCAGTCATTTCATTCATTCATTTCAGAGATTTTTTTTAAAGCACCGCAGTCGTATAAAAGTTCGTAAAATTTTGATTTGCTTCGAAATCGCGAGAAACGCTTATACTTTCATTCCATCTTGTAGTGGTGGATTTCCATTGACAATCCGAACTACAGTGGCGTAGCTAGAGAGGGGCGGAAGCGGCGGCACTTTGAAAGGGGCGGCAAAATCAGACATGTAGGAAAAAAATGATGACTAAGAAGAGTAACGGCATAGAGCTAATGCCACTTTTCTGTGAGTAGCAGCATTAGCTCAGTCGTTGTGTACTTAAAAAAAAAAATGAACATAATAAATTCGTTTTTTTTCGCCTTATGTCGATAAACTGTCGATATGTGAAAGAAAGTCTGGGGGGGGGACACGCAATTTCGATGCCTGTTTGCAGAGATCGAAGATGTCAAACGACAAATTACGTTACTAATAAAAGGTTTTTCCCCCTCGGGATTTATCATTTTATTTCATTTTGACTTTCTGTGCCCTGTGTATAATGTAAAGGAAGGGTGGTATGTTGGAAGTTCGACTTGGACGGCAAAAGTTGCAGCTATGCCACTGGAACTATTACTATATGAGCGAATTATCCCTTTGAAAGGGAATCAATTCGGCTGACGTCACCGTAAGAAGACAGTGTACGTGTATCACTTACACATGAGTTGACTCCATTAGATTTCAGGGTTTCAGTGTTGATGAAGTGGACTTTTTGTTTGGAAAAGAATGTCTTAACCCACCTTTTTTATAGCGTGAAGAAGCACATTTCTTTTGACTTCTCTTTCTTGTCTTGTTGACATTCCTTTGAAATTAATTTCCGGCAACAAATCGATAGCAAGGGAAAGAGATATAAACTACTAGGGAAATCTTTTTTTTTTTGCAGTAGTATTCTTTTTAGCAAAGAAAATAAATATCCAAATCAGAAATAAATTCAGCAATGCCAGAATGTACCAAAATATTGATTTCAAATTAAGATACTTTTTCTCTAAGTTTAAATTTTTATGTAAGGGATGTTGTTGCATTCCACTTCCAAGTGTTGGAATGATAGATCTTCTTCCAAAATTTGCAATTCACATTTCCAATTTTTAATTTTGCTACGCTTGCCTAACGGTTTCCGAAGATGTTTTTAAGATGAAGAAAAACGGAAAATGGGTCTTTCACACTTGTAAGTGGTTTGTAAAGATATTAAAAATGTCAAGGCTATCGTGAACAATTAATTTTTTAAGTGAGCGGAAACGTTTGAAAGAGAGAAATGAGTATTTAATAAAAATGATAAAAAAATAATAATAAAAAGTTTGCAGCATCGCGTCAATAACAGGAATAAATTAGTTTTGTATTGTTCTTTCAAATTCAATAAAAGAAGAACATTTTACATTGAAAGCGAGACAACTGGGTTTATACGGAGCGCAGTTCAATAATCTTTTATCTGTAGGATTCTGAATGGTTTTAGGATTCAGTAGCAATCAGTTCAGCCCGGTCTTCGTATTACTACAGTGCGTTAAAAAATTATAAGACCACTAACGAATTGGTGCATTTCTGAAGAAGAATAAGTAATATGCAAATTTTCAGCTCATGTATTCAAAATTGATCGTAAAACATTTTCTGTACTAATTCCAACTTTTAAAGTTAAATTAAATTTTATTTATATATACTCCTTTTTCTAAAAATTTAATAAGGTGCCTGTTAAGAAATTATAAGACCACCCGAGAAAATTATCATATTAAACATCACATCAGAATCATTAAAAAACGCATGTGTTAGTATTTAGTGAAAGCATTACCTGAAAAGCAAAGGTGAAAGTTTTGATTGTGTTATCTACGATTTATTCGAAGAAGAAGCGGGGTAAAGAGTTATCTGAATGAAAAAAAATTTATTTTATAAGTGCGCTAGTAAATCTGAAAGAGAAATAACTAGGTTAATGACGTGTTCTAAACCTGCCATTCAGAATGTCATAATTATAAAAAATGATTCAAACAAAATAAAACGATCTGGAAGAAAAGGACAGCATGGGACGATCAGCAAATTTTAAGACTTTCAATTAAAAAAGATCTTTCGATTCGTGAAATTTAGAAACGTTTCAGTAAAAAAACTTCTCACATAACAGTTTGGAACAATTTTAAATCGAATTCTAATACAAGATTTTGGAAAATGAAGCAAAAAACAAAAGTTGTTGAAACACGACAGACAAAAAAGATTTAAATATTCTAAAAATATCATGTCATGTAGCGATGAGTGGAAACAGATTGTATTTTCTGATGAAAAGAAATTTAACCTTGACGGCCTTTATGGCCACAAATACTACTGGCATGATTTGAGGAAGAATAGAAAGAATGCTTCAGACGATACAAATGGGAGGTTGATAAGTAATGGTTTGGAGACCCTGTACTCATGATGGAGTGTACGAATTACAACGAATTTCGGGATGTATGGGCTCTGCACAATATCAAGCTGTGCTATATGGTAATTTGATACCGTTTGGGCCATTATTAGGTGGTGCAAACTTGATATTTCAGCATGACAATCTTTTTTGCCATACATCTAAACCCACCCAGGAATGGTTTTAAAAAGAAAAAGTTATAATTTTTCCATGACCAAGTGGAAGTCCAGACTTGAACCCCATGGAAAGTCTTTGGGGAATACTATATCGCAAAGTTTATTCTAATAATAAACAGTCTTCCTCTGCCATCGAACTGGAAGTAGCCTTCATAAAAGAATGACACAATATTTTTGAAATTTGAACTTAACCACCTGGTCATTTCAATGAAAAACAGTATTTGAGGTTATTAGGAAAAATGGAAGATCAATATCATATTAATTTTTACACTTTTTGGGGGGATTTTAGACAAGTGTTCTCATAATTTGTTAACAGTGCATTTTCATTTATTTCTAATATTTTTGTTAAATTAATCATTTATTGCATTATTCAAATTATTGGAACTTAATTATAATAAATATGTTGTAATAGCATATTTCATGTGATTAAACTATAATTATAACCTTTATTTCAAAATTTCCAAAATTAAAGTGGTCTTATAATTTCTTAACAGACTGTGTAGTCAATCTTCGAAGAGCCAGGGTCGGCATTTGATCGCGTGCGCGGTGTTTTAGATATCTAGCGCTAGTTTATAACCATATTCTTACCTGTATTAGATCAAAATCCTGGACAGCTCCTTGAAATATTATGATGGACTGCATCACATATGTCGGATAGATGATACAGGATTCTATCTATAACGTATAGTAGTAATATGCCTGCCGACATTTTCAAAAAATTTTGAATGGTTTTGATATATTATTACACGCAGATTCTATTCCTGTTAAAAATATTACACCTATTATTTCAGAAGAAAACGGCGAACTTTATCTACTAAAGTAGTTATTTCAATCTGCATACTGGTACAGTAAAACTTCGATTAACCGTCACCGACCGGCCCACGCCTGTGACGGATAACAGAAGGCCCTCTATACACATGTACAGTAACCTGACTTCACTGATGGCTTGGGACGAAAACGGAAACAAAATCCTTTAAAAGTGAATAATACATACATGTTGTTTCTAATTTTACAGAACGATTGAAATAAACTTCATTATGAGAGTAGTAATGTACAGAAACGCATCGTAATACTATAATATTATAGCGACTGGTTAGTGATGGGTGTGGCGTGCCAGATTGATGTCAACTCTTTCACCACCGACGATTAGTCACTTCCGCCATCATACAGTACAGTCACTTCCAGCTTTATACAGAGGGTTTAAAAGTGATCAGAGGGCAATTTTAAGCGTGTCTGTTTGTTAATATTTTTTAAACGATGACGGATAACAGAAACTGACGGTTAAACGAGTGACTGTGAATTTAAAATTTTACTGTATTTGTTAGTTATGAAAATTCTAAATCTAATTTTTTCCGTTTATTTCAATTATTGGATAAATTCAGGCCACAGAGGGAATATTTTTTGACTATTTAGTCATTCCCTTGACAGAAAATTTATCCATTTTAGAACTCCGACGGCGAGTGGCACTTTGAAAAAGTTCGCCATCCGAGTTCTCTTCCATTTTATTTATTTTATCTTAATGGGTTTTAATTTTTATTAAAGCATGATTTTTGTTGTTTGATTATATCTTAATTGGTTAGTTGACTTCAGACAATATTGTTAATGCAATAACTGGATGCTGCTGCGTTGCACGCAAAAGGTATATTGTTATCACTATTGTTTACTTCTTCTGCATTTTCTTTTTTGTAATTAAATATCAATTTGTTTGTGTAACATATACGTAGTCCGTAAGTGAAGTCATTTTTAATCAAAAAAGTGTTTTCTCTAATTGCAAAGAACAAGGCGTAGAACATTAAACGTATTATTTTATTACTATTTTATGATAATAGTAATAAAACAATACATTTACACACATGCCAACTGCTACGGATTCTCCGTAGTTACTACGGATTTTATCGAAAATTTCCGCTAACTACGAAACTACAGATAAAATTAAAATTTCTATGGAAACAAGTTTTTTCCAGATTTTTTTTCTTTTAAATTTCATGTTTTTGAAAAATATTATATAAGTATTCCTAATTCTTCTACTAATAGTGATATATATATATATATATATATATATATTTATTTCTTGTATTATTTACTCAGATAAGATATTTTTCTTAAAAACAGAAATTTTTGACTTCTTGAAATATGAAGAAATGTATAAATAATCATAAATTCAAAATTTTAACACAAGTCTGTTTCCGTGTGTGTGTGTGCGCGCGCGTCTGCCACCCTCGTAGACCTTCTGCTACAGACATCCATCTTCTCAATATTGGCATGTATGCAGTTAATGGTTTATTAATGCTGTTACCTCCCACCGGGGAGCACCTCGAGTATGTGGATGAAAAGTCGCCGGATAAGCAAGCTGGTTTTCGCTTCCCTAGTGTGCATAGTAAAGGTGTGGTTTGAGTTACCCCTCACCGATGACGATACGTACCTCGAGAGGAATGGAGCCTATTAGGATTCCGACCTCAGCATCCAAGTTGTTGAGGCGATTTTTCTTCAGTTTACCGGTGGTAGCTCGCCTTGTGCTTAATGTTGTTACAAAATTGCCAAAAAGTATAATAAAAGCTTTTATTCTTTTTTATTGAAAATCTGCTTCCATCAACCTCGTGTATGACTGATTTAATTTTGTTAACAATAAATTAATTCAAAATAAAAATTTGATTATGACTATCGAACTGTAATGTAACTTTACATAATCAATAAAGAAATTCATTTATGCATTTTTATTCAATACTGCAATCGGATCCCCCCCCCCCCCAATTAAATTGGATTACCTTGGTAACAATACAAGAGATCCTTCGACGGAATATGCTGAAATTTTTATCTCATTTTTACGCATTTTTTTAACTAGTTACCCAAATATAAAACATATCTCATGTTAAAAACCTGCTGCATATGATTGATCCAATATTTAAAAGAAACAGTTGTTTTAAAATAATAAATTAAATAATCAAATGAATAATGCAACAGTAAAACTATTGCCACATTTCGCACATAAAAGGTGAGCGGCATGAGCTACAATTTTAAATTGCACTTGCTTCAAGGTTGTAAAATTGCATTATTTGTTTTCCCTCAGTAGTGACTTTTAGAAAGATAAAAACGCGCAACTTTGTCCGCGAATGGATTCCAGAAAGTATTCATTCAAGATTCATCAGAAAATAGAATAGGTGCATTATCATCAAGCAGTAAGAGCACAAAGCAGTTTTGTTTACAGAGAATCAATTGCCAGAGTTTAGTAAAAATTTTTCCTTGCAGAACAATACTAAAATGAAAGCATTCAAAAAAAATATCGGGAGAAAAAGCAATGTTCTAAATCAGAATGAATTGACAAAAATTGCATTGCTAGAGGAACAATATGATTTCTTCTGTTGCAAAATTTGGTACGTGAGACCATTTAGGGGTACGTGAAATCAAAGTCGGTAATGGCGGAAACAAGAAAACATAAGGGATTAAAAGAGTTACAGAATTTTGTTTCTCCAAGAGAATACTTGCTATTTAATAATTATGTCACTTGAATAGTTGATTAATAGGAAATGTAATTTTTAACTATCCTTATAAGCTAAAACAAAATAATTACAATCCAGGTTTCATTTGCTTTGGCGTCAAACTAATACTATCGTAAAAATGGAATAATGTCAAATCAAAAATAAGTTTTGCAAATCCTATTAATTCGAATCATTTCACTTTTAAGCTAACCTTAACATTATTCATAAAAACTTCTTTGCATAAACAGATGGTTGGGGGGGGGGGGGGTATGATAATAGGGGTTAAGCGAAAACAAAAAGAACAATCAAGGGATAAACGAGGGGAAAAAATTTTGGGAACCCCTGCAATACAGCATAACAACGACTACAGAACTTCCATCACTGTTTTCTTAAAAGATTAAAGAATTTCTAAAACTTCTTTAAATTCTACATATTTAGAATAAAGATTATCTCAATCCAAAAATACAAAAATTAATCGGTGCTCATTGATTTACACTGCAGTAAATTATTGCTTCAAACATTGAAACATATAGTTATAGGAGTAAATTGATCATGAATTTTGCAATAGAGGTAGCTTGAAGCATCTATATAAATATTTCTCCTATGCTGCTCCTTGAAAACGCATTATTTAATTATAGGATTTGGTAAAATCTACGGCAAATGATGGATCATGTGATTCAATTTCCAAACGTAAACAAACGAGAGCTATTTGTTTTGAGCCTTCTTTTCGATGAGTTTTTCGACATCTTTTAACTGTGATTCTTGGATATTAGGAGATGACAACCATTGCATCTATATATCCAAATAAAAGTCCAACTTCAAATTTTCGATGAGTTAAACACGATTAGATATTATTGATACAATGAAAGAAGACGAATTCAATCTGCAAATGAATCGATTGAAGAACGTTTTGAAAGGCGTTCAGGGAGAATGGGAAATAATTTGTTTCAAGGTGCTCAACGTGCTTGCATTTATGTGGACTATCAGAGCATTGATGCCGAGGAGAACTTTCTTTATTAATAAATCTAAATAATTCGTTTTTAAGATTCCCTTTATATATCTTGAAACTTTTATTTACCTTTTTTGCACTTTTATAAGATTCTTTGTTAGTTTCATTTGAATATTGAATTTGCCTTCTAAATGCTTACAAAATAATAACCAGCGGGAGTGGCCTCCCCTAAACTTTCTCGTATACTTCCCCAAAAAGGTGCTGTTTCCCCTCCCACCGCGTGGATAAATTAGAAGACCACATACCAAATTTCAATTATCTAATGTAAGTTACTAAAAGATTTGCACACATCTAAGCAGCCTTTTAGCTTGCCAGCAATATCTCCGATCTGATTTTTACAAATTTACTACCGATAGTTGTAGTTGAAAATATCAGGCACATTGGCAGAGTGCTTAAGAAATTTAAAAAAGCATGAAGAACAGAACTGATGAATCAATTGACACTAATTTTGGTTTGTTACTTTATAACTTTACTTTTAACAACTACTTTCGTTCTGTCAGAGTAAAAATAATGCAAAATCCACTCAGAAAAAAAAAATGCATTACGAAATATACAAAATGAAACTAACCGCAAATGAAATATGCAACTCTTATTTTGAAAATGTTTCGGAGTGAAAGAAAAATTAAAAGAAAACACTACATAATTAATTCACTTTCATTTGAGAAGAATTTGGCAGTGAGCCAAGATAGACCGTATTACGGGAACAGCAGTAACCAGTACGCATGCGCGTGGAGATAACGGATTCTCTTCAAAAGTAAATTATACGGAGCGACAGACAGTCAACCCTTTGACGGATTTGGCCCAAAATTTTATACGGACCTACATTCATGGCGATAAAACTGTGTATAAAATTTTATCTATCTGGCTTTTCAAGTTTTTGAGTTATAGCGCTCGCATGACCTCGAACACACAGACTTCCCGTTGACGGATTTTGTCCAAAATTTGATAGAAACCTACAAATTATGTTTAAAGACCACATACCAAATTTCATCCCCGTAGCTCTAATAGTTTTCGAGTTATCGTGTTCACAGACAGACACACACACAGACATAATTCCAAAATTGTGTTTTTCGGACTCAGAGGAGTCTAAAACGTGGAGATTCCTCAAAATCTCGAGTTCGAATTTTTTGACGATTACAATACTTTCTCTTTGTATACTTCGTATACGAGAAAGTAAAAAAGGACTTTTTCAAAACCAACAAATTTCATTCTGTGCTGATTTGAGTTAAAGCATCAGAAGCAAATCAATTAAGCTGAACATTATTATTTTTTTTTTTTACAATAATTGTGCTAGGACGGACTGTCCTCACTGTAGCGAGTGAAACGAGAGGGATTTGCATAGCCAACCTGGGGGCAGGCGTTAGCGAGGTGAGCCCCCCAATGCCAAATAAAACAACTGTAACCAAATTTCAAATCTGATGCAAAAAATATCAATATTTAAATTCCTTCATGTTTGTTCAGTTTCAGTTCGAAAATCTCTCTTCAATTTTTAACTAGCGGAAGTGATCTCCCCTCGACTTTCACGTATACTTCCACAATGCTGGTTAGTTTTATTATTTAATGCCGTTTAGAAAATAAAGTATGCATTTTGGATCTCTTCTCTTAAACTGATTGGATCCTTAATCCAATTATGTTGTAACGACTACATACCCAAATTTCATTTTTTTTTCCTTATTACGTTTTTGAGTTATCGAATTAACAAATGTATGGATTGAAAAAAGACAATCTATCCGTCGGCCGATTTGGTCCAGATCTACAATTTGGACGTAAAACTCGCATATTAAAATCCATTCATCTAGCAAGTTGTTTTTATCTTTTGTTTTAGTTATTGCGTCCACATACACATGAATAGACAAACCGACAGACAATCAACCAATTGACGAATCTGGTCCAAATTTTGACACACGTCAGTAATTCAGATAATAAAACCAAATGCCATATTTTATCTATCTAGCTCGTTGTATCTTTGTATTATCATGTTTACGGGCACGCAGACGGACAGACACACTTCCCACGGACCAATTTCACTCAAAATTTGAGAGAAATATACAGTTTTGATGTAAAGATCATATATCAAATTTTAATCGTCTAGCTTTTTTTCTGAGTTATGGTGTTCACAGAAAGACCGACATAATTCCAAAAAAGAAGAAAAAATCTTTCGTACTCATTGAGGCCTAAATAGAAGGGATTCTTAAAAATCTGGAAGCTGAATTTTTGGTCGATTACATTACTTTCTCTTTGTATAAATGAATATAGAAAATTAAGGAAAAAAAAAGAAAAACTACCAGCGGACACTGTCGCCATGACCGCCTCATTTAAAGTAACTAATGTTGTTTTGATTCTTGCAAAACATCAACTCACATCTATGATCGTGGTTTCATTTTGAATTAGTTTGAATTTTGAAAAAAGAAAAAAAAAGTTTTGGTTTTTTCGGAGTCATCATTAGTTTACTCTGAACTTAAAATCGACTCTGAGTTCGATTGATTATTATATTAATACTTCGATTTGAAGGTAAATTAGTCTGCTTTTGGACGGATGCAATTTGGTTTGAGTTCGAATTGCTCATTAAGCAGTATTTGGAAAAAAATCGGCTGTGTTTTTGATGAAAGTCCTGAGAGAAATGATATCTTTTTAATATTAAAGCATTACTCATGTATAAAAGATATGGTGCTAACATTTATCTCAACTGATATGAATGAAAGACTTCGAAACGATATCATCAACAAAACACAGCAAGTTCTTTTTGTGGCATAATTATCCTAATACAGAGGCAATTCGTACATTTTTAGATGATTTTTATGGTATTTACAGAAATATTTTACATAATTTTTTTGTGCTTTAAATGTTCAGTTTGATAACCCTTATTCTTAACAATTTTTCTCCATCGTTAACTTTTATGAGAATAATGCCTTTTGTAGTTTTGGGAAGAGGCATTTTGTTTCATTCCTCTTGGATAGCTTTCCGAAGTCTACAATGGGTTGTAGATAGACGTTTAGATAAAGCGTTTTTTAAAAGCCCAAAAGTACAAAAATCCATGGCATTGATGACTATTGAAAATCCATGGCGGATTGATGGCAAGGAGATGGTATTCATATTTGAAGAATTGGGGATAAAACATGTTCCTGATAGTCTGTGCAGTTGATCTTAACATTTTTCTCCACTCTCTTTACTTTTATTTTGCCATTATATGAAAAACTAGCAACAATCATAAATCCCTTAGAAAAATTTTAAATTCTTTTAAACATGTTTTAAGATTTTTTTTTCTCCTCTTTGATGATAATAAATAGATCTTTTTGTTCTCGCAGTCATTTAAATAGACCCAAACTCATTCTCCGGATAAATGCTTTCATAAAGAATTCTGCTGCTTGTTCTGCGTTCAGCAATATAAAGTGGAGAGAAACAAACTACACTTTTTAGCCTTTTTAAGACTCAAATCAGTATTAATAATTTTGTTTACAGTTGATACTGAGCATTTTAAAGATTTTGCAACAAACCTTAGACTTGGAGGATTTTCTTTTAACATTAAAGATCTAAGCGTTGCATTATTCGAAGGACTACGCTTTTTCCTTGAATGTGCATTTGAAGTAGTTTTTCTTTTTGAAATTAGACAATGGCGATTTTTTTCCTTTCTTATTAAGAATATTACCTATTGCATCTTTAGATATCGAAAAGTCATTGCTTTCGCAGAGTCTTTCAATAACTGAATAACTCTTCGGAAATAGCAAAAACATAGCCTTCCATCCATTACTCTTTAAAAGAGCCATTTTGCATGCAAGCAAAACTTTTAGATAGCAGAAGATAGCTGATGCTTTCAAAAATGTAACTGTTGTGAAAATAATTTTTTCCATGCAGACCATTTTTTCCTATAACGATACAAAACCATAAAAAAAATGTAAGAATAGCCTCTGTATTCAATTTCATAATGAAGTTATATGATTATCAGTGGTGTAGCTGCAACTTTTGCCCGCCAAGGGAGAACTCACAACATGTCTCTTTACCTTTAAAATTTATATAAGGCACATAAACCTCAACTAAAATAAATTTAAGGGAAAAATAATTTAATAAAAAATTGTTATGCAGAATGCAAATTAAGATGCAATTTTTCATGCTTTTTTTTATGGGCAAAATCATTGATAAAATCATTATACACTATTATGTTCAACAGATAATTTTGCAACATTCCTTAATTACAAATTGCTCCTTGATGATCTCAGCACATTCGCCACATAATCTTACTGTTCTGTTTAGTGACAAAAAAATGAAGAATATTAATAAATAACATTAGTTAATTTTTTTATGGACATAATGTTTAGTTTTATATTAACGTCCTGTTTTGAAGCAACACAAGGGCTATTTTGGGATGGACCTCATAATTTTGAGCCTTGGTCAGATGACGAAGATGGCACCTCCCTCTCCAAGCTTCCCCACTACACCAGACAAAAATTAACAGCCTTTATACTAGATTTTCACTGGACTGAATAATTAATTCATAGTTCATGCTTATAAAGTGCCTTCTAACAAAACAATGCCAAGTCTGATGATCATTACGGTCAAAGAACAAGTACAACCCAGATGATTCAAAGGGGATCATAAGTATGTTAGTCGTAAAATGAGCGGCAATTACATTTTTGTGGAAATGCTGGAAGAATATCGAAAAGAAGTTATAGAAAAATGTAAGTGTGGCCTTTCATCTACTAGTTAAGAAAGCATGATCCTAGTAAGTTGTGCATCACACACCATTCCAAACATTTAACGAAGAACCTTTCTTAGCATTCATATGAATAATCACGCTCCGAAAAAATGTAATAACTATGGGCGTTAAACATATTCCAACGGGAGGGAGGGGGGTAAATATAGCCACCAAACATGACTGCGTCATTGCCTTAATCCACCATTTCTGCAAATTTCACTACAAAATCTTATTTGGGTAACCTCTGCCTATCTTAGAGACTTGCAAGACATTTTCGAATCACTCTGAGTATCAGAGCATCATCCATGAATAAGATTTACTGTATGTCGTTTGAACGAATCGGGTTATTGTCCAATACTGAAAAGAATGTGTTGAATAAGTGGTTTTGAACACAGTTTGAAACAAATCGCATTTCAGCTTTCAAGATGAATGAGCTCGGATGTTTGTGAACAAAGTTTTTAAAAAAAGTTAATTAGACATTGTGTGCATTTTCTTTTCATACAGAGTATGTATCAACATGCAGAATTAACTATATGGGGGGGGGGGGCCAACAATGAGATTTTTAAAAGTCGAAGAATATTAAGATTTTTGTTTTGTTCCTGCTTGATGCAAGGCTTAAACATGTGAATTTTAGTTAAGCTGAATCTCCCCTACTAAATCACAAGCATGTAAATATATACAAAGAGAATAAAAAAAATGAAACACACATGAAAGGCAGTAGTACATATCAATACAATAAAGTTTCACGATAAGTCGTTGCAAGTTTCGTGCCAGGTCGGAGATAAAAACTTTAGGTGGTAGTGAATACATAATGTTGAACATGATGGGACAAGCAAATGACACAAAAATAAAATAGAACTAATTAACATTTTTTTTCTGGGATTATCTAAAGATTTGTGTGGTTGAAACTCCTGTGGAATGTACAGATTTCCTCAATAATTGCAGCCGATTGGCTGCTAAGAGGAGTGAGGAACCTGGTGTGTTCAATCCTTCCATTGCTGCAACAAGACATGTACTGAGAATGGTGGCCATCCCATTGAGCACTTCTAATAATAACTGTGGCCTAATAACATTTATAACTTCAGAGTTATTTTTTAGCCTTTTCTCACCCCATCATGTTCAACATTATTCTCCCTTTAACACTTGCAATTTACAACTCTCACTCAACAAACAATTATGAAACTTGCTTGGTTTCAGGTGTTTTCACATTTGGCTAACTTTTTTTTAAATCACCCTGTATATAAAGATCTCTAGATATTAGTAAACATATGTTCTACCTTATTCAGATTCAGAAGTAAGCTTAACTAGATAAGAATTTCATTGTCAAAAACATAAAATAAATACACTGTCTTGCAGAATGATATAAATATTTGTGGCACTATAGATTTGGCTATTATTCTAATACATATCCAACAATAGTACAAGATAAATTACTGATAAAAGAAAGAACTAAAATAATCTCAATTACTTTTCATAACAGAGATAATTAATGCATTTATGCTCTGCTTTGAAGCTACACAAAGACCATTTTGGAACAAACTTAGTAGTTCAGGGTTCGTACACATTTCCTTAAAAGAAAATCAAGGACTTTTAAGGACTGAAAAAACCAAAAAATAAGGACCTCTAAATCGAATAAACTTAACGAATTGTCACACGCATTTTTAAATAAAATGTCTCATTTTTGCAAATTCAACCTATTAGATGATAAATTACATAGAAGATACATTACAAATTTAACACAACAAAACTCCTAAAAATATGAGTTAATAAATTGATGAAAAAAAAACCCATGAAAGTGGTAATCAAATTAAATATCTTTTAATTCCAAACTTTTTTCATTCAATTTTACATCCAAGGTATTTATTTTAATTTCTTTTTCAAATTGTTTTTCTTAATTCATGCGATTGAATAAATAAATTTATGTCCTTTGACTTTTCAGCCTCCTTAGCTAAGTCATTTGCTTTCTCATTTGTTTGGTGTATGTCCGTTTGGAGGAACATTTTCTTTTGTTTTAAAAAATCTATTTCATCCTCTAAAGCTTTTCGTTTCATTCTTTTCTTTGGATTTTTCACTTTCTAAATACTGCATGTATTTTGCTCTAGCTGAGGTGGCAGCCGTCCTCATTTCTTTAGTAATTTTTAAGTCATAAATAGTCCCAGACAGCTTAATAAATTCATGATTTACACGAAACATATGAAGCATATTTCAAATTTTCTATTTCCAGGGCCTTGTTCACCGAAAAACCTCATTGTCCATGTGACAGTTTTAATACCATTTCGATAATCTTCCAAATTTCTTCATAAAGATTATTGTTAAAATAAGTTTGTAAAAAAGTATCAAGGGAATCACTCTTTGGATTGAAAGAAGTAAATTCAAATGAATTTGGCTTTACAATATTTAACAGAAAATCTGCAAAGAGTAACAAAATTTCGTCACAATCTTTTTCTAAAATACAATTATTTTGCGACAACACAATCAATACCTTTTTCATTTTTTCCTGTGCTTTTTCGGGATATCCAGCCATTACTTGTGGATCAATGCAAGTCGCAGGTCTTACTAGTGCATAATTCACAGAACATTTCTGTGAAATGTTTTAACATAGTTATGATGTTTTTCCGACTATCCTGTCTGAGTGTGAAAACATCCTTGTTTGCTAATTCCTTATTTTTTATCTTTTCTTTTATTAGTTGCTCTGCAGCAAATCCTAAATACACTTAACTTTTATCATTATACAAGTTTGGGTCACTGAAGTTGAATTTGCATAAAGTCTCAGGTTTCTCAATTCTTCGATTCTCTGGTTTCAAAATTTTGAAATGTTAAAAGCAATCATTAACAAGTTTTAAAAACATCACTGGCAAAAAATGGAAGTAAAGGTTTATCACTTTGGTACTGTTCTAAAAATGGTAACAGCACTTTTGACAATCATTCCTATGAAACCATGGACCAATAAAGGCCATCTGTAACTCCTCCCTTATTTCCCAAAGTGTATGCGATGGATATGTATTCGTGGAACGCGAGCAGTGTCGTCCCCCCACCCCATTCCGCGAGAGCCACGTCGACCGAGATTAGAGCCGCTGAGAAGGAGGAATTAGAAAAAAGCTAATCGGTGAAATTTTAAATTTTTTAATAATGGCAGAGTAAAAAGTAAGGACTTTCAAGGACTTTTTAAAAATGGGGCATAAAAATAAGGATTTGTAAGGACTTTTAAGGACTTGTAAGGATGCGTACGAACCCTGTAGTTCAGCCATGATCAGATGACAGAGGAAACCTCTGAACCAGGATCTCCTCTTCAAACATATAAGCTATATCAATGTGTAAATGTTTGATTCATAACAGCAGATTTAGCATGCCCAAATACATAGTACATTTTCAGTGGAATTAGTTTATAGGAACAAGATTCTATTGCCAGGCCACTATAGAGCTAGTATTAGAGAAATGAGCCAAGATTAAGAATTTGTACCTGATTTATGCTACATCAATGATTGGTCTTTATTGGAAATGTTCAATGTGGTAAATCAATAGTCGCCTGGCTCAAATCTGAAGCACTAAATGCGAAGAGTAACAAAAAAAAGTAATATGTTAAATTTATTAGAAGTAAATAATAATTGTCCTTTTAGATATAGCAGTGGAAGAAATATATGCCTAAAAATACAATTTTAAAAGTTGAATGTTCGCAATTCAAACACAGCAAATGTATGATGTTTGTAATCATAAAATCGAAATAAATAAAAGCAACAATACATTAAAAAATATATATATTTATTTCCCTTTCAAATGAAACATTTTAAGATATTTTACAGATGAAACATGAAAAAAAATCGGATGCCAAACTCCACTAACAAATAATGCTTAGAATATTATCCATCACATGGGGGAAGGATGGAAATTCTTAAGAGCTTGAGAGGAATACAAATTCAATTCAACTTCTGTTTTTCAATTTAACAAAAATCTTGAATTACTACATGCCATTTTAATTAATGCTTTCTTCAAAATTAAAAATATATATATATATTCTCAAAAAATTTCAGATTATTACAAAATTTGACAGCATCATTTGAATCTCCAAGACAATTAGAAATTCAGTTTTTCAAAGTCAACAAGTATTTTGACTGTTTCATCAGTTTTCAAAACTTAAGTCTGGGTGTTAAAAAATTTATACACAAATAAAACACAATCTTAATTCAATAAAAAGAGAATTCCATTATTAGAAAGAAAAAAACTTTCAGAAAGATAAGTAATTTTTTTAAATTCTTAAGTCATGTGAACAATGTTGGTAATGATATTTAAAAACCACTTAGAAGTACAAATATGCACCATCACTGCAAAAAGGTTAAGTGTTAATTATTTTCAAGTAGTAAGACAGTGTTGAGAATTTGACATTGAAAGTTTCGAAATCAAAATGGCATTATTCAGTAACAGAACTATATGTCAAGGATATAAATTAGCGTTGTCATGGGACTTAAAAAAGAGAAGAAAAAAAAAAGAAAAAAAAGGAGATATATTTCGAAAAGGTCAGTGGTAAAGATACTAAAGCACTTTACAATGAAATGTACAATGAACAGAATAATGGCAAGCCTCTTAAAAATATGCTACAGATTCTTCAGTAGATAAATCCATGATCTTTTGCACATACTCAAACTTGTTAAAATATCCATACTAGAGATGAAATAACCGAGTTAAATAGACAAGGCATCCGACTGCATTTCATGACTTAGCTGCGTCTGTAAATCACTGAGTTTCTTTTTCAACACCTGCAATCCTGTGAGAACAATATTTTCAGGACGAATGGCTCCACAAGACTCCACATTGTAGTAGAACTTATTGGGTTTGCCATCTGGTAAGTACTCTGCCTCAGCTAATGATGGAAAAAGAAAATTGTCGATTAATCAATATCAAAATGTAGCAAACTACAAATATCTGATACTGAAATGCATCAAGTGTCTATTGACAACAAGAGAGAAGGGAATTAGTTCCATGAGATGCAATAAATTATTTTATTTTTTAAATAGTTTTCAAATAAAAAAAGCATAGTTTTATAACAATATGAATATTCAGTTTAAGCATACGTTAATAATGATATGATAATTAACTTTTCAAATGTAAAAGAGATTAAAATTTCAAACAAATATCGGGAACTTAAGAATAATTTAAACAATTCATACCTTTACAATTTTTTCTTTTTTCTCCTTCTGATTTAAACGATAATGTGAACACTGTACAAATGTGTAGTTAGATGACATCAAAATCATGATAACATGTTTCTTGGAACAAGGAAGTGATATATAAAAAATTTTTTACAGCTATTTGAAATAAAACTATTATGAAAGTGTAAATCCCTAAAAACTACAAGATCGGAGTTTACTTCTAAAAGAATTTTCTAGCACTTAAGATGGAAAACCATAATCAGTCATATGTTAGAAGAGTACATTAAAAACATCAAAATAAGGAAATTTTCCCATTTCTCCCCTGAACAACAATTTCCAGCCAGACATAGAAGTAATAAACCCCAAAAAGATGCCTATGGTGGTATTGCTCATAAAGCTTTTGTGGTAAAGAGAATTCTTTGATGCAACATTATAAACTACGAAAACTTGGTACTTAGCCTTATCGTCTTAACATCAACAGATACTACTATGCAGACACATATTTACGGATCCAACATAGTAGGGAATGAAGTCACTTCTCATTGCCTCTCAGCATCACGTGACTTGGCTTGCTTCTTAATGATGTCATAGCAATGCGCTAAGGCGGGATTTTAACTATTATTTTGTCTTCCACTATCACATCATGGGGAAATCAAAACTACCTTCTAATTATGATTATTTGAATGTTTCTCAGGCAAATGAAGTATACTTCTGTTGAATAAAACAAATAAAGGAAGAAGTTGCAGCAACGGTAAGTACTGTTTAGCTTCATGTAGATTACGTCATTTAGAAGCAAGCTAAGTCACGTGACGCTGAGAGCCAATGAGAAGCGACCTCATTCCCTACTAGGTAGGAATCATAAATATGCTAAGGAGACTGGGTCTACTTGCTGGAAATACAAACATAAAACTAAACCTATTCAAAAAAAGAAGGGGGGGGGGAGGGGTCTAAAGGTTCATTTTTTCCCAAAACAAAACCACTTTTTGAAAATTCTTTTTTCCTTTGCTGAAAATGTGAAATATATATATATATATATATATCTCGACTGTAAATATGACATCCAGCAGCAGCATAAATAGGCCTTAATTGCAAAAAAAAGAGAACATTTCATGTGGAATTATCAAAGGTACTTGCATAAACATTATTTCACTTTTGCACTAACAAAAACAATAAACCATGATATACATGTATATTTCATAACAGAAGGGTGGCAAAAAAAGCAATTAAACAAAATAAAAGAATATATCAGAAATTTAAATTAGCATATTCTTAACTCATGATTAAAAGGAAAGTGATCTTTGCATCATGAAAATAAGTAACATTAACAAATTAAGACTCACCTTTATCTTCATCAATCATTGAATATTCACTTTTGGGCCTGTAAAAATCAAATACAAATCCTGTAATAAATGAACTATATAACAAATTTACAGAAGAAATGGTGAATAAATGCGTGAATTTAACATCTTTTAGAAATGTATTCAGAATGCTATATGTAACAATTAATGATTAAATTAAATAAACAGCGCCCCCCCCTTCCCCAAAGAAAAGCAAAAATCTTATATGACAATTAATAAATTGGAATGTCAAGAGTGCTTGGTGAAAATAATGCAATCATGAAAAGGAAGCAGAAATCTCTCGGTTTGGCATTGAATGTCTGACTGAACAGTTTTAAACTATCATCATAGTTATGACCTCATTTACACAAATCATTGTCAAAGGAATCTTTATGATTTTTCAGACTTACGGGGAAACTGTTTTATATACATAATTTTATCAGAAGTGCATATTTACATTATTTTTAAAATCAGGGAGGAGATTGGCAAAAAAGCAAGAAGACTGAAATCATACGCGAGCAAAAAATCTGTACCATAATTTATATGCGAAAGAAGTAAAACATCAAAACATGCAACATGATGAAAATATTAAACTATAATAATTAATAACTTAATTATTTATAATTCAGTACGTATAAATACGAAAAAAATATTAAATTACTATTAAATCATTCACATTAAAAGTTAACAAACAAGTTTAACACATCATCAGAGGCATCTTCAAATACAAAATTAGACATTAAAACATATTTAAAACATGTACATCACTGAGATGCAACATTCACCCAACAGAAGTCTGAGAAGAATTATATTTAATAGCCTTTTGATAAAAGTTAGCTCAAAAAATAAATAAAAATAAGGAGAAATAATTTCTTTTGTTTCATGCAATTGTGTAAAGTGTATTAGCTCTTTATAAATTATAATAATGTATCATATACTGAATTCTGTTTTATTTCTTTTATTTTTATACTTTTTTGCAAAAGTAACAGCACAATGATTTTGCACCTTATAAAGTGAGAGGGGTCAGTTGCAATGACAGATTCATTTAGCATTATTGTTATTTGAAACCCTTTGAAACATTTCCTTAATTGTTAAATAAGTGGTTTTCTTTCATTTTTTTATTTGTGTGGCTTTTGTTCGCAACAGATTTGGAGGGCTCCTATCTTTGACAGATTTTTCTTCACAAAAGGATGTGTTTGCATCCTCTGCAACTTTATTTTCAGTAGAGGCTAAAGTTTTTGCAGTCTTCATTAGTATCTCTTTGTTTAATTACTGTCATAGTTGTCGGGACTACATTATCTCTAGAATGCCTAGGTAAATCATCGATTTTATTTTTTATTTTGAGAAGATTTTTTTTATGTCTTATTCTCTGCTTTTTTGCTGCATTTGCACACAGCTTTTTAGCTGCCTCTTTTGACAGGAGTTTTTTTTTTTTTTAATGTAGTTTATTTGTTTTTGTTTTTTTTTATTTCTTCATCTTGGTACGCCATAGAAGATGACCTTAAGTTTTCAACTAATTTTTTTTTTTTTTCAAAATGTTCCATAACTTTTTTTTTTTTTGCAAAATATGCCACAGAGGTTTTGTTTTCTGCAAAAAGGTAGTACTTAATACTCTGAATGGCACTGAATGTTGGAATGTTCATCCTTGTAGAGCTGGCAGATATAATGTTGATTCATCAGTAGAAGATGAATCAGCTAATTTCCTAGTCAGTGGAGTTAAGCCGCACTATTGAGCATATTTTCCCAGAATTTTCTTTCGAAAACGTAAGATAGGAAAGTTTCTTTTCTTTGTGTAAAAGCGGAATTTTCGGAAGAAAAAGTAAATTTTTTTTGCAGGGGGAAAAAATCCGGGGGGGGGGGGGGAAACCGAATTTTGACAGGAAAAATTTTCTTAAAAAAGACGGAATTTCTCCAAAATAACGAAAAAAAAAAAAAAGCGGAAATTCGCAAAAAAGCGGAAGAATGTCATCCCTGTAAAATTTATTTCCAGAAAGAGAGCTTACATTTAAAATTTTAAAATGCTGTCTAACCAAACAAGTAGAAAAGGAAGGCAAACTGAAGATAGGTAGAAAACGAAAAGTTTATTTACAATGCAGAATAATTTTTACAAACTAGATTGTAAAAGCAACTGAATATAGCACATAATCCTTACCATTCTTCAGGACGTGGATAAGTTGTGTGCCGAAAAGCATTATCTGGATCATATTCAAAAGCAACGCCACAGGTAGGATTCCATTTTGCATGTTCTTTTGCTAATCCTTTCTTGGCATATGCACGAAGTTTCAATTCTTGTCCCTTCCGTAGTTTTACAATTAAAATATCTAGATGAAAATTACAATGAATAATGAGACCCAAAACATTCTTGGTAAACAAATACATAAATACTGAATTAAAACAATGTATATTCACCATCTGAAAATCTTTTAATTATATTTTATGTAAGATATTTGAATTTGTAACATTGCTAATATTCTAAAGAAATTGCAAAATTCAAAACCACTTAGCAAATTAATGTATTAATTACAGCATGACTGTCTTATTCAAAATCAACTTCAAACTAATATCGCTTGCAGTTGATACTGAGGATTCTACAGAAAAATTTGACTTACTTAGAACATTATAATATAGATGGTTAAATTATAAAACACTGCATTAGAATTTTTTTTTATATTGAACAGTGCCCAAGAGAATCATTGAGCCAATAAAGAATTACATTCAGAAGTACAAACATTTGAGATTTATTACTGCATTCAGCTAACTAAATTGTAATTAAAGATTATTAAGTAATATACTGATCAATTTCTTTTGTAAGTGGTAAAAAACGAATACAAGTGGAAATCAGTCAACAGACTAATACAGGAAAACTCACTGTAGGGGAGAGTTGTCTAAAACGGTGACGGCGGCTCAAATGGGGACATTCAGTTTCTCATTGATTTGTGCTGCCATCTATCAATACAATACATTATATCATTCCTTATCGTCTATGCGCCATATTGAATCGAGTTGTTGACATGTTTGACGGTTTGTTCTTTTGTAGGAAGTTTTCAAATTTTTTTCAATTTTTTTCTCCGATTTGATCCTTTTACTGTATTGGACCTTATCAAGACACCTTAGAACATACGATTTTGGTAAGTACAGCATTGATTCTTCTAGATTTAAGTTAAATTTTGATATATATCTCGATAAATTATCCAACATCCGTAAAAAGAGGCGCCATTTTTTAAAAAATATGTCACTGGCGGCTCAAATGGGGACATAGTTGGTAGTCCAAAACGGGGTCGTCCCCTTTTTAGACGCCATGGAATATTATTGAAATATCTTACATTATATGCTTTAATTCTATGACAAATATGTGATATAAATTTCTTTAAGTTTCTTAGTTGAGTACAAGTGATCCTTTATGGGGAATTCATAAGTATTTAAGAGAAAATATCTTGCAAATTAAATTTTAACAATAGAATATACAAATATAGAAAATAAAATGTGAAAAAATATTAAAAATAATTATAAATAAAAAAGTTTTTATTGTTATATATAAACATATTTTATATTCAGATATTTTATTTCACACATTATTTTATATTCAGATTTCTGATAATGGGGCGCTATCAAAGAAAAACTGATCGGCAAAATTGGTCCCAGGAGAGTATGGCTGGAGCTATCCAAGAAGTGTTAGAGGGGAATATGGGCTACAGGAGAGCATCTAAGGCCTACAGTGTTCCTCAAACAACTCTAGAGAAGAAGGTGAAAGAGGCTCGACAGAAGAAGCTGTCTTCTGAAGCAGCTGCTGTAAAAATGCTAGGAAGATATAAAACAGTTTTTTCAGAAGCCCAAGAAAAGGAATTCGTGCAACATCTAATACATTTAGAAGAGAGATTATTTGGCATTACGCTGTCAGATTTAAGAACTCTAGCATTTGAATTAGCTGAAAAAAACAACATTCCGCATGTCTTTAACACAGAAAAGAGAATGACGGGAAAAGATTGGCTTTATGGATTTCTAAAACGGCACCCAAGATTAGTCCTACGTTATCCTGAAAAAACCTCAATTGCACGTGCAAAAGGATTCAATCGCGTAGCAATCAACGCTTTCTTTAATTTATTAGATTCCTTATATTCGAAATATAAATTCTCACCAAATGATATTTATAATGCAGATGAGACAGGCATCTTGACAGTGGCGAACAAGCCTTCAAAAGTCCTTGCTCTTCGCGGCAAGAAACAAGTTGGCACTTTAACATCAGCCGAATGGGGAGTGCTTGTGACAGCAGAAACATGTGTCAATGCAGCAGGAAATTTTCTTCCACCAATGTTTGTATTTCCGAGAAAGAAGGAGAATCCCCTCTTGATGGATGATGCCCCTCCTGGATCATTTGCAGTGTACCATGAAAGTGGCTGGATTAATAAGGAAACGTTCCTTGTCTGGTTCAAAAGGTTTCTTGAGCATTCTAACCCAGGACCAAAAAAGCCGGTGTTGTTAATCATTGATGGCCACAACTCTCATACTAAAAGCTTGGAACTCGTCAATCTTGCTTGGGCAAATAATGTTGTGTTGCTATGCTTTCCCCCGCATACGACGCATCGGCTGCAGCCACTCGACGTGTCTTTCATGGCACCTTTAAGTACCTTTTATGAACAGGAGACCAGGAAATGGCTAATAAATCACCCTGGACGCTGCGTTACTATATACCAAGTAGGAAAACCTTTTAAAGCTGCTTTCTCAAGAGCAGCTACTGTGCAGACCGCTGTGAAGGGGTTTGGAAAAACAGGGATATATCCCTTTAACAGAGATGTATTCCCTGAATATTTACTTGCGCCATCAGAAACTACGGAAAAACCTCTAGATAACACTTCTGAGCTTAAACAAGCGTCATACAATGGAGATGTTGAACACCAACCTTCTACATCATCTTCTGAAACAATGCCGACTATAGAAACCCAGACATTTAGCTCAACCTTTAAAATTTCTCCAGCAGTAGTAATGCCATTTCCTCGAGAAACAGAAAGCATAATAAAAAGAGTAAATGACAAGAGAAGAGGTAAAACTGCCATACTAATATTGTCACCTTACAAAGCAGAATTGGTCACTATAGAACGGGAGAGAAGCGGCAAGAAGAATAAACAAAAAAGGGCCCTATTTAAAAATATAACAATCCTACTCCTGCTAAAGATAAAAAAGCAAAGAAAAAGAAAATGGAAGAACCAGTGACATCATCTGATGAGGAGCAGGAGAGTGATGACGCTTGCATCTTTTGTAATGACCTGTATTCAAATTCAAAAGACAGAGAGGGGTGGATTCAGTGTAACAGATGTCGAGGTTGGTCACATGAAGCCTGTTCAAATGCAGGAGGCGGCGAAGTAAATTTCATATGTGACTATTGTAATTAATTACTTTGCTGTAGGAAGCTAATGCCTGCTTAAAACAATAGTGAACACTCGTCTTGTATTCTTATTTTGTCATTTTAACTTCCCTTTCTTTCACCAATTAAGTGTTCTTGATACATTTTCGAATTAAACCTTGAATGTTCATTGTTTTATATGAATACCCCATTTTACCCAACCGGTTGTCCAAAACGGGGACTTTGCTCATTTTCCAGAAAAATATTTTTCTACCTCACCCTAATTATTTTTTTGAACTAACAACCTCGTGTTCTGATAGTCTAGGACCTATTCTAAAAAGAAAATAGTTTGAATTTTTTTTTTCTGTAAAATATTTTTTTTGGCAGGCCAAAATATGTTAGCGTCCCCATTTTGGACAACTCTCCCCTAATAAAAATTTAGCATATATTTAGTCTTTTACTGTCAGTGTAACAAGATTTTTTGAAAATGTTAACAACAATTATTAACTTTCCACATTTAATCTGATATAAGTATAAATAAACAAGATCATCTTGTAGAGTTCTTTATTTTTGGAAAACTTTCTACATAGATATTTTCAGAATGGTTGAAATTTTTAAATATAATTTAACACTAGAAAAACCGGAGCGGTCATTTTGACAGCAAATGAATTTCAAATGCTCACACTTCCTTTATTTTTCGATTTCTTATTTGTTCATTGACTTTTCCTAATTATTCATAAAGAACATGTAAAAGAAAAATCATTTGTTTTCACTCAATATTGACACTGTAAATATTTATACCTTTAAACAGACTGCGGTCATTTTGGCTTGTTTTTCCTATGTTGTTTTTGCTACTCTATTTTTTGTTTCGTCTACTCTGTTGGTTTTTCTAATCTTTTAATGTGTGGTTTTGAGATAAAGATTTGATGAGAAGGAATGTAAATAAGGAGTGGGTGGGTGAAAATTGGAATTCTCAGCAATTCTTTTTGTGTTCAAAGCATCTACTTTACGCAAATGACATATATTCATTTCTTTGGATGATCTCCACCTGTTCGGTAATATATTTTCTCTCATGATGTTGCAAAGAGCCATTGGTGAAAGAATGTTGTTAGAAATGGAAATTTCACAATATTGCATAATTTATCTGTGATTCTGGTTCTGATGAAAAGTTCAGTTTTTTCCAAGATGCATATATTCCTGGCAATGAAAGTGAACCAACTATATTGGATGAATGTTTTTCAGCAGTTGCATAAAGCGTAAACACTGTGAAATGTACAAGGAAAGAAATGCCTGAATCATTCAAGCTCAAAAAGGAACAATTGTATTCAAGAAAGTTCTAAAGCACAATAATATCACTCTGACGGAATACCAAGGAAAGAAAAGCAAAAACGTTCTATTGCTAAGCACTCTACATCCTATACTCGAAGTTGAATGGAATGAAAATAAGAAGCCTGGGGCTAATAAATCTTATAACTCAACTAAATATGGTGTTGATGTACTTGATCAAATGACAAGAAAGTATTCAACTAGATCTGATTCCCCACAATGGCCAGTACAAGTTTTTTTCAATATCCTAGACTTAGCTGCTATCAATATTTGGGTAATCTATAAGGAAAATAAGTATAAAAATCAAGCGTCATGATTATATTTTGAATTTAGTTGATGAGCTACAAAACAATTATGTTTCCTCTAAGACATCTGCGCTTTCCGATTTCACTCCAGGTACAGATGGTGGACCCACTGCCTCAAGTAGGAAGCGAAAACAACGTCAAATCAATCAATGTCGTAATAAAAATATGAACATTTGTTGCGATTGCAAAAAGCCCATTCGCAGATCTTGTACAAGCAAAGTGATAAAACTGAGTGTTTGTAAAAACTGTAAAAAAAAGTAATGTAAGTAAATCAACTTGTAATATTTATATTTTTAAATATATAGATTTTTAAAGCTATTATCATATGTGACATAGATTTAAAATATTTTGTGTAATTCAAAGAAATTTCCTTTGTGTAATGTGCTTTATTTTGTATTCATTGCATTTTATTAATAATAGGTTACATATATATTGTATTTTCTTGAACATAAAAAAAATACTATAAAACAAAGAAAATTGATGAACAGAAAATTAATGTGAAGAAAATGTATTAGAAAAACTTGTTTTACAAACAAATCTTGAAAAAAGTGTTATTTGTGGTCATCAAAAGAGAGCGGTGAAAATGACCGCTTCTAGTCTTTCTAGGTATGCAGAAAACACCATCTTTCTAGTGTTAAGCATTCATATAAACAGATGCTGCTTTCAGATAAGAAATAAGGTAATTTTTTAAAAATATTTTTATAAAGAAAAAGACTAATTTAAAGCAATTAAATGTTTCATATTCCTAGAGACTCAGAAAAATTAGAACAGTTTGATAAATTTGTTCAAAGTCAGAAAATTACAAACACTCTCAAATAATTATAACAATTCCATATTTTATTGTTTTTCTATACCCAAGCATATATTAAAGAGCCATTTTGGAGGAAAAAATAATTCAAGGTACAAAGAAATGAGAAAATTCATGGCTGTGTTACACAGACTGTGGCTCATCTCACTTCAAAACTTATTGACCCAAACTGAAGATTACAATAACTTATAAATATTATAAGAAATTTCTGGATCATTTTAGACTTGCAAAATTCTAGAAATTAAATTGTACCAAAAAAAGGAACATTCTCAAAGAAACAAAAAAAAAAGCACAAAAAAAAATTGGGGGGCAATTTGCCTTCAGTTGGACTCAATCTCAGTAGGCAGGTACTATACCACTGCAGAGGAAAAATTCTTATGGCAATATTTTATGGAATACTGAATTTACTCACCATCTGTGTCTCCATATTCACTTGTGTCTTCTTCACGATGTCTTGAAGTAACCTGGGAGAGAAAAATCACAAGTAATGGCAAATAAAAGCAACTGAAGATATTTAAATTTATTATACATATATATTAATTACAATTGAAAGAATATACTACTGTAAGTGACAACATCGAGTGAGATTAGAAAGTATTCAAAAGTAGATGACATGTCTGAACAAAATTCAATTTAAATACCAATATTCAATGCTGTGTGAAATAAAAATCTATATTTACAACAAATCCTGCTTCAATTCATACAGCATTCCGTAATTCCTTCTGTCTTCTTCTCTTAGCAAGGCAGCATTAAAAATATGACCTTGATGTTGTCAAAAAAAGTTTTATTTTCTGCCTTGGAAGTACAGATTTCACATCCTACCTCCTACAGAAGCAACCTTAGTTGAAATTTTTTCGGAGAACATATGGTCTTAATTGGCCATATTCTTATGCTATTGTTTTCCACATTTTTATTTCTTACCAGGTTTCTATTCATCACCGCTTCTGATAATATCTAATAACTTTAGATTTCCTTCTCAAAGTTAGATAATTTTTTTTATGCATATGCATTCATATATAACAACAGAAAATTTAAATAATGCTAGTAGCATATAGAGCAATGCAAAAAAAAAACAAAGAAAAGAAATCAAAGAAGCCAAAATAAAATGAAAAATGCCAAGATAAAAATAATTTAAATGAGATAAAATATTGGAAAAGTAATATTTATGCTTTAATTCATTTAATATGTATAATTTAATTTACTAGTAGTTCTGTGAACAGTAGACCTTGCATCCAAAAAAAAAAAAAGAACCGAGTTCTGCTCTTTAAAGGTTTAGACAATGTTACCATTGTACAGCCTGGAGATGCTTAGAGAGGGAAGGAAGGTATCCTCTCTCACACTCTTGGTAGGTCAGCAACACACTTCTACAGCATTTCTAACCTTTACCCTTCATTTGTAAGTGTTATGTCAAAAATCTACTGGAGCAAAGTTGTACAAAATTTTATGCTCAAGAGTGGAAGTAATCTTCAAAATTTTATAGCAGAATATCAATAAATATCGTGCACAGAAGATTGTGTCCAGTAAGCATGCGCGTGGAGATGGCGGATTCGTTGGAGATGCGATTATACAGACTGACAGACAGTCAACCTTTTGACGGATTTGGCCCAAAATTTTATACGGACCTACATTCATGATGATATCTGTGCATGAAATTTTATACATCTATCTTTTCAAGTTTTTGAGTTATAGCGTTCACATGACCGCGGACATACAGACAGACAAACTTCCCATTGACGGATTTTGTCCAAAATTTGGTAGAAACCTACAAATTATGTTTAAAGACCACATACCAAATTTCAGCCCCGTAGCTCCAATAGTTTTCGAGTTATCGCGTTCACAGACAGACACACACACAGACAGACATAATTCCAAAATTGTGTTTTTCGGACTCGGGGAGGTCTAAAATGTGGAGATTTGTCAAAATCTCGAGTTCGGATTTTTTGACAATTACAATTCTTTCTCTTTGTGCACTTCGTATACGAGAAAGTAAAAATTGGGTTAAAATCATGTTTCCCACAAAAAAATCCAGTACTTTATTTAATAAAATTATTTTCATAAAAACACATCTTCCTTCTTCAAAAAAGCAATTTATGATAGTTAATTCTGCATGTTGACGTATATCCTATGAAAAGAAAATGCACACAATAAATAAATTAAATGTTTTTTTTCAACATCGTTCAAAAACATCCGAACTCATTCATTTTGATAGCTGAAATGTGATTCTACTTAAATAAGTATTTCTAAAACTATCAGCATTAATTTTGTACTTACATGCAACATGAAAAAGCAATAAAAACTTCATATGACAATTTTTATTTTTTGTTTTGAGAGCAAGACAACATACAATAGATATTAGTGAGCTTGAAGTTACAAAAATCTACTTTTAACCATTAGCACAGTTTAATTGAAAGTAATTCTTTGTAAAAACATGCATTACATCGACCAAAAGTATTGCAACTCTCATAGCTAGAGCGCTCTGCCATCTTGCCCCGTCTTAGGCTACAATACTTTCCAGAATACCGACCTCCACAAAACTATTTCCTATATATATATATCAAATCAAACAAAATATTATTTCTGTTTTGGATGGGTGAAAGAAGTATTCAAACCCTTCTGATAATTACATAAGATTAAGTCTTATATAATTATATGGTTATCGTTATATTTCTCTATCCTAACTTTTTCTTGTTAAAAAAATATTTTAAATCAAACCAGACATATTCATCACCAAAAATGATGTATAGAAGTGAAATGCAAGATATAGAATTGGATTAAAAACTATTTTATTGGATAAAGAAAGGCTTATATTTATTTATTAGAGAAGGTTTAATAGAAAAACCAAAGGAACTAAATTTTTGTTAAAGGCATTCAACTATTAAAGTAACTGTCAAAATTTGTAGTTCTCTAAAATTTTGTAATAAGCTTCTTGAAAGCCAAAACATAAGACTAAATCAAAAAGAGAGAGAGAGAGACATTTTATTTACTGAAGACTTACAAATCATTTATTCTTATGTATTACTACAATTAGAGTTTTAAATTAGCATTAGAAACTTAATTCGCAAAATTTTTCATATATTCAATAATAAATACTATATTACTTATAGCAAATAAAATGGAACTATTTATTAAACACTAAGTGAACAATGATAAGCTATTCTGATTTCTTACCGGAACAACTTTGGGATCACTAGATTTCATGTCAGCTGTAGTCACATGGCGGGTTTGATCTTCTGTACATTTTACATCAAGTGTAAACTCAATTGAGCAGTCAGGACAGAAGTCACTACAAGTGCAGTCCTACAAAATAAAAGTTTACATTGTTTAATATTTTTTTTTATATAACTGAAAATCTGATAAAAGATTTTAAAGAAAAATGTCAAAATTGCCATAAATAATCAAATAGCCATCGTTCTAAATGTGGATGTGGCAGACCACAAATTGAAGTTTTATTTATATATTTTTTAAAAGAAATCATTTTTAGTATTATTTTAACAAAGTATAAATCTGGTTTCAATTATTAAGCTGATATTTACTTTGATTATGTGATTTATATTAAGAAGAAATAAAGCAACCAAATGCTACCAATTATCAAAAATTTGTACAGATATCGCAGCATGTAATTAGAAGATGGAAATCATAGCAAGAACTTTGAATTTAATTCATTACCAGTTACTTATACAGTTTTAAGTTTGGAAGGATTTTTGATATATCTATTTTTATTTCAAATTAAAAAAATAAATGCATTAAGAGAAATAAATGAAGATAGCTCTAACTCCAATGAATCCCTTCTAAGTTCTACAAAGATAATAACAAATTTAGTTACTAAATAATTAGAAAAACACAGATTTGAAAACAAAAAATACTGATTTGAAAATGACAAAAATTTGACTATAAATATGGCTGTCTTCACGTGTGAATATTATAAATCTGGCACCAAAACACTTTGGCATTTTTGTAGTCTTAACATATCAAAACAAAGAGGAAAAAAAATCCAATCCCTGTAAAATAATAAGAAAACTAAGTAATAATGGGTTAATTGCAATGAATTGTCACATAAAAGGAAATCAATAGTATCATTATGGTTAGTTTAATTTTGCAAGTCAGGTTATAAATTTCTTGTTAATACAAAAAAAATTTTGGCATTAAATGCGAATTTCCAATGTAAGAATACAATTTTTTTTTAAAAAAAATTCTGCTTCAATAAAAACAAACTTCTTATGGATCCAATATACGAAGACTTAAAATAAGCAAATATCAATAATATCATAAAAAAAGGAATGATTCTAAATTAAAACTTTGTCATCAAACCTAAAAAAATATTGAAGGAATAGTTGTGCAAACATTTTTATGCAACACCCAAGTTCAGTACAAAGAGGCTGAAATATGGATTAAAATAAGAAACAAGTAAAAACAGCATACCCTGGAGTACTGCATTCTTTCAACAGAATCATCACTAGTGAGGGGAATAAGTCCAAGACGATGGGCAATAAACTCATCATGCAGTACAGAGGAGTTGGCTTCAAGCTGCACCCAATCAATTGCCAACATAGGTACTTCTGCAATGAAAACCCTTCGAAGACTGTTGGCCACACTACAAATATATAGAAAAAGGATATTTATTTCAAGACATTACAGAAACAGCAACTAGAAAATAGAAAGAATGTATTGATTTTGAAATTCAAAACATCATCACTCTTTATTTTGCTGATAAGTTTTGCATAGCAATAAAGAATAATCACTAATATTCTTAACTATCATAATACATAAACATCATGATCAAAATTAAAGAATAATAACCACCTGTGAATGCATTAACTGTTATGCTACAATAAAATTTAATGAACATAAAAAAAAAAATCCTCAATGATACAAATAACCCTTCAGCATATAGAAGACATATATGTACTTGCCTACATATGTACCTTAAACATCATGACAGTTCAATTTTAAATACAATATGTAATTAATTCACAAATACAGTTAATTGTAATTCTCCAATAAATTTTCTAAATGATATAAATCTAAAAAAATTTTAAAAGAATGTGTGTGTGACAAATCCTCCCCTCCCCCCTTTCACTTATCAAAGTTAAACTGTCTGTCTGCCATGAAAAGCCTGCTTGCCAAGTTATCCAGTTGATGGCGGTAGCTATACAAATAAGTTATCACAGGAGGAATCCAATTCGAGTAGGTAGACGTTCATTCAAGTTTGTTACATTGGCACATTTAGCTCCAAATGGGAAGGAACGTGCAACTGTGGCAAAAGAGATAAGACGAATGATCAACTACCGCTAGTGCCAAGAATAAATTAAAATCCCGACTTCCATCAGATTCCTGCTATTAAAAATGGATCTTACCTAACATAACCATTTGCTACAGCGACTGCCATCAATGAAACAACTTGGCAATCAAAATTCTTGAGGCGGACAGACAGTACCATAATTCCACTGTCTTGATTTACTTCCTAGATTTCAGAGAGCACCATGAGCCTCTGCAAAATGCTGAACCAGCTATTGCTTTATTTATTACATTCCAAATTAAGGGTATTGCCAGTTTTGAAGTTATAAAAAGTTCTGCCATTAATCTGATGCTCTCTCTTTGAAATCTGACATTCACCAGGAATATACAAAGCTTCACACACAATATTCACCAAATTCTCAGACTGGAAATAGCTAAATGTTTACTAGAAATGTTTGAATCCAATACCCTTTTATCTTTAAGCATCATGGAGACTGCAGTAAAAGATATTTAATGCTATCGTGGTACGTACTTTATAATAATATGAATGCATAGAACTTTTGTATTCACTGCTTATTTACAAACAAAATAAAAGACGCGTGGAAATACAAAGCATATTTACCTCAAATCGGTGTCTTCAATAAAGAATTTTACATTTTCCTCCGTCAGATCACTAATACACACAGACGGCTGGTTGGCGTATGGCATTTTTTTAAATGACACTTATCTTGAAATGAAAAAAATTAATTATATAAAATAATTATTTATTCATGAATACAATTTGAACCTCTATTCCCTGTTTTGAATGTGCAAATAGCAATAAAATTTTTCAGTCACAGTTCCAGCGAAATTGCTGTACATTAAAGTTAAAGTGTCAAAACAAAGTTATTAATCACAAAAACAAAAATTTTAGGAAATAAAATCATAATGAAGGAATAAGCTAGAAATTAAGCTAATAAATTTAGTTTTTTCATGAGATTGTAAAGCACAAAAAAATTAATTCAATCAGACGAAGGAAATATAATTTGAAAATAATAAATGATAAATGCACAGAGAAGTAGAATACTCTTTCTCTGTGGATAAATGGACAAGCTTTCTGTTTTGTTTAATTATATTAAAACCTTGACTTTAATTGCATCGCTTTGAAGATTCCATTGACTTAGGGGGTCTATTCTGGTACCCCCGGTTGAGTTGGGAGACGTCACTTTTCCCGTTGTTTACCTAAAGAACAGGAAACGTCTCCCAACCCAACAGGGGGTACCAGAATAGACCCCTAAATATGTCACAAAAAGTACTGGAGGTAATCATAAAAAAATGCTTACATTCTCTAGTATACGGACGAATGTTCCGTATTTTTTTTATTTTGAGTACAGAGAAATTCCGCGCTGAGGGTCCACTTCCGGTTTCCCTTTGACGAAGCATCTGCATTATAACGGAAATTGGTCTTGAGAACGGAAATTCTACATTACTCCAAATGAATAAAATATAAAACTTGTCCATCATAGATTTTAAAATAAAGAAGGTCAGAATAAAAATTTTGGACAAGAAGAGCATCTATGGACCTTATGCATGTGACGTCACATCCCAAATAGCAATTTTAGTTTGCAGCAAATTTGCACTGCAGGTCTGCAAGCTTTCTGCAAATTTGTCACGACAAGTGTGCAAGTCTGAAACAAGCTTCCAGCAAGTTAACGCAAGCCTCGAAGTCACCATAGGACGAACTTTCAGCAAGTTTGCCGCAAGCTTGCATTACAAACTCATTGCAAATTATAGCAAAAACAAAGTACGAACACAACCCAGGATAGAACTCGCGACCTCCCGGTTCCGAAGTGGAGACGCTAACCATTGAACCAGCTGAACTCTGAGAGGAGAAGATAGATTTCGCTAATACTTCGCTCGATTCGATTCGTATACGATTTATTTTAAACTTTTTTCTTGATTTCATTAATTTTTTGAGTTGAGAATATGATTTGAAGTCAAAGAGAGAGCAATTTTCGCTAATAACTACGTTTTGCTAGCAGAATAAATTATGAAATTAGAGTTCAAAAGTAATTACTTTAAAATGGGACAAAATGTCTAACCCAGATAGCAATTTTAGTTTGCAGCAAGCTTGCCACAAATTTGTCATGACAAGAGTGCAAGTTTGCCACAAATTTGTCATGACAAGAGTGCAAGCTTGCAGTAAGCTTGCAGCAAGTTAACGAAAGCTCCGAAGTCACCAAGAAACGAACTTGCAGCAAACTTGCCGTGCACACTTATTGCAAATTAAAGCAAAAAGAGAGTACGAAACACAACCCGGGATAGAACCCCCGACTTCCCGGTTCCGAAGCGGAGACGCAAACCATTGAGCCAGTTGAACTCTGAGAGTAGAAGATAGATTTCGCTAATACATCATTCTGTTCGATTCGTATACGATTTATTTTTAACTATTTTCTGGATTTCATTAATTTTTTGAGTTGAGAATATGATTTGAAGTCAAAGAGAGAGCGATTTTCGCTAATAACTACGTTTGGCTAGTAGAATAAATTATGAAATTAGAGTTCAAAAGTAATTACTTTAAAATGGGACAAAATGTCTAGTTATTATTGTTCAACAAACACTGACTGTTTTTCAGATTTAATTTTGTTTATAAACGTTAAAATTTCAACATTAAGAAAAAGGCGATATAGTTTTCTTTAAAGTGAGAGTGATATATTTAGTAAAAAGATGGAAAATGTTTCAAAAAATTTTTTTATAAAAAAGTTATCTTTTTCACTAATTATCATTGATTTATTGAATTAATAAAAAAGAATTACGGTCTAGGAGATGCTATTAAAAATCGGATGTTTTTTTAAAACAGAGACAAAGATAATTATCTCTTTATTGTGCTATCTTTGCATGAAGCTTGTTTTGCAAATTTGCTGCAAGTTTGATTTGCAAGGGAGGTGGCGCTATTTGTCACATCGAACTTGCTACAAGTTCGTTTCAAGTTTGACGCGTCAAATTTTGCCGTGACAAGGAATATCAAGTCAAAATCAAACTTGCTGCAAACTTACGTGCTATCTGGGATCCTCCGACACGTGACCTGCCGGAGGCAGCCATTGGTCAGTCTTAAACAGCTGACTCAGAACTGCTTTTATTTCTGAGTCGCTTCTAGGCCGATCGTTTTGTTTATTCCTCCACAGCTGTTTTTCTATACTCTCGAACTCAAAGGGTGCATAAGGTCAATTGTTTAGAAACGGATTCGGAAACCCTCTGCACTTTTTCAAATGCTCCGGGCGGAATTATTTTCATCAAAATCGAGGGCAAGTGACGAACGGAAGGGTGATGTTTACATTTTACTGTGAAGAATCTAACAAAGATATCCGGAAATGCGCTCGTATGACTCATTGCCACTTTCCGGTGTAAAATCGTCAAAAAGTGGTAGTCTCGGAATCCTTTGCTGAGCAGTATTATATCGACGAATTTTCTGTTTTGTTTATTTTGGATTCACAGACCGTTCTCCGGTAACCATCCGATTTCAGTAATTGCCAAATCCGTTTGGATACTTTATCAAACACCATGTTCGATCCAGTTCTTTCTTTGCCACACGGAACATTGAATTTTATGTTCTTTGAGTTCGTTTAATTCTTTTTATTTAAAACGTCTAAATTCCAAATGGAACGATTGTAATGAGCTTAATCGTTTGTTTTTAATTAAATCGCCAGGGATGATCTAATTAGTTTGGTTAAAATCTTAACCGAGACACAAGCCTTAGAAGTTTCCAAAAGGAGCGATAACGAACACTTATAGCAGCCTTTGCACGAAATGAGGCTCTTATTTTCAGTAAACATTGAGAAAAATTTCATAAACATTCAGTAAACATTGACATTAATATTTTCAAAGTATATTCTTAAGTCATGGCATTTAAAAACTACGCTACGTTTCGCACATGAGCAACAGTAGCGTAACTAGAGTGGGGCAGGTGGGGCGCATGCCCTGGGCGTAATTTCCAGGGGGCGCAAAATTAAGGAATCAATTGGTTGTTTTTGAAAGAAAAGTAGGTCTTTTGGAGCTCTTTTCCCCAAGATTCTTAAAAATTGAAATGGTTTCAAAAAGTGTGGGGAAAATCTTTACAGTCGTTCTTACAACCCGGAAACTTCAAGCTGCGACAAAATAACAAGTAATATTATGTTTCAGAGATCTGCCGACCCAAACCCCCCATCAATGAAATTAAAAACTCGTTTAAAAGGAAGGTCCTTTTCACATATTTTCAATCAGCAAAGAGTGAAGAATGGAAAATATTTCTTCATATTTTTCGCGCAGTGTAAGAGAACTCTAGCAACTTTAAAAGACGTTATCTCGCTATCTTTACATTATTTTTAGTACTGAATATTTTCATAATTTGTATGATGAAAATGCGATAGTGTTTATTTTAAATTTTATTTCGCAAAATCTAGATGAAATTTTTCTGCGAAGTGAAAACAAACAAAAAAATAAACAAAAAAAATATCGAGAGATAGAAAAAACCGCATAAAGTTTTGCAATTCCTGTTAAAAATTATCTGTCCGTATTGACGTTCAAACCAAGATAAATGAAAGCAGTTTTTTTTAATAATTAAAGAGAACAAATACATAAAGAAGAGAAATTCAATTCCTGCCGTTATGTGAAACGTTTTCTTTCCTCGCTGAGTTACGCTATTGTCACCAATTAATTTTACTGTTAAAAAACACAATAAAATTTGCCTTGACTATCCAATCATTAAACTACCAATACTCAACATAAAATAATTATTTAAATATGTAAATATGGCAGTCATTTTTTGTTTGTAATCTTTATGTTAAGTACATGTACAGACATTTAAGTACTAAAGTATTGTTATTATAAACACTGCTGCTTCATTAAAAGCATTTATAACATTTCGGATACCCTAAAGCCTTCAAAATTTTTTAAAAATAATGTATCATTAGGTAGATTCCTTATAGGAACTCTACCTATTGCAATATATATATATATATATATATATATATATATGTAACGCTTTTTCCCATGTTATCTTGTGAGCACGATAACCGAAGTAATTTTGATCTAAATTTAACCAGCATGGGATATGTTTTAAGGATAGTGAAAATCTCGGTCGAGTTCGTAGATGGGATTTCCAGCTCAAAGGGGGTGGAAATTTTCATTTTCCCATAATTCCCTTACGATTGAAGATAGAAAGAAAATTCAAATCAGGCGAATTATTGCCTTATCATACCAAACAACTTTTATATTGAAACTTTTTCGATAGCTACAATTGCTTAGAAGTTATGATCTGAAAAGTGATTTTCCCTCCCTTTCCCTCCTCTCCCCCAAACTTAAAGTACCTTTTAACTTAAGCATGTTACCCCTTGTTTGAAAGCTCTCGTTATTTGCAGTCTCTTCCCCCCCCCGCTTCCATTCTTGCATCTCCAATTCTTATGAGAATAGAGGGCGAAATGTTCTTTCCCTTATTATTATTAATAAAGACGTATATGTATAACGCTTTGGCCCGTGTTATTTTGTAAACACGATTACTAGAGTAATTAATTTTGATTAGATTTTAACTGGCGAGGGATATGTTGTAAGGACGGTGAAAATCTCGACCGAGTTCGCAGATGGGCTAACCAGCTCAAAGAGAGTGGAAATGGTGGGGGACTGAAAATTTTATTTTCCCATAATTCCCTTACGATTCAAGATAGAAAGAAAATTCAAATTAGGCGAATTATTGCCTTATCACAACAAACAACTTTTGTATTAAAACTTTTTTGATAGCCACAATTTCTTAGAAGTTATGAGCTAAAAAGCCATTTTGAATCCCCTCCCCAACTTATCATTTCCCCATAGGTCTGTTACGACTAAAGTTAGAAAAAAATTTCAATTAGGTGAATTATCACCTTATGATAACGAACAACTTTTATACAAAAAGTTTTTTGTCTGCTAGAATTGCTTATAAGTTATGAGCTGAAAAGCGATATTCAATACCCCCCCCCCCCCAATTTACCATTTCTCATAGCTCCGTTACGATTGAAGATAGAAAGAAAATTTCAATTAGGGGAATTATCACCTTATCATAACAAACTACTTTTATACTGAAAGTTTTTTTACAGCAAGAATTACTTAGAAGTTATGAGTTCCCTTCAGCCTCATTCACTTTCAATTTTTATACGGTAAACAAGTTGATATACTTGGCTTTGCTCCGGATTAAAATGTTCTCATGTTTAATATTTTGAATGTAAAAATTACTGTTGTATAAATATTATAATACACAAATTCCTTTTCTGATCTGAAACGTTTTTAATTAAAATGGGAATATCAACCAGACGATTTTTAGAAACTGTCGTTTTCTTCATACATTATTATTTGTTATATAGGTACTTCAAATTTTGTTAACAATTACTAAAGTAAATGAAAGGTTTTAATGAATATTTTGAAACAATTAAGTTAACTATTTAATTATTCATTAATTTAAAGCGTGAAAATAAATCAATAGTTGGTCCCGATATAAATTGTTAATCGTCTACTTTTAAAATTTTCTTTTAGCATTCTTCCTTCTGGAAACATTTCTTCGTATTATTCTTGTTCTTCAACAAGAATATTGTTACGAATTCAATTTAATATTAATTTTGAAAAGAATATTGATATGAGAGAAACAAATTTATAGAAATGAAAGATATCGCGGAAAAACGCCTTGCTTAATTTTTAATTAAGTGAACTTTTAAGCAACTTTTAGGCTTTGAAAAGTTGAAGGTGACCTTTCTCTTTTCTTAAATAAAATGTGTGCAAAGTTTGGTTGAAATCAGTCCAGTGGTTTAGGAGATGTGGAACATACATACATAGCCAGAATGACTTTTATTTAAGATAATTATTAGATAATTATAAGATTAAGATTGCTGGCAAATAGTATGAGCCATAAAAAAGGTTTTAGTGAAGATTTTGTCACAAATAATTATTTAATTTTAAATAATTAATTTTAATTAATCAAACAGTTAATTTTAATAGCTAATTTGATAATTAGTTAATTTGACATATTACTTTAATTTGATATATAACTAACCAAATTTGGCGGCACCTAGATTTGTTTAATAAATTCAATATATAATAGCCAAAAACGATAGATATTTAAATAAGAGTTCCCTTTATCCTTTTTGATATTAAAAAATATCTCCTTAACTTTAAAATTGTTTTTGGATTTTCTGCCTGAGTATATAGTTTTAACCTTCTACGGAGATTTAAATTTTCTGTTCAAATTGGCTGCGTTCATATCCTATGCTTTAAACACACGTATTCAATTTTCCACTCACAATGTTTAATAATTTTTATTCTCTTATATGTTAAGAATTTAGTGACTATTATCTCTGTAACCAGGGAGTTCTCTAAATGAGCCCATTTTAGTAGTGTTTAAGTGTTTCATGTCAGGTGATTTTATCATATGACAAAGTAATGTTCGCACAATTATATTGTAACTTAGATTAAATAATAGTCTTTCTTCATTCGTGTCAAGAGTCCATTTCTTGTTATTGTTTCAGATAGGCTGGCTTAATGTTATCTAGGAGATATTTGCACTGCTGAGATGTTTATTTCTTTATGACTCCTACCTGTTGAATGATTATGTGTTGATATAAAAAAATGGACCAATGTACTGACCGATAAATCTATCATAGCTTTTTGGAATGAAAAATGGAATGGTAAAACCTTGATATAGTAAAAAATAAAACGTCATGAGAGAAAACAGTATCACAGCGTAAATATTGCAGAGGGTAGAAACAATAAAGTCATTGGCTATGTCTGTATTGATCAATATGTAATATTTCATTACTTTTGTAAAATTAGCTTAAAGGAAATTATCTTTGCCTTCAAGCTTGCCGAAAAGGAATTTTTTTTTATGCAAATAAATAATATCTACTAAAATAATAGGGAAGCGTGATTTTACACGTGTCATAGATAAATTAATAACGTTGTAATTTTAATTCATATTTGAATCAGCATTTTTTCCCTCCGAAATAGCTTATCCCCTAATTTCAACCAATGGATTTCAACTTTGTCATAAGATGCATTATCAAACTTTATTAGATGTAAATTTTGATTAATACATTTAAAGATATGTATGAAATTATATGATGAATTATATTATGAATATTATTAAATATATTAGTCACTAAGGCTTTTGTTTGATTTTATCTGTGTTAGCAAAAGATTTACTTCAATGTTTAGAGTTTCTATATTCTGTCTATGGGCAAAAAGTGATGTTCATAATTTTTACATTTTTATTCGTATATGCGTGGGTGTTTTTTTCGATTGATTAAGAGATAGGTACACATTTTATATTATTTTTCAAATGCGAGATAAATGGAATGCGCTTTTTATTTATATTTTTCTAATGTATCAAAATTTTGATTTTCTTATTTCAGTCATATTTAAAGAATTAAAATTTGAATGCATCAAGTTTTCCGTGAAAATTTAGCGAAATTTCATTAAAAAATTTGTAAATCCTTTCAACTCAAAAATGTTTTATATGTTAATTTTTAAGTTTATTTTCACTTTTAATTTTTGAATTTCCCGGCAAAAAATTTCCGAAAAGAAAATGAGGAACGCATTTCAAAAGAAAAAAGAAAAGGGGGGGGGGGGCCCAGTTTCGGTATTTGTCCTTGGCGCCATTTTATGTAGGTACGCCACTTGAGCAGTAAAAAATTATTTACTACAAATACTCATAATGTTGTTCACACATTGCCAAATATTCTGCAAGTTTCGTATAATTTGGTTGAAAGCTTTGCATGCTATAAGCAAAAAACATGCGGGGAGATTAGAGATTTTTTAAGAAAAACTTTATATCTTCCCAAATATTCGTGCTATTTCTACGAAAATGCAAGCAAATATCGCGCATTTCAAATAAAATCGTTGATGAAAATTGCAAATCATTATCAGCCTTCTTTGAAACGGGATGAATTCTAAATTTTTTTCTTTTCCATAAATTTCTGGTCGGACCCCTAAATGCCTTGTGACCTAATTTTCACTGTACAGTGTGATTTCAAACCTCTTCTTTACATGGTCGAAGTCCAAAGAAAATCCATTCCAGAGTTTCAGGAGATATGTGAAAAAATGCACAAATCCTAAAATGTTTACATTATTCTGTGAACTACCTGTATATCCAATAAGCTCAAAGACTATGGTTGGTAATCTTCGATTGTTTTAATTCAGCTAACATGCTGTTGGACGTAAAATACGCCATACCATTTTAATGTTGGAATAGAATGCATGTTTTATTTGAGGAATAGGAAAGTGAAGTTTGTAAGGACAATGTGCATGTATGTAGATGTTAAAAGACGTGGGCAGTAACTTCACTCCATTAGGGAAGTTACTGCATTTATGTCCCATTGTCTATGGGACATCAAACCCATAGACAATGTACAGAACAGGTACAAGGCTACTGAAAAAATTCGGGTTAAATATCTGTCACAGTTTGAAGTTTAAAATTACTTTGTTAAGGGAACCATGAATAAGAGATTCAATTGAAATTAAATACAACCAGTATTCCCGGGGAACACCTAATTTTTCCAGGTGATCACCGAAGGCGGCTAGTATTTAAAGCAATTTTGAGCACTATAACATGTGTAATGTTAGCCTTCGTTTTAAGCAATGTCATTTTACAGTGCCAGAAAATATTCGAGCTTCATTTGAGAGAAAATTATATTTTTAATTCAGTTTTGTCAACTAAGAGTAAAGAAAAATATTTGTTTCTTATTTTAAGGGCATTTTGCTGTTGATATCAATACTCAAAACAGAATGAAAAAATTTACATCACGCATACGAAAAAAGAACGTAACTAAAATAACACTACAGTGGCGAAAAATTACTCTGTTAACACTATTTAGTAATGGTTCAGTGCAGGGATGGCGGCTATTGCAAAACAACCGGTTTTCGGTTATACCGGGTTTTTTTTTTCAACCTCCGGTTTAAGCTGGCGGTTAAAACCGCTCAAAATAACCGGTTTTCGATTGTTTTTTTTTAAAAAGAAGCAACGTTTGTAGAAGAAATTTTTCATTAGTAATAACGTACAGAAAGTAAATATTAATACAATAAGTAATATCTATAAATAAGTAATTAATGTAATAAGTAATGATTATAAATAAGTAATTAATACAATAAGTAATTAATACAATAAGTAATAATAATAAATAAGTAATTAATACAATAAGTAATTAATACAATAAGTAATAATAATAAATAAGTAATTAATACAATAAGTAAGCATTGTAGACAAAATTTTAAGAATTGTATTAAATAATGTAGACAAATAAAAAAAGAAATTAGAGAGTACAGAAGTAAATAATCGTATTTTGAGTTGTTTGCATCTCTATGTATAATAATAAAAAATAACTATGTCTAATTTTTTATACATTTCTCCGGTCCTATTAATCAGATTTATTAAAATATTTTTGGCACACTAAAATTTTACACAAAATGTTCCACTCTTCTGCGACCGAAACTAGTCGAGTTATGAAAGCTTGATTATGACTATTTTAGACCATTTCAATGTGCACCTCGAGGAAGCCGTGGCCGTCGATTGGCCTAAGATGATGAAATTCAAACTTCATAACTCGAATTTAAAATCGAGCCTATCTTTTGATAGCTGATTTTGCCGAGTTTTTGTACATGGTTATTGGATTTAAAATAAATAATCGGTTATAACCGTGTCAAAAAAATAACCGAAAAAAACCGGTTAACCGAAACAAACAAAAAAGATTTTCGGTTTAAACCGGTAGACTTTTCCCATCCCTAGTTCAGTGATGAAAGAAATTGTGAGTTGAGTGATTACAAAACAAGTTGTTTGAACAAATCTAAATGTTTTTATTTTTTCAACTTTGTTCTTTCACATAATTCAATACAAAGAAATTTAAAACAGTATGTTAAATGTCATACTTACCTTCATGAAAAAATAAGGACAGTTTTCCTTTCTATTTCCACATAAAAAAATCGTTTCGACCTGTAGTCAAAAATAATTTTACCTATATGTTATGCAACCAAACGTTCTCGATTTGCTTCCTTAAAAATACTCGAAAAGTATCCAGAATACAACCTTCTGCACTCACGATCTCTCAATGTTGCTTTCTGATTTCGAATTTTAGTTTTTCTGTATTAACTTCGAAAGTTACAGTTAACAGAAAAAGGCATTCACGCCACATAAAAATTCAAACAATTTTCTTTTCATTGATGCCTATTTGATTATTGCATTGTTTTTTCTGTAATTTAAAAAAAATGTTTTCAATTATAGCTATGATAAATGTGCTTGTGCACGCAAATAAATGTATTTAACATTTTCTTTCACTGGGTGGCTGTGCATGTGTGAATTACTAAATATGTATGAAATATTTTCATGGATTAGGAACGAAAGCGGACAAGCAAATAAATAAAATAATTAAAAATGCATGCAATATTTTCCTTAGATCTGAGTTGACAACGTATGTTAAAAATATTTTCACAAATATGGCACATTTTGTGATAAGTTTCGCAGTATGGTGAAGGAAACTAATTATACAGTTTGGAAAATTATCTCTTTCCTTTGAAGGGTTTGACCCAAAATTTGACAAATATCTCCACTTTTGGTGTAATAAGTACTACTTGCTGAATTTCATCCATCTGGTTTTGTTGCCTTTTTGAGTTTATGCGGTAACAGAAACACAGATTAACATTCAGACATTCACATTCATTATACGACATTCTACCCGTTCTACCGACAGACATTCTACCCGTGGAAAGATTATTAAAAATATGATATAGACATGCATTTTTGTTATAAAGACCAGATACCAAATTTTAATCATCTAGCTCGTTGCTATTTTGGGTTCAGTGGTGTTGCGAAAGGAGCTATAGATGTCCCAAGACCCAGACTTGTAAGAGACAGTGAAGAGAAAATTGCAGATTTTTTTATTTCACATTTTAAAGGTAGTTTGTTGAGGGAAAGGGGGGGGGTGAATTACAGTACTTCTGTTCCTGATGCCATTCATCCTTGTTACGCCACTGACTAACCGAAATTTTTGGTAGTTCCATGAATTGTCTCCCCTTCATTTTATCCCTTTGATTCATTAACAAGTATTAGGCAAATTATTTGAGAAAATAATATTTCAATTTTACTAATTTTAATAATTATTAATCAATATTAAATATATTAATCAGAAAGCAACAGAATGGCGAAGGGGGGAAGGACAATGGGGTATAGATGCAACATGTATCAGCCTCGGGGACGCCACATAAGCAGTATAGTAGCACTTTTTAAAACTAAATATATCATGAGTTTAATTTAGTTTAGTTATATTAACGTCCCTTTTGAAAGCAACATGAACACTGTTTTAGGACGGACGTCGTCCTTTTGAACCGCGGTCAGATGACGAGACGACACCTGATCTGGTACCCTCTCTCCCGGCCTTACACTCTTCATGGGTAGGCCGGGCCATTGTGGGTATTTTTGCACCACACCAGCGTGTAGACGTTTGACCCCTTACGTATGGTTTAACGGGCAACAGGCCCACATACACGGCGGATCTTCGGTGAAGATGGGTTCTGGGCCTGGAACCTTCGGGTTCCGAAGTCGAGACTTTACCACTAGGCCACCGCGGCATCACTAAATATCATGAAGGAATGAATGTGTGAAAAAATAATACTTTGTCCCTGATACCATTTACCATTACCTTTGCTACGTCGCTGCTTCAGCTATCATGTTCTCATATACAATGGCAAATACACAGTCATACAGTCTTCCCGTAAACGGGTTTAATCCAAAATTTGACACAAATGCATAACTTTGGCGTAAAGAACACATACCAAACTTCATCCGTCTGGGTTGCTCCGTTTTAGAGTTATCGTGCTCACATACAAACACTCACAGACATTACTGCAACGAGCGTGAGAGTTGATTTACTCTTTTATTCGCAAAATATGACAAGTTTTGTGCTTATCTTCGTCGTATAGTGTAGAAATACGACATAATTGCACATGTTCTATAACATTTGACTGAATAACTTCTCAAATAAATCCGTAGTGGCCTAGTGGTAAGGTCTCGGCTTCGGAACCAGGTTCAGGAGGAGGTTTGGAACCCGATTCCATTGAAGATCTGTAGTGTATATGGGCCTGTTGCACGTTAAATCAAAAGTAGGAGTAAGACGTCCTCCTGCTGGTGTGGTGCGGATGTTTGCAGAAGGGTGTGCCAGCTCAGGTGTCGTCCTCATCATCTGATCGAGGTTCAAAATTACGAGGTCCATCCCAAAATAGCCCTCGTGTTGCTTCTAAATGGGACGTTAATATATCCAAAACTTAAAAATATACGATATAATGAGTACGGTTTTTAACGAGAATCTGGCTATTACGACTGCTTTCAATGCACTATCAAAGAGCTAATTTTAAAAATACAAAAACTATGTGTTTATAGTAAGTAAAAATAAAGTTTAAAAAATATAGCTTTCGCTTTAACGTAGACGAAAGTGCAAGATTCTTTCTCTCTTTTCAGCAATTGTATGATATCGAACTTGACAAAGGGATTTCAAAAAAGGAAGATGAAGTTAGGAAAGCTCATCACCAGTAAAGATTGTATAAAGAGCTTATATGTTTCAAAAAAAAACTATTGTATAATAAATTGAAAATTATATATTACGTTTTCTAAAGGAGGGCTCAGAATATGCTTCGGCCGAGGGAGGAGAAAATCCCGCACTGGTCTTCATTATGTGACCTTTACACTAAAATTGCATATCTGCATCGAATTTTGGGCCCAAAAGGCCAAAGGAAACCAGTATTTTTTTTAAAAAAAAAAACATATTCGATTTTCTACACTATGTTATAGTGTAGAAAATCGAATATGTTTTTTTAGTGTAAAGGCATGCAATTTTAGTGTAAAGGTCACATAATGAAGACCAGTGCGGGATTTTCTCCTCCCTCGGCCGAAGCATATTCTGAGCCCTCCTTTAGAAAAGGTAATATATAATTTTCAATTTATTATACAATAGTTTTTTTTTTGAAACATATAAGCTCTTTATACAATCTTTACTGGTGATGAGCTTTCCTAACTTCATCTTCCTTTTTTGAAATCCCTTTGTCAAGTTCGATATCATACAATTGCTGAAAAGAGAGAAAGAATCTTGCACTTTCGTCTACGTTAAAGCGAAAGCTATATTTTTTAAACTTTATTTTTACTTACTATAAACACATAGTTTTTGTATTTTTAAAATTAGCTCTTTGATAGTGCATTGAAAGCAGTCGTAATAGCCAGATTCTCGTTAAAAACCGTACTCATTATATCGTATATTTTTAAGTTTTGGATATATTAACGTCCCATTTAGAAGCAACACGAGGGCTATTTTGGGATGGACCTCGTAATTTTGAACCTCGATCAGATGATGAGGACGACACCTGAGCTGGCACACCCTTCTGCAAACATCCGCACCACACCAGCAGGAGGACGTCTTACTCCTACTTTTGATTTAACGTGCAACAGGCCCATATACACTACAGATCTTCAATGGAATCGGGTTCCAAACCTCCTCCTGAACCTGGTTCCGAAGCCGAGACCTTACCACTAGGCCACTACGGATTTATTTGAGAAGTTATTCAGTCAAATGTTATAGAACATGTGCAATTATGTTTCTCATGCAGCTATGATGTCAAATTAACTGACTTTAAATCATGTCGACATACAGATCTAGAAAAAAATTGTTAAAAAATATTTTTTAAAAAAGCTAATGTAGTGTAGATTTATAATCGTTGCAATTTTAATTACATAGTTTTTTTCTGATCTAAATATCTTATTCTTTTTTATGTAAAAAATTCAGCATTAAATCTTCTCATTGTAGCATCCAAACATTAGCATATGCAGTAAAATAACACTCAAAAAGCCAAAATTATAACTACAAGGAAGAGGAAAATTGCAAAACTATTACAAATTGTGTGGATATTGCAAAAAAAAAATGTGTTTCCAAGTCATCTAGGCAAATAAATATATTGAAATTTTCTAAATTTTTAACGAATTTAAACAAATGGCTCAGACAGTCATTTAGATCCCTTGAAAGTACAATAGAAAGAGAAATCATCAGTACGATTTTTGTTGTTAGCTGCTCTTACGTTATATCCTGAGTAAAGAGTTCTTGTTTTCTTCAAGTTGGGTTTTTGTTTGGTATTTCATAATCATGACGTTGAATGAATAAGATGCTGTTCTAAGAAATCCCGTTCTTGATGATAGTTGAATGATAAATGATATAAAAATCGTTTTAACGTGCAACAATAGTCATTCTGTAAAATTTCCCACTGAATTCAGCGAAAAACGAATATTATTAGAAATGGGCATTGGTAACAAGTAACAAAGGTAATCCTATATATATATATATATATATATATAGGATTACCTTTGTTACTTGTTATCAATGCCCATTTCTATATATATATTAATTTCGAATGATGATGTTTTTTAGCGACATCAATGAACTTAAAAAAAAAATTGAAAAAAATCATCATTTTCATTTCATTCAATTACTTAATCGCACTATTATCTAAAAAAAAGAAAAAAATGTTATTTTTAGTTTCACTTCATTTTCACCAACAATGGTCATTACTCTTCAGGAAAGGTATAGTCGTTAATATTCTATTCTTTCTGCTTAAAACATTAAACTGATAAATTTTATTTAAGATTTATTGACAGATTCATTATTATCAGACTCTACGATGACATTTGAATGCTTTCAGGTTTCGCTAAGTTTCGCAAAAGCAAGAGAATTGATTGATTAGGAATACATTTTAATTAATTAATTCTAAATGTCGTTCTAAAACGTAATCTAATGTTATTTACTTTCTACTTTGTTAAAATTAACAGATCAAGACGTGAGAAAATGAAAAAAAAAAAAAAAAAAAAAAAACTGAAACATATTTACTTCCTTCAGAAGCTTTACTAGCACGAAAACTTACAGCATGTTTTATTGGCCTGGTTTATTGATACTTCAAACGTTTAATTCGTTTGATACAACGTTTAATACGTCTCAAATTTGTTTATTACAAGTAAGTTGCAGTGGAGTTTTTAACTTGCGGTTAACCTCTTTTTAAATATTTAACTTGGCATGTCTCATGTTTATGAAGATGGAATTTTATAATCGATTTTTGACTCACTTTCTGATGTGCTATAGTATCGAAATTTTGCGTATTTGTGTTTTCTCAACGACATTACACTATTTTAACACTTTCCTTACACTATTTAATATATTATAAATTAAAGACTAAAAGAATGCAATTCAAATAAAACTACTTTTTTGCGAACTAATGAAAGTGTGGTTTTAAAAACTATTCTTAATAAAATAAACTGAGATTAATATACTTACTTTTTAAAAAAATCTCATTAACACATTCTTGCCTTCCGTAAAATTCCTCAGTTGCAAATATCATGTTCGAAATTAATTAAAAGAAAAAAAAATTCTTTCGTTTTCTGCTTAATTTCTCTCTAATGGTTCAAATTCAAATTTTATGATTAAGTTAGATTTTGCCGAGGGTTTTTTTTAATTGCCCGGAAGTGCAATGCATGGGTTTTACAATTCTCTGAGACTTTGATGAGAAACAATACGAATTTAAGTATTACAATCTACATATTTAAAATAATTGACAAAACCTTGATAGAGTCCCCCAGCCCGAAGCACCGGACCAATTTCAGCAATTTTTATTTCATATGGAAGCTTCTGACGTCTAGATATGTCTGTAGATATGTTTGAGAGATTTAGGCTTCACTATTGAAAACTGTATTTATGTGTGTAAGTTCTAAAATTGAAACAAATGTAATCTGTTTTAATTAAATATGGAAAATAATTTAATCAAATTAAATTATCTGGGTTAATTAAATCTGTAAAAAATCAGCTTTAGAATTTCAGTATTTTTTTGTGACAAGAGTCATCTTAAAATACGTCTTTCGAATTGATTCCTGATACCATAACTACGTCCAATTAATGACAAATTATGGTTTTTGTTTTCCAAATTTGGATCCGCGACAGACTTCTTTAGATGAAAATAGGACCCGGGATTTTTCTTCTTAGGAAAAAATCACGAAAGAAAAAAGTTTTAAGAAGTCTCAATAATTTGAACCGTGGCAAAACTGAACTTACCCTGCACAGGGATGAGCGCCACCTGGCGGCAAAACTCGGAATTAGCGTTCTTTTCTCAAAAACGGTGCGAAATACGGGAAAAAAGTCAATTAGAAAGTTGTTCAGCATCATTGAATTATTACAAAAAAACATCTTGCACACAAAAATGATACAAATGAAAAGCACAAGACGCACATTTGTTTGATCACGTTGAACAAAACTGCATTTGCCGGAAATGAGGCTCATCTATCTGTCATGCTCAAAATGGTGCCCTTCAGCAACAATACACATCTGGACACGGGACTGCACTTCCCGCTGCACATTGTACAACATGGCCGGTGACTCGCTGGCACAAGCACCGTAATACGGTTTCGAAGTTCCTGCAACGTTGGTGGAGGGGTTGTTTACACTCGCTGTTTGATGTATCCCCACAGAAAAAAGTCCAATGGGTTCAGGTCAGGTGAACGTGGAGGCCATTCTACGCAACCACCATACCCGATGACTTGTTGCTGGAATGTGTCCCAAATGTACTGTTGGACACTTGACCGGGGTCCTCTCGTATTGTAATCACGCACGCTAACACTGTGCCAGGATAAGGGATGCTCTGGAGTGTGACGTTTTCTCTTTTCTTCCGCGTTATGTCGCGTTACAATTTTGGGAGTTGCGAACCAAACAAATCTGCATTTAACGCCTTCTATTTTTAACATTGCTGTACGGAAGGTGTCTTCTCTTACTAAATCGATGATGCTGAACAACTTTCTAATTGCCTTTTTCCCGTATTTCGTACCGTTTTTGAGATAAGAACTCTAACTCCGAGTTTTGCCGCCAGGTGGCGCTGTAAGCGGTTTTCTTGCGTAGCGCATGGCAAATTTACTATATCTAGACCCCACCTTTATGACTATAGCTCTTGCCGTTCAGAAATTATTGGGTGACAACGGACTTTAGCGGGCACACTGTATAAAGGTAATTGAAAAACAAAAATAATATATTCAACAAATTTATTTTAAAATTATATGTCTTTATTTCTCAAACTATTAATCCATTCTTTTAGCTCATACTCCCACTTTGGCGCCACGGGCAGTTGCCCTGTTTGCCCGGGTTCCTGATCGTTTGCAGTTGTTGTTCTGCACCGTCTTTCATCAGGATATCTACTAACTGATTCTCTGCTTAAAAACGGTGCCAAGTTCTTGACATGATATATTTTGAGGAATATTAAGATCTAGGGTCACCTTCCTTTGCATTTTCTCCTTTCAAGTCTACCAATTAAGTGTCAGTTTTTCATCTCGCTTAAATGGTGTCTTTGATTCATAATGTATGAAAGTTGATCAATCTCAGAAACATTAACTTTAAACAATGCTACAGAATCTAATTCCAACGTGCACCTGTTATTCAGCACGATGTTGGCCTCCTAATTTACATATTTCATGCGTTCACCTAGGCAGAGAAGTCCTATTTTGTGTTCACTTGAGGCATAAATAATTATACCATTAGTCACTGGTTGAAAACTTCTATCGATGCACATAACTTTTCAGATTGTCCTTTAATTTTTTTTTACTTTCTAGTATACGAAGTGTGCAAAGAGAAAGTATTGTAATTGTCAAAAAATTCGAACTCGAGATTTTTATGAATCTCTACGTATTCAGACCTTTCTGAGTCCAAAAAACACAATTTTTGAATTATGTCTGCCTGTGTGTCTGTGAACACGATAACTCGAAAACGGTTATAGCTAGAGGGATGAAATTCGGTATGTGATCTTTACACATAATTTGTAGGTTTCTATCAAATTTTGGACAAAATCCATCCGTCCGCGGGAAGTCTGTCTGTCTGTGTTCATGTGAACACGATAACTCAGAAACTTAAATAGCTAGATGGATAAAATTTGGTACACAGTTTTATCATCAGGAATGTAGTTCCGTATCAAATTTTGGACCACATCCATCAAAAGGTTGAATGTCTGTATAATCGCATATTTGTGAATACGATAACTCTTAAACGCTATGACTTAGATAAATAAAAAATGGTATGGAGAGGAAAGAAATTTAGAGACACCTCAAAGAACCCGGCAGTATAGGTCAAACAACAAAATTTAAAAATTTTGTTGAAAACATAGCTAGCTTTCTTGAACACTATTAATTTTTTATAATTCCTAGTTTTAAGCAGCTAAAATGAAATAAAAATTAAAATTTTTCCCGCAAAAAGTGTGTGGGTGGCGACCGCCACTGTTCGAGTGGGTGTGAACACGGTAACTCAAAAACCTAACGAGTTAAATGGATGAAATTCGGTATATGCTTTTATCATCAAAATTGTAGATCTGTATCAAATTTAGGACCAAATCTGCGGACGGATTTATTGTCTGTTAGTCTGTATGTTCGTGTATGTGAACATGACAATTCAAAAACGTATCAAGCCACGTAGTTGAAATTAAGAGTGGTCTTACTTCCAAAATTGTAGATCTTTATTAAAAGATCGAAGGAATCGGAAGAAGAGGTTCAAAATGCATACTCAATTTTTTTTTTGTCAGCGTACTAAGAAGCGCACAAAACTAGCCATAATGTTATAGTGACCAACATTTTTACAATGAAAAGGAGGACACAAATACATTGAAGGGAAAAAATATCGTAAATAAACGAAAGATATTTTTTATTGCAACAATAATGCACTATCATATGATAAATACATTTGAACATTTTACATTGTAAATATGCTTACATGCCTATTAATTATTATTTAAATGCGTACTTCTTGTCAATGCATCATCTTCTAACATTGTACTGGAAATATCTGAACAAGAAATATGCTTCATTCTCCGTGTCGAATACGGAGATTTACAGATTAGGCTTCAAATATCGAAAAGTAGGACATGTAGGAAGACACTTTTGGAGAGAGGACAGAGCTTACTAAAAGAGGACTGTCCTCCTTAAAGGAGAACGATTGGTCACCTTAATAATGTGTGAGTAAGCATACGAGAAAGTGGAGGAAAGAATACTTCCTCTTGTTTAAATTTAAATTATAATTGTTTATCGAGCTTCTATCAAAGTAATACCTTTCGGAACTGCTAGTGGCCGAAATTCGCACGTCCAAAGGGAGCGGAAAATTACTAAATGAATATATACCGTAAAATTGGTCAAATATTTCGTGATACGTGCCGTTATTTCTAACAAAGGAAGTAATTTTTTTTCAACCAGATTAATTCTTCTTTTCAGTGTCTGCAGGAACCATTAATTTTCAAACGGCGAACATCTTTGATGGTTGAATGCTTCGTGTATGATGGCTTTCAGGAACGAGAAGGATGAAAAAAGCTCCAAATCGACTTAGCCGCTTTGCTCAAAGGATACATCGACGCAAATAAGTAACGCAATGACTGCAGCGAAGTTCAAGCGCACAGAATCCGATTTACGCCCGCGTCACAGCCATAATAATTAAATAACTGGATTAGAATTGGAGGGCCCAAAAGTTTTGTTGAAGTTCAACTTCCTAGTGTGGAACGCATCATTTGATTGCTGTGAAAAAAATATGGAAGGGTTTCAGAACTGAAATAGACAAACGTTACCCTTTGCTTCATGATCCAAAACGAACGGATCAACCTCGTCTTGCGTGACGTCACAGCTCACTTCTTGAAATCTTTTTTTTTCAATTTTTATTCATTTACTTTTTTTTCCTGTCATAACTAATTTTCTGTAAGTCGTAATTTTGAGTGCGTTTCCATAAAAGTTTCTGCACGTTATTGCATGAAATTTCGTTCTTTTTTTGGTGTTCATAGAATAAGTCGATTTTTATTTTTCGAACTCTAAGAGGAAAATACTTTTTCACATTTTTTTGCTAGATTTATAGGAGGTTTGGTATCTAAATAAAAATGCCGAATTCCCACTGAAATTCAAATAGGACATCTACGAATCAAAGCTTCGCCTCTGTTTGAAACGGATATATTTATTAAGTAGCTTAATATTAGTAGTATCTGCTATAGAATAGTTTACAGAAGAGTCAATGCACGAGCATAGTTTTCATCATGCTTCTATTCCGGCTTGAGACATAAACACTTTTTATTCAAAGTGATTCTAAATTAGCCGGCAAAAATTTAAAGGCAGGTAAAGAGGACGGAATTCAACAGATTTTGTGATGGAATGTTTAAACGGAAATAGCACGTTGAGATGGTGATGGGCACTGTCGTAAATCGTCATTTCCGGGGCGAATTTCGAGCAGTGTGCATCGCTATACAAACTCGGAGCTCTATGTCACTCATTTTATGTAAGGATTAAGGAAAATATCTTGCATAAAGATCGTGCTTGAGGTTGGTTGTTCAACTGATTAGGTAATATACACATTTCTACATAGTTATTTCGTACCATGGAAATCTAAACATTAATGAATATTTCCTAGCAGGCATGAGATTTCGAGCCATGTGGATTGCCATGCGTCTAAAGGGAGACTTGTGGATGTTAAGCATACCAGAACGTAAAAACGTAGCTCAAACAGCGACTGCTTCATCCTCACTCTCTACCACATCAACGTGCCATTTACAACCATATATTCCATTACAAAATTGTCAAAAAAATCGAAAAAGTTTCGGACCCCTTTATCTGTCTTTAAATTTGCACCAGCTATTTTATAATCACTCTGTATACCAGTGGTGTAGTCTCAAAATAAGCTGTGCCGGAACGCTCTAACCTGGGTGACAAAAATCGCGTTGTGTTAAGGATATTTTCACAATTTTTTGTAATTTATTTCTCGTAAAATAAAGCAGGGCCGGAAAGGTGTTCCTGCTCCACTACACACCTGCTGTATTCCTTGTACAGACGCTACTCGACGCTACTGCATTTAACTCTGTATGGATATCAGGTGGGTTTTCTTCAATTTATACATTTTCAATTGTTACACTTCTGCCCAGTTTTGAAGATGCTATATATCCACAAAAGAGTGATAATATTTCAGTTGACACCGACATCTTATGAATTTGATGCTCTCTTCATGAGACGAGTAGAACATCCGTGAATTCGATACCCGATTCCTCCGAGGACTTGTCTTGCGCAGTAATTATCTCGAAGTCACGCTGTTCTTGATCTTCTCCTCTCGGTACGGACATTTCCCATTTTAAAATATGATACGGATCCAAAATCGCCTTTCATGTGTTAGAAGTTGTCAATCCTGCCATGCAATTACATTAGGAAGTTGGTAGCAATGGCGTCAGTGAGCTGTTACACTCACATAATAAGGAACGGACAGTCGGTGAGCTCACAGAGATGCGTATCCTATAGAAGCTGACACCCAGTGGCGGATTTTGACAAAATGAGGCCAAAGGAGCAAAATTATTTTGAGGCGCCCTCCTAAGAAAACTCTATTGATGATAAAAATGTGACTTAAAATAACTTATTTATGCTTTTAATTCTAGGTCTATGCTTATAGTCGTTATTCAATTTGAAGCCTACTTTACTGTTGGCAGAAGTATATATGGTACGGTCAGTGCGGATAATCGGTTATTGTGGATAATCATCGGCGATTATTCATAATAACCAAATAAGGCGATTACAGTGAATAATTTATCACATTAGCCAGTTATTATGATTAATTACCAATGAAGTTTGGTTACTGTAATTATTTGCGGTTGAAATTTATTTTTGTTTTTTTCTATTTAGAAATTTGAGGTGCGTTGGTCACGGTTAAAGTTTAATCACTTTAAATTAAATCCCTTCGAACCCAATGTATTTGTAGATTGTTTTTGCACTATCTCCTGTTCAGTGGCGTATTTCGATAATATGAGACCCCAGGCGCAAAACTGTTTTGCGGCCTTTACCTTGCCAATGTCGTAAATTCGCAGTCGGCTTAACACTGCGATGTATGTCGAGTAGATTTTGAGGCCCCCTCAGAGTCTCTAGCTACGAGGCGAGCACCTCTGGCGCCTAGGCGAAAAACCGCCTCTGCCGCCACCTCAGAACCCGGTCGACTAGAAAAGTAAATGACAACCGCAAGCTTGATATAAGATCTAGGCTCGGTTGAAAAAGGAATACCAATTTTGGAGACAATAGAATCTTATGAGGAACGTATTCTAGTTACAAGGCAAGGAATAAAAATAATGCTTGTATTAGCATGCTGTTAAAAATTTTACTGGAGAAGAAAAAAAAGCCTTTAATCGTTAGATGAGTTTATTAAATTTGACGAAACCATCGACGCGCAAATAATTTCGTTCTTTATAACATTTTTATATGTATTTTTATACTTTTGTAATAATTTTGTATTCGATACGATGAAAACTTCGTTGTTTATTTACATACTTTTCTTCCAAACAGCTGTCTTCCAAACCCTTGCCTCTAATTAATTAAAATTCGTATGAAATATTCATAAGTGAAACTAGAATTCATCGGTACCACCTATTGCGTTATTTCGCAGAATTACATATATGGTAATATCTGTGCACGTAAAATTTATCGTTGAGGGTCAATCGTCTTCAAGTTGGACTGATATCAAAGTTTGGAAAATGGGGTATCATCCACTGTATACGATTTAAGTATGCTTTTTGTGTATGATGGAATTGTGGAAAAAAAATTATTTTTGAATAGATTATTTTATTTTCGGTCAGTCGTACTTACTAACTGCAATGATATTTTTGATATTTAAGAAGAAAACTGAAGTAATTCTGAGTTTCTAGGATGCATTTTAATTTCATAAATTTCAGGAATCATGTAAAATATGGTGCAGGAATAAAAACTATATTTGAATCTTTTACCATGAAGTAAAAAAGTAATAAATAAATTTGGCTGATTTTTTTGCAGTATAAGATTGAAGTAATTGTAAGTATGATAAAAGTTTTAATGCAATGTATCAGAAATTATTTTTAAATTTAACATCAATCATATTTTTAAATAATTTTACACGATTGAAATTAATAGAGAGTTTGCAAATATGCACTTGCCTGTTCTTCATTTTGTTATATTAAAACCGTTCTTCGGGTTTGAAACAGATGTTACAATGGTAGAAAAAAAAGCTTCTATACCATCAAGTATGATTAAACGTACTTAAATGATGTGTCGGGAAACACTAACCGCAAATGTCTGCACTTCGCGGAATTGTAAAAAAAATAACAAACGCTTTATGTGTTCTAGTTATAAGAATTAAAACCTTTATTTGCAGCGGCAATTCAGATTATGTTTTCTTTTCTGTTTATTTCTCTCCTGCTGTTTGGCAACAGGCTTGCTCATCCGAATCGGGACGAGCGCGCTCACAGCGCCGTCCTCACTCAAAATCGTCTGCTGTGCCACAGGATACGCTCACTTCGATTTGCGAGGGTGGATCGTTTGGTCGCGCCGCCGCTAGCAGACGATCTCGCGGAAAGGAAATCGCTATTGAACGAACACAGATAATTATGAATTGTTTGTCGCTGGAAGAAGGTGCGGACGAACGGAACGCTTCTTTTGATGACAGATTCTAAATTCACCTGAGTTTTGACTGTTTATTTTTTCGTCTCAAGAATTCGACGTCATTGGAGATTCTCTACGAAAATTCCGTTCCGAGTTAGAATTTTATCAGGAATTTATATTTTCTATTATTTTGACTGGTAGAATAATATGCTTTATTTTTGGAATACTTAAACAGAATTGCCACTGACGATAATTTACTGACAAAAACTGACTGTGTGGAATAAAATTCATAAAAATGGATAAAAGAATAAACTTTTACCGTGGAAAATTTCGTTTGCGAGATATTATAAATCGCAACCATCAAATTTTAGAAAATAGTTAGGAACTGCTAAAAAAAAAATACGAATAATTTTCACATTTTAGTTTATGTTTAAGTGAACTTTCATGTTACATTCACTCATAATTCGGAATAAATTGATTTCTTTTTCCTGACCACTGTATGGTAAAAACATATGTCTCAAAAACTTTCTTATTTATACGTTTTGTGAAATGTTTTTCACCAAATTATCATGACACAATAGACATTTAAAGTATCCAAAAACTTCCAAGAGTGGCAATCGACATCGAAGATAAAAGAAACAGTGTAACCTTGATGCCAAATCACGTTTGTAACTTTCCGAGAGCAATTACAGAACATTTTCTTCTTTTTTCCCCTACTTTTCTTATTGGCAACTGTGAATGTCAGTATCCTTGATCGGAATATACGCAACTGCTAATATTTGTTGAAAGCAGCTGAAGTGAAGGGCACCTGATCGTTTAATCAACATGGAGTCGGGTAAGTAAATAATTCAATGTCAATTCTTAGAAAATAGGTTTTATCTGCGTTGTTTTTTGACAAATGTTTTACAATGCAGTGTTAATTGCGATGTTGCGTTCTAGCGCACTGCTACCGCATTGAGTTGCTCTGCCTTATGTAAAACTCAGTGATACGTATCTTAAAGGAAGACATTTCATTCAAATGCGTCGTTCGTGTTTTATTTGCATTTTTAAATAAAATTATAATGAATAAAGTCAATGTTTTAGTTATGGAAATGGCAATTAAATGGTTGTGTAAACTTTTTGGTCGTTGACAGCTGAATTTTTTTCATTTATTTCCACACGAGGTGTTTTATTAATGATTCTTTGGTTAATTTATTTTTGAAATTACTTTTCACCCTTTATTTTCTATTTCTTTTGTTGTTATTATCACAGGTGTAAAGCTAAGCTTCAAGTTTCTTTCGCATGTTCATGATTTTTGGGCTATATACTTTGTGTTATGAATCTCTCTCTCTCTCTTTTTTATTATCGAAAATTTCTTTATTATATAGTAGAAATCTTGCCATAAAACAGCGATTTTTTTTCCGGAAACAAGAAAACCTCCAATGTTTTAAACATTGATACCTTCATTCAAGAATAACGATTTATTACTAAATGTTTTTTGTTACACAATGTTTCATTCTATTGACTTAAAGAATTGAAAAAATAGTTATTAAAAATGAAACAAAACTTTTATGCAATTTTACCTGTTATAAAATAGAATGTCTGAAATTAAATTAAAGATAAAAAATGATTTTTTAAAAATAATTTTTCTTAAAAAAGCGAAATTCTTATACAATAAGAAAATTGATAAACATAAAAAAAATGAAAAATTAAAAATCATGCAACATAGATAGATTTCTATACTAAGTACTAAGCGACTTCTTTATCTTACCTAAGTTACGCTAAGCTATTTAAAATAAGGCTTATCTGTGTGAGTTCTGTTAGGTTTTATTGCAAAGATGAAAAGTTTTCTGAGTTTAAGTTTATTTTTTTGGCACAAGAGCCATGAATTTTTCTTGCTCTTCAAAACTCAAAAAGTTTTCTGAAGTATAAAAATAATATTATGACGTTTTGACATAAGCTTGCTCGAAAACATAGCACATCAATATGATAAAAACAAAAGTATTATCGAAGATTTAAACATGCATGTAAAATATATTTGTCGTAATCGAAGTAAAATATATTTGTAAGTTATATAGTATATAATTTAGTAAAATTTAAGTTATATAGTAAGTTTATAATTTAGTATTTATTTTATTAGTATTATTAGTATATTTATATTATAGTTATATTACAGTTATTATTATTATTATGTTATAATTATTATATTTACTATTTTTAATTTTAGTGTAATGTAAGTTATATAGTATGTTAAAAAATATTTGTAGTAATCGAAGTAAGAATTTGCACTATCGGAGATGTAAACATGCATTTAAAATTTATTTGAATAGGTAAATTGTGTAAATTGAGTTATTTGCATGCTCACGTGATACACATCAAATGCACTGCACAAGTTTAATTTTTGAATTTATTGCGCATTTTGCGGGAGGAAACCAGCGGGAGTGGTCTCCCCTAAACTTTCTCGTATACCTCTCGAAAAAGGTACTGTTTCCCCTCCCCCCCCGCGTGGATAAAAAAAATTCGAACCTATTGTAACCCAGGGTCCAATGACTATCAGAAAATATCTAGGTAAAAAATCAAATTCGAAGAGATGCGTTCCGATTGAATGAATGCCGATTTCTACTCTTTCTTGGCTCAAGGACAATCCTTCCGAGTGCACAGATTGCTACCAAGTACGCATGCGCATGGAGAATCGGATGAAAAAAAAGCGCCAAGGAGGAGTCGATAAATATTGTGCACAGAAGATTGCGTTCAATGCGCATGCGCGTGGAGATGGCGGACTCGTTGGAGATGCGCTTATACAGACCGACACACAGTCAACCCGTTGACGGATTTGGCCCAAAATTTTATACGGATCTACATTCATGACGATAAAACTGTGTACCAAATTTTATCCATCTAGCTATTCAAGTTTTTGAGTTATAGTGTTCGCATGACTTCGGACATACAACGACAGACTTCTCGTGGACGGATTTTGTCCAAAATTGGATAGAAACCTACAAATTATGTGTAAAGACCACATACCAAATTTCATCCCCGTAGCTCTAATAGTTTTCGAGTTATCGCGTTCACAGACAGACACACAGACAGACGGACACACAGACAGATAGACAAACATAATTCCAAAATTGTGTTTTTCGGACTCGGGGACGTGGAGATTCGTCAAAATCTCGAGTTCGAATTTTTTGACGATTACAATACTTTCTCTTTGTATACTTCTTATACGAGAAAGTAAAAGGACTTGCCGTCACATCGCAGCGTAAGACGACATACAGTTAGATTTTAAATAACATATGCATTCACATTTATCGACTGTTTTCTCAGGTGATATGCGCCTTGTTATTTTAGAAATCAAGCCAGTTCATGGTCATCTAATATTTAGTTTTAGTCCTGTCATTAAATTAGTTACATAGAATTTTGCTCCTTTTCGATGCGTTTTGGTGTATTATATCTATAATATTAAAATACTTTTTAGGTTCCTCAAATGAACCTAGTGTTTTAAGAGTCATCTAATTTGTTTCGTGAATGGAATGCATCCTTGTTTTGACTCCAATAAGTATTTTTTCGATTTTCTTCTTTTCCTGTTTTTCATATCTTCACTACCTTCTTTGTTATTTTTCACCCCTCAAGTTGAGAATCACAAAAGAAATTTTATATTCTTGGACTTTTGCAAGAAATTATTATTATTATTTTGTGTGCATACATATTTCTTTTGCTTAAAATTCCTGGTATTCGTCAAATATAGTTAATTCATTTTAAGAGTTGGTTTAAAAATTCCATTTTTAATTCCATCTGTGCCAATAAATCGCATCTTGAATAGAACACTGCTTTTTCCTAACAGCTTTATCTTTAAGCACCTCGAAAGATTTTGGTCTTTCTCTAATCACAAAAAAATTTGTAATGCACTATTACGTTCTCTTTACAGTTAGTTGCATCGATGTGAAACTTGTTTGCAGTGTAGTATTATTTTCTTCAAAATCTCTCATCCGTAAAAATGGTCCATTTTACTCATACAAAGTTACGCAATTTTCCCACTGTAACTTCTGTATCAGAAAACGGAAAGATTAGTTAAGGGAATCAGTTCACTTGTTGTCACAGTCACATGATAAAAGTCACTGCGCATGTCATCTGGTATCAAATAACATTTCTTGTTGTCTTACTCTGTTTTGTATCGTTAGGTCTTTCTTTCACCAAAAAGATGCGCAGTAGTTTCCGAAACTAAACTGACGTGGCGCATTTGATATATATCAAGTGAGCATTAATTGACTGCGTAATCTATAAGTTGTGTTATGAAGCGTGTTGAAGCTATAAAACGTTATTTTGTTAAAATTCTTTTTTACCTATAATTTGTTAATTTTGAAAGTTTACTTTCAAATACAGTACAACCCCTGTTAACAGAACTGGGTGGGGGCGTCCCAACAACATTTTTTCGGTTAAACCGTGAACATCTACTAATTTGTATCTAATTACAGTGTGTAATTCTGAAATGTATTGAGTGTAAAACGAATTCAAACTTTCTTTGTATAGGCTACACTCATGTTCTTTATTAAAATTAACTCTCCATCGGGCGAAATAATCGCGTCAATGAGTTCCGGCGCTATGCGCTTGTTAGGTACAGGTAAACGATATCCTAATTAATATTGTTAATACCCATTAATTTTAAGCATTATAAAATTAATCACTGATCTACTTTAGGAGGCTTAAAAGAAAAAAGTGGGGATATCGTTGCAAAAAGTCTCGCCTTCGCGATTATTTCCGTACAGTATATATAGCATGTGTTTTTTGGATTTGCGATTTAAGAGGCATTTCGCATAACCCGAGTTTCGGTTAAACCGAGTTCGGCTAATCGGGTTTTTACTGTATAGACAATATTTTTGAATATAAGTGGCGCTTCATAAATACTGACATTTTAGCAAGGGTATATGAATTTTGAAAGTACATGTAAATATTTTTAATATTTGTAAGTATTTGTCACTCATAATATTTGTATGCAATTATAGTTTCTAAATGTAACTAACCTTCCCAAACTATTGCTAGTTTTTTTTATGTCCATTTCGATGCAATATTTGCGAATAGGTCTCAATACTTTTGAAGCAAAGTGAATTGCTATTTATAAGCAACTCTCTAATAGTAGAATATAATTCAACGCTGTAATCACGTTTGACTCATTTAAATCAATCTGTAATAGCTAACTCACGAAATAGTGTGGTACAGGGGAACCTTTTTGCACTGAAATTCCTCATCATGTTTCACCAGATGGGCAAACGGCCGCACGAGCAGAATCTTAAAGGTAATTGTTCTGTAATTATTATATTACAGACAAGTATATTATTTCAATGCAAATTGTAAATAACTGGTCAGGCCACTTAAACTCAAAAAGGCCGCAGGTTCCCCAACCCTGGTGTGGGATATTTGAGACGCGATTTCTCCATTGCGCGAAATCAGTGATTTAAACAGAATATGTGATTCTGATATTCATTCTTTGTAAAAGAGGTGCTCAAATTTCTACCCTGAGACCGATTTAAAATTATCTTTCGACTATTCAATTTCATTTCCTTTGAATATTTATGTATTTTAATATAAATTCGTTTCGCGAGCATAAACTTGCGTAACGAATTCATATTGAACAAAAAAAAAAATGCCTTCTTGTGCGGAAAAAAATGCCACTCTTAAAACTAGGCAAATTATATTTAAGTAACATAAAGATATTATTTTGATATTAATTATTTAAAATTCTAAAATTCATTGAAAATTAGGAAGGGATGTAACAAAAATCGTCAAAAGAGTGTGTGTGTGATTAAAACTTTCTTGGAAATTAATGCTTCAGATGCTAAAAGGTTGTGAACTACTCCTAAGATTGAAATCAAGAGACAAAAGATTCCTGGGTAAAATTAATGACTCTTGGGTAAAAAAATTGAATTCTGATTAATATAACAGATTTTGGAATAAAACTTCAACTTTCTGAAAAAATTTACGCATCTTTAAAATTTCAACATTTTTTAAAAAATAATTTTTTGTTCCTTGCTATAATTATGTACATATGGGAGTTCATTGGCCCTTACAGTCTACTTCTTAAGACTTACGCAATCCAATTACGTATTTCAATACAAGAAAATTATTATGGTTAATAACAAACCATGTACGCTGTAACATCAAGTAAAAAGAATTATATCGTCTTACTTATTACCTTCTTTTTACTTCCTAAGGGGAAAAAAAGAAGATTAAATTTGGGTTCTTGAAAGGAAAGTGATTAAACAACGAAAACTTTGAAACGTTCAATTTTGTAAACATTTTACCCATTAAAATTTGGTTTAATTTTTTCCGTGAGCAATGCTCTCAGCCAATTTTCCTTTCATTTCGACAATATTGGACTTCTATGCAGATTTTTTTCTATGTCGAAAAGAAATTTTAAGTCAATTGTGAACTTAAAATTCAGTTCTGCTTGTTTTAAATTGCAATGAAGTTCCTCGCAAACGAATTTCTGTTTTAACCTTCTTAAAAAGGAAATACTAAATAAATTCATGAATAGTTTAATAGGCTTCAGATGTTTAACTACTAGGGTAATTGATTTATTTACCATTTGAATGCTTAAAATCGTGCCTTTTTGAAGTTATTTTCTATCTCATTTTCCTATGGCTTCAAATGTGCTCCAACACAAAGGTTTGATACTCAGTCGCAACTCAAGTTGAAAATACTAGAAGGCTACGAACGACCGCATCACCTGTGAATGAATTAATATGTGATTCTGTGCACTGGCGAATCCAGGGGGGGGCTATCGGGCTACCCCCCCCCCCCCCCGAGCCAAGCCAGAATTCTTGATTTTATTTAAAATCATTACAACTGTTTTTTTCTTTATTTCTCTCTTTAAAAAAAATAATAAAAACGTTTCAACATTGCTTTCTGGCTACACAGGATCGAAAATTTTCCTACTTTTGTAGCCATTCCACTTGTATTTGTAGTTTTGACGCGGTCGAAGACATTTTTTGGCTAGTTATTTCATTGTAATTTTTATTAAATTATCGAAAGTATTGTATTGTTCTTTGATTCTTATTGTCAGGTGAGTAAAGTCTGTAAAGTTAAACAGTTTTGGTTTACTTTAGCTTTGAGGTTTGACATTCGTCACGACGATACAAAATTTTTATGCCCTCCGCCCCCCCCCCCCCGACCCGAATCCTAGATTCGCCACTGATTCTGTGCGTATTAAGGTTACAGAAAAAATGATAAGAAATTAAACTAATTTCATCTTAAAAATTTGATTTCATTTCATTGAAATCGAATATTTATTTAAACCTATATTCCCTTCAAAGACGGCATTTACTTTTAGATGCCTTAAAGTTATATTCTAGACTACTTAACTGCATAGACGGGTGTTATTTCTTTCCTCGCACTGGCAGCTTGAGTTGTCTCTAACTATAGTTTTATACATTTATTATTTAACTTGACTTGTTTCATGTCTGTAATGATGGAATTTTGTAATCGATTTTTCATTCACTTTCTGACGTGCTAGAGTTTTGAATTTTTGTATTCTTATGTGTTCTCGATGACAATACACTATTTTCTTATTTTAAGAACTTAATTAGCTAATTAATTAAATTTTGATTCCACAGGGTGAATGGGATCAAAATGGTGTGTGGCTACCTGGTAACCACCTGTGGGGCCACCTGGTAACAATTTTGAGAAAAAAATTGATTTCACGATTCCATACTAATGAATTAAAGACAAAAAAGTATGAAATAATTAAAACAAAAATTTAAATATATTAATAAGGTGTGTTTTTAAAAACAGTTTTTATTAAATTTATTTTAAAAACGTCATGCAAATATGTTAATAGACTGTCATGCCATAGCTTAAAAATGAACATAAATAATTTATGCATTTTAGGGTCAAGTCATTTTTTGTATAACTGATTATCCAATATATTTCAGATAATACGCTGTTGTTTTTTCTGCCCTTATCGTATTTTTTTCTGGATTTTCTAGATCTCTGTTACTAAAAGCAACCAAAAAGAGAAGTTATATATATAGTCTTTTCAGTAAAATTGCTAGTTTTACTTTTCAGCTATGCAGATTGCACTGTAAAGAAAGGCAAAGAAAGAAAATAGGCAGAGAAATGAAAATCTATTGTTTTGAAATTTTAAAGTCAAAATATTTTCTTTTATCAAAAATATATTGAAAAACCCCCCCCCCCCTATCTTTTTAAAGAGAATAAAGGCTTTTACCAAATAGTTTCTGCTATTAATATTAAAATTTTTTACTATTAATCTTAAATATTCGATTAGTACAAAGAATTATTCATCTTCCGCAACTTCCGTCATTTTTTCATTATTTATACAATGAAATTTGTATCTCTTAAGTAAGAAAATCATGCGCCGTGAAAAAGGAACATAACTAAGAAACTCTATTCATAATAATTTAGTTAACTTAGTCATCAGCTTGAGATTTTTCTTATGTTCGGAATGTTGTTAGTAAACTTTTCCAACTTTAACTGAACAGCATTTTATGTTTAAAAAAAGAAAACTGTTTTTTTTTTCATTTTTTCAGGAAGTTATAACCAAAAGTTTAAATAAATAAGTTAAACAGGTAGTTGCTTTTAAAAAGAGACGCATTTCATAACAATCATATAAAAACATTTTGTCTACTCTGGAAATGTTTTTAATTTCAAAAGTTCACTTAATGATAACAAGGGCCAGAGCGAATAATGAGATCGCTTTTTTCTAGTCATCCATGAGCAGCAGGTGTGACTCGCTTTCCGTGACAGTGACCAAGAGGTTCAATGATCGTCTGCTAGCGTTACATAGTCACTTCCGCTTCCATTCCTCGCGTTCTTGTTTTTGTTTATGGTTCATGCGCTCTTGGCATAACGGAGAAACCCCCAGTAAACATCTGAATCATATTTATTAGAAGGATAATTTTCTTTCAGTAACGACTTTCCGCTTTTAATTTTTTCCAAGAATAAATTCCGGACAGTTCATTTCCATTTTCAACTTAAACTTAATAGAACTAAGGAATAACACCGGACAGATATTCTGGATTAGCCGAGATAGATCAGAATTTTGACTATTTGTCCTGAATTGAAAAAGTTTTTTTAATTTGTTTCGGATTCCTACTTAAAAGTAAATACATAATTTAAAAAAGGAATAATTGGATTTGATTTTTAAATAGTTCGAAAGAAAAGTGAATTTAAAATCTTCAACTTATGCTGTTCGTATGAAGTCGCCGGGTACCTCGATTTTTGACGCTTTGTCCCAGACTGAGAAAATACCCCCAACTGGAAATTACTCTTCCGAATTGTCTCGTTTTCTACTTATAACTAAATTGTGGAAATTAGGAAAAGGATGAATTCGATTTAATTCATAAAAAAGTTAGCTTTTGAAGAATTCTCCTTCCCAACTTTTACTATAGATAGAATACGGCCATCTTATTATGACCAATATGGTTAAATCAGTCTTAAAGAAAAATAATTAAAGCTATAGAAAATATTTTTTTACGCTTCATCACCTCTTCAAGCTTTTTAAATAGTTATTTATTTCATGGTTTCTTATTTTTGTATTTAATTTTTTATCCACACAATTGTTTAGGTTTTGCCCCAAGCCCCTTGCACTTTTCCATAGCCAGCTTCTCGGATTGCGCATCTGGATTCTAGACAGTCCCTTATGAGGTTTAGAAAATCTGGCCCTTTACTGTCTACGTACTATCCTACCTGTTTCCTGAGATCATACACGCTTGTAAAAACTAAAAATTATTAAAACATGTATTAGGACAGTTTATACATCTCCTGTCGTTTCTTAGTACCACAGTGGTTTGGTGACTTTGAAATGGCAGAGTCACGGGCGCGGGACTCGATCCAACTTGTACGTATGCCTGTTGCATGTTAAATCCTTCGGGATCAAAAATTCTCTCTTTGATGTGGCCTGGAAGTTTGGAAACGGACGTGCATGCGCAGGTGACATCCTTGTCATTTGACCGTAGTTAAAGTGACGAGAACCATCTCAAAACGGGACATTAAACTAATCAAACTCGTTATTCCTTTTAAAACTATATACTTTTACAAACTAAAAACTGGGAGAGAACACCAAACAAGCCGGTGTAGTAAGATACTTTAGTATAACTGAAGTATCTTATTCTATTAAAATATATATTAAGAACTTTCGTGATGAATATTTTAAAGACTATAAGAAGTGAATTCAAAGAAAAACTTAGGATATTGATATGAAAATGCGAAACGTACATTTTTTTAAGGATATGGTAGAAAATATAACTGAAAATTTAATTGCTTATAAAATATGAACGATTGAAAACGATTGATATTGTTAAAAGGTAATGTATTCTATTTGTAATTTTTTTGGACATGAATAAATATTCTTTTAGAGAAATCAATAAATATTCATTAATTTGGTATTCATGCATTAAGTCATCCAGTCTTAACGGAAAGTACATTAAAAACATCCGGATAAGACACTTTTATTAATTATCGTGGATGGAACATTATTCTTCACATTTCCGAAACAATTTCGATCAATTAATATAGGGTGGAAATCAGCTTGTGAATCTTTTTACTTTCTCGTATACGAGATATATATAAATTATTGTAATCTTCAAAGAATTCGACTTCGGGATTTTAATCAATTATTCTATTGTAGACCTCCTTGAGTTCGAAAAACTATTTTTGAATTACGTCGGTCTTTTTGGATTGTTAGTCAATATGTATGTGAACATGGCAATTCAAAAACAAGAGAAAAATTTCAATGAAACTTGATATGTGTTCGATATATTCCACAAAAATTGTTAGGTTAAAAAGGTTTGGACAAAATCCTTCAACGGCTAGATCGTCTGTCTTTTCATATTATCCCATGTCCATCCAACCGGTTCGGTTGCCGTAATGACATCAGAAACGGCGTTCTGTCTTTTCATGTGTATGTAAACACAACTCAAAAACTCAACGAGCTACATGAATGAAATTTGGTATATGACCTTTTGTCAAAATTGTTAATCTGTATAGAATTTTGGGGAAAAAAACTGCCAGTGTGAAATGGTACGTTTTCTATACTCGATTTTCTTCACTTGCTATGAAAATACTCAGACCAGCGCCATATTTAGATAGATTATTGTAGCATGTGCATCGCAATTCACGCCAAGTAAACATATTGTAGGCATTTTTAATTATTGAGTTTTTTCACATGCTGCTATAAAAATACATATTAAATAAATTTATTTGCATGCACATTATCGTGGCTACAGTTAAAAAACAATTTTTAAAACTGTGGAAATCAGGAAAAATTGGTCTCTTTTAAAACTGGGATCTTTGATTTGGTAATTTTTTAAATTTTAATATGACATGAAAATCGTTTTCTTCGGATTATTCCTCCGAACAACGAGACTTAAAATTTAGTCCCACAACGACAACATTCTCCATCAGTTGCTATGATGTTGAAAACCCCAAGAGCCACACTCCACTGGCTCCAGCAGAAGCGCCAGAGATGTCAATTTTAAGAACCCTCACAAAGAGAAAAAGATGAAAAATGTTCTGATAACGGGTCAATTCTCGGAGGGATGAGTTTACAAAACAATTTGGGAATGCTTCTCCCCTTTTTGAAAAGAGGACAGAGGAGAATAATAATCGTCCGCCACGCCCGATCCCAAACGATGCGCCGCAGCCGGACGGCACCCCTCCATTCGACCACCGAGTGTTCATCGATCCACCGAATGGCTGTCAGCAGTCGCCCCAGCCTCCCATCGTCAATTAAACTTTGCGACAGACACGTCGTCTGGCCCCGGCGTTAATGAGCTCTCTCTTCTAAAAATATCGGGCAGATGATAACCTCCTCTTGGAAGGGGTGATTGAGCAGAGAGTTGGAGACTTATAATGCCCCTCTGAAATTTATCGCTCATATTAAATTTTTGAACTTAATTCATAATTTGCAATGTATGCATGATGCGTGATATATGATAAAAATAAAATGCATAATTTTTATATCATGAAACGAGTTGTAAGGTAATCATTCAAAGTCTTGAATGTATATGTAATAGCACTCTTGTTTTAAATAAAAATTTATCTGAAATATAAATATTTCTGTAATGGAAACCACTCTCAATTTTAATAATCTACCTCTAAAGTTAAATTTATAATTTTTTAATTTGCTTTTTATGCGATATTGTTTTAGTTTATATATATTTTTAGATCAATTCAATCAATGTCACAACTTTATTTAAAGAACTAGATTTTTATATATATTATATAAAAGGATATCAACGACAATTCGAAGGGAAGGCAGAAACTAAATATTAAGAAAAAGCAGTGGGTTTTAATGAGTTTATCGACTATTGTGTTGCTGTAAGAAGTTTACGAACAAATACTTTAAAATTTTAATAATATTTAACGAATTTCCTAAAATGGATTGTTCCTGAATGATGTGGCTCCAAGGCTTAGACGACAACGGGCGAGCAATGCCATAAGGAAGATACCTTCGATAGTCAAAATACCCACGCAATTTTAATTTTTTTTTACTTTTGATTATTTCATTTTGATTTTTAAAAATTTTTAATGTAAACTTTCTTTATCTATATATATAAAAGAGGAAGCATCAACAAATCTCCCAAACAACTGGGACTACAAACTTGAAATTTCGCAGGTGGTTGCTTCTTGGGTAGTAGGTGCTCAATAAGAAAGAATTTTTCGAAATTTTAATTACGATTTTAATTAATTAAAAATTACCTTGAATTTTAACTTTTTTTTCCACAATAACTTCGGAGCATATTATCGCACAAAAACCATTTTTACATCATCTTAAAGTTCAGAAAATTAACTTTTCAATGATATCAATTTCATTTCTACGCAACTTTTTGTTTAATTTAAATTAATTTTTGAAAGTATTTTCAAACACAATTTCTAACATTATTTTTATTGTTATCGTCTACAGCTTTTTTGTTTGAGCATGCGCAGATTTTTTTTACATTAAAACTATAGAAACATGAAAATATTTTATCCATCAGCTAGTTTAAACTTATAATTAAAATTCGTTTAATGCTTTTAAATCACAGTTTGATTTCACACCAATTAATCGCAAGCCATTGCTGTTGTGGCATTTAAGGTTTTTTATTGCTGCTAAATCTTGTAGGTGGAGCACCAGTTGTGTGCTGGCACCCTTCGTCACTCGTTGAGGTGAGCCTGTTCGAGACGACTTGTTTCTGAAAATAAGAAGACCCATTCAGGACCCTGAATGAACAGAACGCCATAAAAATGCCCGGAACTGACCATTTCTGTTTCGAATTTAAAGAATGACAACACAATTAGTTTTAATGGCCGTCTTCCAAAGTGTTAGAGCATTCTCCCCAAAGCGGCCGCCGTTGTTAATGCCACCTTTGATAGGATGCACACGTACATCTGGGGATAAATTACGACACTCTAACAAGAGTCGACTGTCAGCGGGGTAATGAGACAGGGTTTCGCGTGTTAATGACGTTATTTGCACAGACCTCGCGGTTGACTATAAAGTTTTCTTTCAGATCCATTGTCTTGTGTGACGGGGCGTCACATGAGAAAAGCGCCTTTTTGTTTTATCGTTTCTTGAAGACGGTCCTTCTTGTTGGAAGTCATCCGAGAAGATTGCAGGAGAAGCTGCACGGGAGTATCTTTTCTTGGAGAGGGTTGATGTTACACTCTAATAAAATCATTCCGTCTGGTGGTTTGATTAAGTAGCTATTAACTTGTGGCATCTTGAAGGATGCTGTTTTTTTTTAAATTTAGTTTTTAGGTATTTATTAGATTGTTGGAAATTTATTTCCCGAGAAAAAATTGAGCTATTTTCTACAAAAGTGTTTTGAAAGATTTTAAATTTCAAGCATTCACTAATAATGCAAATGCTCCTAACCTATCCTTGTTTCCTTGTTGAGATTAAATTCATGTAGTTTTCGAGATTACATTCAAGTAAAATAGTAAATTCACTCTTTTATTTACTATGGACTGCCTTAATGTAGCCGCTTTACTTTCAATTACCCAGAATTAATATTGAAATTGTTGTTATTCTTCAGATGCGGTGTGGGTGTGGAGAAGAATTATGTGGAAACTACCTATGTTGCTTTTTTTTACTTTCTATTATACAGAGATTGTATTTACTTTTTTGTAAATAAAGTATCGTAATCGTCAAAAATTTCTATTTCGAGGTACTGACAAATTTTGATGTTTCAAACCTTATTTTTAGAATTATGTCGACGTCTCTCTCAGTCGTTCTGTCCTGTCTATCGCGCAACACATAAGCACAATAATTTTTGACAATGTGTTGCAAGTGTATACTTTTATATGTGGAAGTATATAATGAAGTCGAGAGGAGGACACTGCCGATTAATTAAACAGTATATTTATTTGTTCTTTATGTAAAAACAATAAAGATCTAGTTAAAAAGTTGCTTAACAAGAATAGCATAAAAACAGTAAAAGAAAATTGATTTCGAATAAGCAGATAGGGGAATTCAGGGCAAGATGACGAGTAGCTTTTTTAAGTTCATGCTATTAGGTAACGCCACCTTACTGATATTATAGCCCTCTACACTGCTACGCGCTAAAAAATCGCATATTGAAGCCACTGACGCCATTTTCTTGTTTGTTACAAGGTGCTCGTGTTTTTTGCCTGACGTGTTGTGGACTAATACCTAAGATTTTTGTTGTTCTTTGTAATGCATGACTGCCTTAGACAATGCGCTTTCAAAATCTCTATTTATTTTTATCTAATTCTCGTTGATTCTACCCAAAAAAAACAAAGACTTTTAATATTTCCGATCAGGGCAAGTTGACAATCTCGTCATCTTGCGCCAAGTGCTTTTCATCATTTTCTTTCTGAGGAATATATGTTTTCTTTTTATTTAATTTATATACTTTTCCTGAGCTACATGATCTACTATCTGTTCCATAACGTGTTGCAAGGTGTGGAACCTACAGAAAATATTTTAATGAGCTTACCTATGAAAGAGATGTTAGTTCAGAAAGACACACAGATGGTGGAAGAAGAACGTTTAAAGCAACAAAGAAAGAGGCTAGGCTGCATAAAAGGAGTTATTACAAAGACTCCTACAAAACAATAAGAAACTGAGCTTGATTCCTTTAAAAAGCCCAAACTTCTGACACTCATGACGTCAGTTCAAACTTCCAAAGAGAGTATAATACAGTGCCCTGCGTGTGATGAGTTCTATGTTGACCCTCCATCAGAAAACTAAATAAAGTGTCGGAAGTGACACATATGGTGCCCGAAGAGTAATCAAACTCTGAATGAGAAGAATTTGTGTCTAATTTTTTGTAAATGAAAATCACTGGTTTTGAATTATATTAATTTACTATGAGCTCAAATTTTAACTAAAATAACCCTCTCATTACATACTAATCAAGGGGAAAATACGTAAAAACGATTAATTAATTAGTGTTCTGCCCTGTATTTTCTAAAAAAGAAAATGTATTGAACTTTTATCATAATTTTCATCTTGCACCGGTCCCGGGCAAGTTGGCACTTTTGCTTTGCTTTTTATTTGAATGGCAAAGTAACTTTGATAATATTAAAATAAAAATTTCTCAATTTAAGTACAACATAACAAAAGGTCAATCTAATAATACATGCGAAGAAAGAAAACTTACCTCAAAAATTGAATTTATTAAGAATGGTTAAATGTTAACATCGCCATCTTGCCTTGGTTTCCCCTACTATACATATATTTGTAAATTTATATTTTTTGTCAGAAACTGACATTCATTTGTCTCTCAAACTTTGAAATATTAGATCTGACTTCAGGTTTTGAAACTTGCAGCCTCATGTTGAATCTATTGTTTCTGAACGGTTTTTTGTTTTAATTTTTAACATAAAGTAAATCGGAGAAGTTTCTTTTCATTCAAACAAATAGATTGAAAGGGCATAAAAAATTTCAGGGTAATCACAATTCGGGAAAATGTATCGGCAAATGAGTTGGAACAATGAAAAAAAACTATCTGAAGCTACAAAACAATGTTGTGAACAACATCATGAAACATAGAAATAATTTTTATTTATTTAGTGCCCATACCGGTCCGACCTACCCATAAGGATGTATGGCCTGGAGTGTACATAGAAAGGATTGAAACAGCTTAAACATTTTCTTTCATTGTTTTTTAGAGTTAACTTACAGAAGGCAGGTTAAAAAGAGAAAAATTCTACTCTCAACGCCAGATATTTTGAGGTTTATAAGGGAGAGATTGCTTTAAGAAAGCGATTCTAAACACACTCTTTTTTTTCCACTTTTCAGTTTGTAGGCTCATAAACGAACAGCCATGGCCTGGCCGATTGGCTCCAGAAAGGGTTTTTTGGGGGGGAGGGGGGGAGACAGGGCTGTCTAAAACACGAAATTCATCATAATTCCAAGTCTAAGATGGACGCAAAACAAAAGTAATAATACATGTTACAAAATTAAACAAAAAAAGTAGTATATTCTCCAATTCTAGTCTATGATGAATGCAAAACAAAAGTAACAATATTTGTTACAAATTAAAACGAAAAGGACTATATTCCCTGTCCTGTTTTACCTACTTCCATTATTTACTTGTTAAGATGATCTCGTTTAACTTTGCTTCATTCAGAGAATTTTTTAAAATTATTTTGCTTGCATAGAAAAATCTTGCAGCATTTGACTAACGTCGCTCGCAGGTATTTCGATTTGCGCAAAAGTGATTCAGTGGGAAAAGTCTGAGTCAGGTTAGGAATGAATCGATATCTTAATGTTCACTCGATGGTAGGGTGGACGGACCGGACCACGAAGGGATTGGGTCTAAATTGTATGCTTTCTTATCGGGGCAGTCCTCTGCGGTTCTTTCCGCGACACTTCACACATCCATCTGGTTGACAAGTTCTGTAACCGTCACCCACATTCACCATTTGAATAAGGCTAGCACAACACTTGTACTACTGTTGTTGTTGTAAGTTTTATTGGAGTCTTTATGCTTTTCGAGGCTTTATAACTGAATACGTTTTCGTTTGTTTTGATGGTTGGGAAGTCAGTGCGATGATAAAGTAGTGTAGTGGTTCTACTTATCTTTATATAATAATACCTAAATCAATTTTTAAAATGAATTAATTTATATATTAATACCTAAATTAATTTTAAATACAAAAGCAGTTTTTAAAAGCACACTTTTATTAATATACTAAAAAGTAGAATTTTTTTATTTTAATTATTATCAAATTCATTCAAAGAAAAAATCTGGCCACTAGTATGCGTGGCTGTCTTATGTCAATTTAAAATGTTTTCAAACCTGCTTCAGAAAGCAAAATATTTTTTTTAACAAAATCGGGTGCGTTCTCGAATGTATCTAATCCAAGCATTAGATGTAGAGCTAGAAATAGTGGTGCAAACATATCTGTCTGGTTAGCGTCATTTTTGTGTGCTCCCTCGTGTTTGTTTATGCTGTCAAAAGGTTTATCATTGTTTGTTGCAAGATTACTCTCCATGGTTTCACTATAAATCAACGAGTGGAAGCACTATTTTGGTATTATCTGCTCTTTAGATATATCGACCTGTATTTTTGTTCCCAGTTTTCTGTCTGTCTGTCCTTTACATTTGTTTATTTTTCTATACCAATTCGCGATGCAAAAACTTGAAAGTGCCTCTGCCAGATTCTTTAAAATTAAAAGGCAAGATAAATTGCAAAAAAACCCATTTCAGTTAAAAATATTTCACTGAATTGTATTAGAATTAAATAAGTAATGACTTTTTAGCAATTAATAATTGTTTATTTTATTATAATTTGTTATGGACGAAAAGGGGCTGTGAACACAAAAAGTTTCAGAATTCCTGAGGTTAATCGATCATTAGTCCACATTTTGAGGCTTGAGCTTGACTGCAATGCATTTTGTTCTTTAGATTAGATTCTTAAAATATGGGTACTTCATATGGAGTCACAAAACATCTGATTATTGAATCTTTGATTGCAGAAGACACATGAAAAGTTCATTTATGGATATCTTAAAAGGGTATTTACATAATGAGTAACGAAATTACAAGAGTCAAGTACAGTCACATTATAGGTACATAGAATCTACCAGGTAAAAAAATTATCATTGATTTTTAAAAAAATTAATCAGTTTTTTAAAATTATCAGCATTTTGATATTGTTGACTCATGAGGTTTCTGCACCCAACGATTCAACTACTCTGTGAGGTTCTTCTATTTTAATAAACAGAAGTGATAAAGATTTCTTGATCACTTTTCTATATTAATTGAAAATATTTCTGCTGTACTCAGACAGCAATATTAAAGTAACTTTCTTTTCACTTAACGTTAATTAATATTTCCGTTTGCGTATTTTATTTTCATACATCACTATCTACTTGGGGTGACGAAATTTTTTCCCAGAGGGAAAGGGTTCGCCAGAAAGAAAAAAAAATTCCCTCCGTCCTCTAAACAATAGTTTCATGTACTATGTAAAGATTTTTAAAAAAATAAAGTGAAACATCTTTCATGATAAAAACGAATTGCGACTTATGGTTATCAATTATAAGACTATCAGATTTAGCGAAAGAGATAATAGAATCAGGATAAAAAAAAAAAAGACACGTCTTCGAGCTGATGGAAAACGCAAAATCTTATGTTTTATCTACTAAGACAGAAGCACTATCAGTTAAATGAAATATGCTTTCAAGATAACATAGCATTTTTCATAGAATTTTGTTCTGACGTGGAAACAATTGATAATCCACACAAAACCAACATTTTTATTACAAATATTGTTGAAATTTAAATGAAACATCTTTTTTGAAGACTTTCCTCTGTCGAGTAAGTCATTATTTCGTTTTTGAATCTAAATTTGAAAATTTTTATGTATAATTATCTTATGTGGCGATAAGAAAAGGTTCTAATCTTAATCGCCGTTTGGCAACAGCTCGCAATTTTAGTTTGTTTACATCGGCGGAAAGTCTGTGGCAACGATTTTTTTTTAGTTAAATATTTTTTTAAAAATGTCTTTCAGTTTCTCGATTAGGCAAAAGAATGAATGTCTCCTTAATATGTCCTTTTTAGTTAAAAGGTTGAGGAATGGGCTGTTTCATCTTTCCATTACTCACATTTTCTGAGTTTTAGAAAACATAAGTGACTACCCAGAGAAAAATTTTGTACCTTTCTTGACTAAATTGTAGTTGGAGTGAGTCCGTATACATGTGGGGAAGCTTTCTGAGCAACATAGCATGAGTAAACTTAGGATCTTAACAATTTTAAAAAGCCAAAAATACATAATTATTATGGTTTCAATTTCGAATAGTTAAAATGAGCATGTTTCAAGACACTTTTCTCCTTCCTTTTTTAGATAAAAGGTTATAAAATGGGTTATATCAGCTCTTGACAACTTAAATTTTCTGAGGTTTAGCTCATAAATAACTTCCAGAGAAAAAGGTTATATCTTTCTTGGCTAATTAATAATTGGAGTGTGTGTGAATACACGTGGGGAAGCTTTTCTCAGCAATATTTCATTGAAAATAGAGCATGTTTAAAATTTTGGTGGAATGAAGTTAGGGCAAATAAAACTGTTGAAGTTATTGCCAATTGTGTATGGAAAGAAGTTTTAAACGACTGATTTCTGAGTGATGTAAATAATTTTGAATTTTAATCATCTTAGAATTATATATATTAGCATTAAGATTTCTTTCTAACATTTACATATATGTCTCTGTGCTACCATAATATTTTAATTTTAGAAATTGATGAAAAATTAATTTTAGGAGTTCATACAATTTCAGATAATTTAAATTTACTTTCAGTAATTAATGTATTTATACTTTCGTATTAGTAGCAGAAATGCATAACTGTATGGCGAGCGAAGCGAGCTGGGATCACTGCGTAATCCCAAAAGAATCACAACGTGATTCTTGAGGGTTGGGGAGCGGAGCGAGCAGGGTGTGTAACCCCTCCTAGTAGTACCTTAATTTGCAAGTTTTCATTATAAAAATAACTGAAAAGCGGTATATAATTCAAGGTTAGAATCACAATACAAGTTGTTCCAATATTAATACAAATTACTGATTTAGAATTAATGTTGGTTCAAAATTATAAAATTTCAAAAACTCATCAACGCTTTTCCCACTGTCGCGTATAATTAAATCATTCACATATATTTCCTTTTGTTAATAACATACTTTTTCCATAATTTAGTGAATAAAAGTATCGTTTCATTAGTTTGTTCAATCCTTCGATTTGATGCATCATTTTCAGATCGATGAATTTCTTGAGCTAATTTTTTTTATGGTTTTAAGTTCAGTTAACGATTTATATCGTTATGGAACTTTTATACATACTTCCAAATTATTTACAACTAAATCATATTTTTTGAATTACAAATTTGTTATTGATCAACTACAATTTTTCAAATATCGTTTGTCTGATCAGTGTCGCAGCAATCGGAGGGGCAAGGGGGTATACGTGCCCCGGGAGCCAGTCTTAGGGGGGTGCCATGGAGTCAAAATATTACTGCGTTTATTTCACTTCTTGCAGCAAAATATGATGAAGGGGCGTAAAAATAATGCTATTCTCCGGATGCCATTTACACTTGCTAAGCCACTGATGATGACTGGGATAAAAAAAATCTATATTATTCCCCTGGGGCCATTTACTCTCGCTACGCCACTGGCTATCAACAGAACGTTAGTTCATTTATGTAACCTTTTTAAGCCAAATACAGTCAAGGGTCGAAAAAACACTGAAGACGTTTACTTAAGCTAAGCCACTGATGATGATGGGGGGGGGGGGGTGCTAAAAAATCATATTATCACCCGGGCGCCACTCTCGCTACGCCACTGGGTCTGAAGCTGTTTTCCTGTTGTATGTTGTCTATTAGATCTCTGGTTATCATTCCAATAAACATTTTTGTATTCAACATTGTGATTCCAAATCCATCTTGTTAAATGACTTTTGCTGATTTCCAGCAAATTTTATTACATACATCCAACAGAAAAAGAAAAGATTTTTTAGACACCTTAAAAGCTAAAAGGTTTTTAATGGCAAATTCAAACATTTTCTCTGGTGTACTATAAAAAATGCTGGGAAATTTCAAGTCAATAGTGAATTCAATTGGGACCAACGAAGTTGTAGATTTTTTTTATATAGCCTCTGATCAGCAACTGATTTAAATCATATGTCCATGTTGTAGTATGTTTTCAAAGTTTACTTCCTGAATATTGTTTTTTTTCCTCATAAATATGTATTTTTCAAAATTCTAGCCATCAATAATTCTAATGTATCTACTGTTTGTCTCCATGTCTTCCATGTTCTTATAAATCTAAAAATTACTAAGAGAAATTTCCGAGCTATTTTTAACCAGTGTATAGGAAAGAAGTATCGATTTCAACGGGGGAAATAAAGAACAGAGGTGGGCTATAAAAACAACTCAGGTAGGCGTAGTTAACATGTCGGTACCTGAAAAACGATTCCGGGTCTGGAGAAACTCGTAAAAAAGACTTTAATACCTTTGTGTCAAGAACTACGACGTGCTGCCAGCTACCTGTTTAAAAATTAAGATAAATGGCTCCTATGAGGGCCCTTACGGGAAACCTTTTCCCGACCTCCATCTTTGAATAAGGGTGGGGGATTGCCTTCCTTTTAAAGGTTTAACGATGCATTTTTATGGGAAGAGGGAGGAGTAATGCTTGCGGTTGTGCAGTATAAAGAAAAAGACTTGATTGAAAACTACCTCTGCTCCCAGCCATTGCAGAGAAAATGAAGTCTGTTTTAAATTCGTGATTTATTTAAAGGACGTCGTTTGTTTCAGGGCAGAATGGTGTTTTTTGGTATATTTCGTGAAATTGGATTGCAGTGATCGTAGTTTTTGGATGGATAGAATTTTCAAGAAAGTATCGAGAGAGCTGTTGGAAAAGAAAGTAGGGAGAAGTAAATCATTTGTGACAGAAATGTATTTCAGAATGAGATGCAATCTTACTGAAATGTGTCTACTTTAGATTTTGTTTTTATGAAAAAGGCCGTGAAAATAGGTGCATTGTTGTTTGCAATACTTTCTGTCATTCGTTCCCAGAGGCGTCCATTCATGCTCACGTGATGCATATGAAATGCGCCGCACATGTTTAATTTTGGAATCCTTTGAGCATTGTGCAAGAGTAAAAAGTGCGTGACATCACAGCATAGCGTAAGAGAGCGTGAAATTAGATGATATGCACAGTTCTATTTGTCTTGTGACTGTAACTTTACGCGAATCAATACCATGATAAAAAAAAGTGTGGATTAATTATTTGTTACCGCTTGTTGTTAAAAATTCTTTATTGAATTCTATTATAAAAAATCTGACTTTAATTTAATTATTTAAATAAGTATTTTTTGCTATGACGCCATACACAAATGTGCGAAAAGGCACTGAAATTCTTTTTTGTGACTATTCTGTATTTACTTCAAATAGAGTTTTCAACCAATCGGATATAAGTTGAATAATTGATAAGGATGTTGAATCAATTGATCTTGATGGGGAAGGTTGTGTAGTTTTATCAATTAACATAAGTTACCTTGTTACCTAAGTTACCTTCTGTGTACTGGGGATTTGTGATGATCAGATAGCTTATAGCAATAAATCATTCATTTTTCTGATACAGTATATATTATCTGAAAATTCATTATATATAGCATCTTCATAGAAGAGGTTCATTTTTCGAAAGCGCCTTGCTTATAGTGCATATGTGCCAATAATTAACAAACTTTAATGGTTATGTAGAACTCGAAAAATTCTGAAATTAAACTTATTGCATGAAATATTTATTACATTTTTTGTAGTATGTTTTTATATGAAATGAGTCACAAAAACTCATAAGTCATGAGCTTTCTTAGCTAATGGTCCGATTCGTCGATACTTTAAGAAGAAATGCGTTTCATTAAAACTATTTTTGTCTTTTCTTCCCTCTTAGATAAGATCCTCTATTCCCGCAAAGCACTTAGTGGAATCTGATGTTTCATAACAGTAGAACGCAGCGTTTCTGACTCTATATTACTGACTTTTAGATCATGGATAGACTCTACATTTTCATTTTGTAACACCTGCTCGTAAGTTCCTTTTGACCGACATTTAATAGAAAATTCCCTCCCTCTTCCAAAGCGACCTACGTACTCCTCAACAAGTTTTTATCCTCCCCTTTAACTCCAGTCGAATGACTTTAATAACCCTTCCTCATACAGCCCCTCTTTGCCACGCGCCTAGTAATTGTGCGGAACACCGACCACCCCCCTGTTCGGTGCTTTCTTTTTTCCCCATCGTCTGAAGCCAAAAAACTCTCGATTCCGATTCATTATGCGATCCGGGTCGTCTAGGCACGCGCTCCCGGTCACGTGCGTCGAAGGCATCACGCGCCACTGATAATGACGTGCGGGGAAGCCCTAAATAAGGGGCCCTCATACAACCGTGCTTTCCAGAGGGCAGTGCCAAATGCAGCCCTACACTAGCAGTAAAAGTTGGTTCATTTTTAATACGTTTGGCATTGCACGAGTTATCTATAGAGAAAGCTTGCAGCAATCAACGGGGTATATATATTTAATGATGTTTAATGTTTTTCTTCTATCATTCATTGCCAACCCCCCCCCCTCTTTTTTTTCTTTTTAATTATGGAAGTGTGAGTAGGGCTGGTAGAAAAATATGAATTTCCGACAGCAAGTCTGAAGCTTTGCATGGGTTAGCTTGATTCCAAAAAGCCAGTTGCAAGTGAAGGTTGGTCAGAGGAATCGAAAGTTGGGAAGGAAAGGACGAAATTCAATTTTTTTTTATTAAAATATTGCCATTTAATGTTTTGAATTAAAGTTAAAATATTTAGTCAGATTTTTGGATCTTTCATTTACATAAAAATAATCCTTATTCGTTCGTTCAGTTTCGTATGGATTGAAAGCTCACTTTTTAAATCTTTCACTTTAACATAGCCGTATTAATAGATCCTCTTATTTATTTACTCGTATCAATTTCAGAAAGAATAAAGCGTGTATTTTACGCATTCCGTTACGTAATACTTTTATTTTTCTTCGAAACGAATCAACCGAGAATTAATTAAAAAATTCCCTCTCAGTCAAACTATTTTCGTACCTTTTTTGAAATCGACTTTCTTTTATGCCATCAGCACTGTAAGAGGAATGTTATTAAATTAATAAAAAACTTACCCGTTTTGTTTCATTTAGATTAAAATATTTTAGCAAACAATTTAAATTTCATATATTTATATTCTAATCAGCTAGTAGCATTTATATTTCTGTCTACTTTTTATTATAAGATTAATTTCATTTTTAGACATTTGCTACATTAAGCTAAATTGTTGAAATTGTACTCTTTGGCGCATCATACTTTGCTTCATTCTATGAATTAATCATTTGCAGGCAGTTTGACATAGCCCAAAATAAATGTGGCAAAAATGATGTGATTGTCATCTAATTTTTTGCCAACAACGCTATCTACATGTTTCTACCCAAATTTTCAATGAAACCGTCATCTGGAAAGTCCGTGATTCCACGGAAAATAATGCGAATTTTTCAACAGCTTAAATTTTCTGATATGGGATATATTATGTTTTAATTGTATGTTAACCTTATAATCCAGGCTATGTTGTTGAGTTTCCTTCCTTTGCTGTATTCAGTTAAGTGATATTTGGAGGGTTCAGAATTAAAGTGAACCAAGTCCACGAGATTCATTTCCGAGAAAGCAGATTTCAAAGTTGATTAACTGCATTTAAAATAACGGTGGACGTCAAATTGTTCTTGTCGCCTGGTGGATACGAACGGAACTGTGGACTTGATCATTATTACGCAGAAAATATAACATTTCTACACTACCATGGCAGGATTAATGCAAAATAGGCAAAACATGGACTTCCATTTACCTCTAAATATATGTAATTAGAGCCTTTTGTTTTAATATTAATACAGAAATTGTTTACCATTCAGAAGTGACCAAAGAAAGCACACCACCCTAGAGAGTGTTATATTTTATACACGAGGAAAGACTAAATCACTTAACCCTGTCTGAGGCCATGGTAAGAATATCATCAATCATTCATCAATTTTTAAATGCAATTTTTAAGGTTGGCGTGATTCTCGCCGAATTTTTCGATGAAATAAAAACATAGATGTTCCAGTTTCTTATCTCAAACCTAAACGAAGTGTCTTGAATTGATAACCTCAATCCCAAAGTTATTTTATTATACCACGGCTAGAAAAAAATGTTCCTTTAAAGGGTTAAAGGAGGGCGCAGTAAAAAAACACTGATTCTATCATTCGTTCTTATTTGCAGACCAATCTAAATTACCATTTTTTTCCCATTAGTATTATTTGCCCAATTTAAATTTATATTGCCATATACATAAAAAAGTATCTGATGCCTTTTCATTGGCCACTACTTTAGGCAATAGTGTCTCTAGGTTCGGGACGACCGGCGTGTACCAAATTACGTGCTGGATTTGGGGTTGATGTATGTTTGGATTCGGCTGAATTGTTAAATTTTATTACTCCTAACCGACATCTAGAGAATTCTTAAATAAGGGGTTTTCGGGTTGGAGGTGAATTCATTACATTTCAGAAAGGAAATCCATTCGCAAATCTAGTCCTTCTGGTGAGTGCTGGCTGTTGCACTTAGCCGAGATGTCTCCGAATCCGCTTATCGGGCGCAACTTTCTCAAAGTATAAATTATTCTGTCAAGTTCGAGCCTTGAGTCGAGCCTCCTGGTCTCTGCTCTGGCACGTCTGGTTCGATTTCCAGAGACATTAGGAGGGAGCTGATTCTCTTAACGCATTCGCACTGCCTCTCCTCCTAAGTGCTTTTTCCGCTCTTGCCCCAATTTCTAAAAAGCCCATTTCAAATATTGAAGGCTGTTCTTTAGTGCTTTGTTCTCAGAGGGAGAAAAGCCCCTTGCCCCTACATAATGATTACCTTTTTATTTATTTCAGCGACGCGATGCTGGTGTATGTTGCTATATTCTCGTTCAGTTTGTCTGGATGACATCAAACGATTCTGAAATTAGTGTCAATCTTGTCATCAGTTCGATAGGAGAAAGTTTATGGAACGGTGATTCCTAACTCGTGGTTCGCGCATGCCTTTCTTGGCCGTTTTGTACGGTAAGCAGTAAGCGAAAAATAATAAATTATGGTGCAAGAACTCTTTAAAAGTTGCAGAAGGTTAGAGTTATTTAGTAATAAACGCTAAATTTGAATCATCGCTACGAATAAAAAGATGTTATATTTGAATCTGCAAACTTATAATTTTGAATGCGGTATGCATCTTTTCATTATGATTTGAACTAATTAAAGGAGTCAAAGATATTACTAGATATTTATCATTCTGTTGATCACCAATATAATAATGATTATTTTTCTTTCATATGACAAAAGACATTTGAAGTTTATTAGGTTTGATTATTTAAGTCATTTTCCATATTCAACATCAACCTATACTTATATTTGTGTTTCGATTGTCGTAAAATTAAATCAGCGGTTTGTACATTTGACATAATAATATTTCTCCTTCAACTTATAAACTACTTTCTATTATTTTACAATTACTTACTTTTTATTATATTATTATTGTAAATTATAAAAATGCAGTGTTAAAAAGCTTTGCAAAAAACGTCATTGTCAAACTTATCCCCGAAGGAGCCGGAGTTAAATGAATGTTAATCGTGATTTTATATTACGAGTTTTTGATGCTAAAATCGGAAACGAAAACCATCTTTTGAATTTTCAAAATTCCAAGCTTCCAAACTCATAAGAAAACGAGTCTCTTATAAGATTCCACGTCTTTTGTGATTTTTGCAATGTTATACATAATACAGAATTCAAGAAAAGGGGTTTATATAATTGCTAAAGCAAATTTTAAAAATGGCAGAGACAAATAACACTACTTAAAGGCACATTGCATTTCCCAATAATTTTTTTACATTTTGAGCTTAGCAATTTGTCCATAATTTTATTAAATCGTTCTTATTGTGTCATAAAGCATTTAACCAAATAATTTTATAATTAATAATAAGTGTATAGAATTCATTTAAACGCTACAAAACTTCAAAATATTTCATACAAATTAAAAACATCGCATTATATTTTTTTTCACATTACAAATCACTAGCTGATATACTCGGCGTTGCTCGGGATAAAAATATTTTCAAGTCTAAGTTCTTATAATACTTAATAAAACAGGTTTTTGCAACAATGTCTTGCGTTGATTTTGATTCGTCCCTTCCCGTGTTTTCTGATCCCTATGGCCAGCAGTTAAACCCCTCTCTTCTTTTCCTCTCCGTAGTTTAAACCACTTGGCACGAATCTAGCGGTCCTCGGTACTCCAATCTTTCCCTCCCCCCGTCATTCATTGATAGGGCGATAACAGAAGCTCTTTCATATCTTGGCTTTTATTACCATAATCAGGAGTACGATTATCTTCTTTTTGTGGCTGTGTGCCTGATCAGATACACACTCAATTAAAATCATTTAAAAATTAAATGAAACATCACATCGAGAGAGTAATTGAAGTCATTGGATTGCAATGCAAACATATTGAAATATATAAGCTAAATAAGACATTTTTTCGATTTATTTATCAGTCTCGTTCTTTCGTCTCTCAGCTCGTTGATTTATGTGCAATTCGCGTGTTTTTTTACTGAATCGTGTGCGAAATATTCAAAGAGAAAGTATTGTAATCGTCAAAAAATTCGAACTCGAGATTTTGATAAATCTCCTCGTTTTAGACCTCCCTGAGTCCGCAAAAACACAATTTTGTAATTATGTCTGTCTGTGAACACGATAACTCCAAAACTATTAAAGCTACATGGATGAAATTTGGTATGTGGTCTTTACACATAATTTGTAGATTTCTATCAAATTTTGACAAAATCCGTCCACGGGAAGTCTGTCTGTATGTCCGTGTTAATGTGAACGCGATAACTCACAGACTTAAATAGCAAGGTGGATAAAATTTGGTACACATTTTTATCATCAGGAATGTAGGTCTGTTTAAAATGTTGACCAAATCCATCAAAGGGTTGGCTGTTTGTCTGTCTGTATAATCGCATACTTTTGAACGCAATAATTTATTTAAAAATTTACTTTGATAAATAAAATTTGGTATGTGGCCTTCTTACCTTAATGGTAGATTTGTGTCCAATTTTGGTGTCAATCGGTTAAAAAAAGGCATTCAAATTGCAAATTTCGTTTTCTTTATCTTACACCCATCTCTATTGGTAATCACGCCGGCTTCTAATTCCAGCTCTGCGTTGGACGACCTTTGGAAATCGAGGTATGGCGTTTCGCTTATTTTTTCTCCACTGCGTTAGGAGTTCTTGTTCGTTTTACTGCCTTTTAGCTTATTTTTTCTCTACATGTGTTAGGAGTATTCGAGAATGTTTAGGGGAGACCACTCCCGCTGGTTATTTTTCTTCTTGAGCTTGCTTGTACCGCGACTGATTTTAATGCATTGTGGAGAGACTTGCAAGATTAAATGCCTTTCTCTCTCTTTTGGGCATTTATAAAATGTGTAATTTTAGAAGTTTAAGAAAAATCACTAACTGGTTAAGTATTTTCTATAAATTAAATAAAACAATTTTTCGCCGCCACGTCTTTCGTTGTTTGGTAGGAACAGGGATCAATAAAGTTGTGATTATTTTAAATGATACTAATTAGTATCATTTAAAAATTTATGAAAATTAAACGCGATACATCGCATAGTAATCAAACTAACGTCATTGGATTACTGCACGTGCATAGTAAAAGCTATGCATTCTCAGGCATAAAACAGGAAATAAAAAATCTACCTTGGAGTTAAATATCCGAAGAAAGGAATATTTCCTTATCATAAATTTAACAGTGGCAAAAGCGCACGAATGAAGCATTTGATAAAATAACAAATTGGTTTGAATTTAATTTTATAGCAATAGAAAAAATTGTTACAAATTGCGTTTAAAATGAATTTTGAGATGTTAATTTCAATTAGAGAAAACGCCGTAACGCAATAGAATTAGTATTATTAAAAAAGATGATGATACTAATTCTAATAATACTTCGTTAATGCAATGTAAGCAAAAATATGTGTATTTTAAGAATTAATGAATAATGATATAAAAAATTCTTTTTCGAGCAATTGTCAGTATTTGCATTGTCTGTTAATGAAAGATTTAAATTTAAAAAAAAATCATAATCTCAGATATTGTTCTAATTTTCAATGTCCTTTTATCTGTAAGAACCACCAACAGCTGAGGAAAATAAGAGCAATTAACCGAAATAGTTTCTTTTTTTTGTTTTTGGTATTCTCTTATTAACAAAACAGAATAACCTGCAATTTCTTAACTATATTTTTGCGCTACGTGGACATTTTAAATATTAAAAAAAGTTATCCATAAATAAAATCTTACAAATCCCATCATGTTTAGATGAAATTTAAGAAATTAATTATTTAAGGGGAGAAAATGTAATTTTAGTCATACCGTACAGAACTGAAACAGTCGCCAAAATCAGAAAAATAAACATTTGTTATATCTTCATGCGCCACAAAACTTTTATTAATTTAATAAATTCTATACATTTCTTACCTGTGATTCAAAGAATTATTATCTTATTCGTGGCTGATTTATTTAATACAATTCAAGTGATTTAATAAAATTAAAGTGAAAATTTCTTAAAAAAGTTATTTGGAACATGAATTCAGTTATAAATAAATTTAGTCGGTTGGTGTTTAACTATTATTTGAAAATTTATTTTTCATAAAACTGTTTCTGTTGATTATTTAACGATAAAAACAATAGAAGGATAATCTCATTTTTATTAATCATGTTATATTCCGTTCCTTCACGTGATTTCTTTCTTTAGTCTTAGTCGTCGTCAACTTCCTTTACCTGCGACACATATAAGGCTTTTCCGCTCTTTTATTGGATTTGTTTACTTTCTGCTTCCTATCAGCGATGAAGGAACTATTCTGGGCTCGCGTAAACCCATTTATCCTGAAACCACGTGTTGCTCTTCCGTCTCGAAATAAAGGTCAGCAGTCCATTTTTACTCTTTGTTTACGGAGATTCGTAAATATCTTTACGATTCGTTTCGAGAGCTTTTTCGAGGTACTGATTCAACATTTAGTTGAATCCGTTTTTCTGAGGCTGTCATTTGCCGTCTTTTCATTGACGTCACTCAAAGAGGAAGTGACGTTCGTCCGTTTTTTGTGTGACTTTAACTCACGTGAAAACAGAATTTACTGTTTGGAAACCTTCACCTGGATTTAGAGAGGTAAGCACCCACTGCTGATGTTCTTTTAAGACATTTGTTGTCTCAGTGATTTCTTTATTGACTAAATGCCTGTAAGTTAGCTTTCGTACAGTAAAGCTGCAGATGCAGAGAAAGTACTTTTACAGAACCTCTGGAACCGTGTGCTTGTTCCAGAAATGTATGTTTATGTAATAGATATGTTACGGTCATGCACACACGTATTTATATAGGTGTATATAATATATTATAAACGTACACATTTATAAAATGTTTGCTTTATATAATTGTCTCAGTATAGGTAACGTTATCGATTGCAAGATTGATCATCCTGCAGTTTTCAGAAATTTTTTTATTCTACTCGATTTTTTTCTTATTTATCTGTAATTACTACAGAAGAGTCGCGGTTATCCGAATTAATGTGGAGCAAACTCACCTCGGATAAGCGAAAAACTCGGTTAAACGGGATTTACACATAAATGGTCACTAATTAAAGGGATGAAATATAAATTTACGAACAATTTATTAATTTTTATGGAATATTTACAGTCCTTATGATGTACATAGCCAATGCTTGTAGTATAAAAACAGGGAATGAAATTGTTCATTTGAAAAAATCCTTGATATTTTTTTGTTTGTGGGATGATAAACGTTCCTTTACTGCAATGTTACGCCATTTTGTTAGTGTCTTCAGAATTGTAGGTGTAGCCTCTTCTTGTTGCTCATTGTATTCAATAGTTTTTTCAATCGAATTTAGACCTTCAGAATGCGTAATTTTCTTCCGGTTAACATAGTTTTCATCATCACTGCTCTCTTGTTCACTATTTTCAACCATATCTGCGATCATGTCATTTGCAATTTCTTTCTGTTCATCTGCGTTCTTCCACTCAGCAATATCTTTTTCAGTAAGGGTTTCAGAAACAAGAAGTGTTTGCTCTGATGACAAAATTTTCCGCCACGATTTCTGTAGAGTCGTTGATTCAATTTCTTCCCATGCTTCGGCAATCCAATACACAGCATCCTTCAGTGTAATCTCTTTCAGACGTTCTGTAACTCTTTGTTTTTTAAGATCTTCAATCAGCTTTCCTAACAGCTTTTTTCTGTAGTTTCTTTTCAAGTTCTCAGGAACACCTTGATCTAATGGCTGTATCAGTGAAGTAACATTCGGTGGCAAAAAATATGCTTTGATCTCTCCACTCGCCAGTTGTTCCATCCGGATGGCATGAGGTTTGTATAAAAGCAGGAGTGCTTTTCTTTCCAACTTACTTTTCTTTAAAAAAAATTTCCACTTTAGGGACAAATTGATCATAAAACAACTCCTTAAAAAGTTCGGCACTCATCCACTCAGATTTTCTGGTCAGAATGGGAAAAAGGAATATTTTTTGGGCGACTCGGTTAAAGCGAAACTCGGTTAAGCGGGACTCGGATAGTCGCGACTCTACTGTATATATAAATATATATGAAGATATATTTTTAAATTTTTTAAATTATTATTAAATATTTTTGAAACTTCTCAAAATTTTATTTATTTTCTTTTTCTTCAAATTTATTTCATATAATGATCAATTCTCTTTTCATGGGTCCTCGTTTCGATAGCAATTATTATGGTGACGATATTTCTTTAAAAAAGGACTTTAAAACTTCTGTTTCAGGTTCTTGTTTGAGCAAAAGATTACCTTCAGCAAATATTAATTTATTGGTTGAAAATTTTACTGTATTTGTACTGTGTTTTATGTAACGTGCATGGTTGATTTCACTTAGTGTATTATCTTCTTTACACCGCTCAACCCATCCAAAGAATATATTCTATGCCAATAGCAGTTCGATGATGAATTTAAGACGCTTTTAGAAATTAATAGATTGCTAAAACTGCTTGGAAGTAACGACCCATGATCACTGCTGTTATCTTCCTGATAAGGTTGAGCTTTTTTCCTCCGACACATGTTACATTAGATGCTAATCCTGAGACCGTGGCCCGCTCTGACAAAATCTTTTCCGCGTGGCTAATCCACTTTAGCAGGAGGCTCTTCCCAAATGCCTCTTCCGGCATCAATGACCTTTCCTAATTCTCCGAGAACAGCGGGACGCTTTTAACTTCGTTCAATCCGTTGGCTATGCTTTCTGAAAGAAATATCCATGAAGCATACAGTCGGGCGAAAGTTGTTAGAAAGTTATGAAATCATATGAGTTGTTATAAAATCATCATTCTTTGAATTCTATTTTTGTACAAGAAAAGAGAGAGTGTTCTTTTACCGATTTTCTCATATATTTCTACGATATGGAGCGTTTGGGTTAATATCCGTCATATAGTGAAATAGATCGAGTATTCATTTTGGAGCAGCATCGTTTCCCTTCGACCTATTTGATCCGAAATTTGATACAGATTTGCATTTTTTATTTCAAGACTAAATACCAAATTTATCTCATGTAACTCGTCCCGTTTCTGAGTTAATGTGCTCTCATACTCACGGATGGACAGAAAGACAATCTTCCTATTGACTGACCCGCAATCTTCCCATGATAGAATTGTTATAAATTCCCAAACAGTAAATTAATAGTTATTTAATTTATTAAAAATTTGATTTAAATTTACAATTTTGGTATGCAGATCACATGTCAAATTTCATTCATTTAACTCGTCCCGTTGGTGGGATTCCTTTGCTTGACTTTTAGTGGATAGTTTTGGTGACGTTAGATTCGTTAGACCAGTGTTTCCCAAACTTTTTTATGCCATGCTCCACCTAACCTTTCTAAAACTCGTATGCCCCCTATGTAACATATACATAATTTTTAATATTCAAAAATTGAACTGTTCACTGAAGAAAACTAAATGATAAGTTTTAGGAAAAAATCACTAGGAAATTGTTGAGAAACATAGTAAGTAAATTTTAAAAACATATAAATGGAGAAACTAAATTCAAGTGCGAAATAATTTTATTGAAAGATTTTTCTTTATTATTTTAATTATTTGTAATTATTTATTATTTAAATTTACTGAGATCCTTGCGGTTGATACATGCTACAAAGAGATTTTATGTTAGGTTCCAATGTAGTTAACTTCAGTCTCAAATCTCCCCGTTTCTTTCGGTTTTTTTTTTTTTTCATTTTCGAATTGCACCACAATGGGGCGTGAGCCCAACGATGGGAAACACAGCGTTACACCCTCACCACCGTCTTAAAATCATAAAATTTACGCTTGAATGAACTATCAGGCCAGCTCAAAATTTCTATATTTAAGTCTACGGACGGAAACTTCGTCTTCACACAACATCAACCGACAACCGTCTTTTCAAACATTTATTGTTCACATAGCGAGCATCTGGTCTGTCTAGTATACACATTTACATAAACCGATGGACAGACATACATGGTTCCGAAAATGTGTTTTTCGGACTCAGAGTTTTAAAACATCGAGATTCATTGAAATCTAGACAACTACTTTTTTGACGATTACAATATTTTCTTATTATATATTTCGCAGATAAGAAAGTAAATAAATATAATAACAGAATAATAATAATAAAGAGAAATTATTATGCTGGAATTCGAAATCTTCTACTGCAGCCATAGTAATATCTCACAATCGTTAGCCAGTTATTAGCATTCAGTAAAACCCTCTCAGAATCGTTAACCAATTATTAGTATGCAGTGCAATTTCTCATAATCATTAACTAGCTGTTTGCAACATCAAAACAGATAAATCTTTAATTATTTAAATTTAAACAGGGAATTTAAATGATATAAGGAATACTGTTGATGAATTACTTACAAGATCAAATTTCAGTTTGAAGGTTTCAGCGATCGTCACTTGACCTAATATTTCACACTGTGATGTGTTTTTATAATCATAAAGCTCATGGGTACAATAGATTAAACAACTTCATAAGCAAAGTAACGTATTTACCAAATTGTCTGAAGACGAGTAGATGTCACATCCACGGTTCTTTTGACGTACACTTACGTCCCTCCATAGTGGTCTAATGGTGAGTCGAGAAAGAAAAAAAATTCTGACGCTTTTCGCGCTCAAGTTAAACGCTTATAGCTCCGCAACCAAATAACGTAGAGAGTTGGTTTTAGTTTCATTTAACAGAGAAAGGTGGACATTGAAGATTACAAAAAGAATTTTAGAATTTGGAATAACGGTTTAGTCACAGTCGAGCTGGAATGTTCGAAATCGTGTTCACACAAAATCGAAGTTGAAAATTCGTTTCAATCATGAAAAATTTTGATGACGTCACAGCAACCGATCCGTACGCACGCAGACCATCCAAGTACATTAGGCAATTCATTCATCTATCTTACGTTCGCGCGAAATATTACTCCAGAATTGTTGAATTACATCGAATTTCGTGCTAAAGTTAAACGCTTATAGCTCCGCAACCAAATAACATAGAGTGTTGGTTTTAGTTTCCATTAACAGAGAAAGATAGACATTGAAGATGGCAAAAAGAATTTTAGAATTTGTAATTACGGTTTAGTCACAGTCGAATTGCAAAGTCGGTGAAAGTCACGAAGAATTTTACATAGAGTCACATAGTCACACTAGACTAATAGTCACTATAGACTATAGAGTTAATAGTCACATAGAACTACTTTAATCATAAAAAGTCACAGTTGAGTAAGGTAAGTAAGTCTACGACCCTCGATCCCAGCGGCCGTTTCGCAGACACAGCCTACCGTCGATTTTTTTTGTATTAATTCAGGTGTTAAGTATTTGTGTAAGCTATGTTAACTGTAACCTCTTTTAAACTGTTGGTTGAACGAGAGTTTTTGTCTAACTTTCACTTCCTTGTTCTACTGATAAACGTCTTGCGTAGAAAATGGCTGGTTATTTTTCGTATATGTATCCAGAGCTGTTTTAAAGCCACGTTTTTTTTTAACTATTTTTTATTTAAGCAATTACAGTTGTTGATACACTGCTAGCGTAATGACTTATTTCTTTGCATAGCGGATAACATAATAGTAATAGTCTTGAATTCGCTCGATGACTTCATATTTTTAAAATTTAATGCTCAGCTATATAAAATTATGTATGTGCCTTTAAAGTTTCAGGAAATATACATGATTTTAAGGTTATTTATTTAATTATGATATGTAAAGGGAAATGGAAGAATGTAAAATATGACCATTCAGCTTATATTGTTGCAAAATCTTTGTGTAGCACCAAAAAACGTGATCATGTAAATTCGTAAAATGTCAATTAATGTGTACAAAAAAAATTTCGAGCCGGCGAAGCCCTGCTCTTGTGAATTAAGAGAGACCGAGTTACCAAAAGATAATATCTGCGTGTTCATTGTCATGGTCCATGTGTTTCTTCATTTATTTATTTAACATAAATCTTCAACTAGACTTTTATTTGATCAGTGTCCGAATCATTCGTATCATTTCTCGAATCAGAATATCAATTGTTTCTGCATTCATGTATCAAGATCATTATCAAATGAAATTCCATTGTTTCCATAGTATTGAACTAATACTTACATTTTCTGTAAAACTGCCAATCTTCTTTTGCTGAAAAATATTTTAGAATTATTGTAAAATGTAATTTACTAGAAATAACACTTACTGCAATTAATTAATAATTTTATAATTAATTTATAACAAGCAAAATTAAACATAGAATATGAAAGCGTTCTGAACATTAGCAAATTGTAATGGAATTCTAAATTTCAATGTCGCTGCGAAATGCGAATGATAATTTATCAATTCTAAATTTCATGAATGTTGCTGGTTGTGAAAGATAAATTTAAATTGTTAATTTCAGACGATTTTGTAAGCTAATATCATTTTTAACAAGAATTAGGCAGAAAATTTGCCGTGGTATTTCGTCTTTGATTCATTTTTAATTTAAATTAGGAATCCAGACACCTATAAATGTGTAAATGCAAAAAAATGGAGTTTAATTAATCTATATATTAATACGTGAAGAAAAAACTTTGTACCCCTTTTTAAGCACATTGCTAGCACGGTGGAGTGTGAGATTTGGCATACTTAAAGTTCATATGGAGAAGGAGTGCAGAAAGATAAAATTTATGTATAATATGTGTTACAAATACATTAAATTAAATAAAATAAGACATTCATTGTTTATGTTCATACACTGTAAAAAATTAGCGGAGTAAATGCAGAGTGAATTTGGAGTGAATGAGGAGTGAATTTGGAGTGGATGATTTGTAATTGATTTAATCCACTCCAAGAGGGAGTTTATTTAGATTATTTATTAAAAAGAACTCTTCGGAGTGAAATACAAAATGCGGATGATTTAAATCTGTCAATGTCAAACACATATTAGTCTGTGGTCAAACAGTCGCACAGAGTAGAGATTGTCTCTAAGGAATTTATATATGTATTACTAATACATTTAATTAAATTAAATAAAGCATTCATTGTTTACGTTCATACTGAATGTCAAACACATAAAAGTCTGTGGTCAACAGTCGGACAACATTTATTTTTTTAACCTCCCGGTTTTTTTTTGTTTCAATAAAAATATATATAAAAAAATACGAAGCACTTATTCTTTATTTCATTTTTTGTATTAATGTTTTATTTAAATTTTATATAATTTAAAAAAGATAGGCAAATTAACTGTGTAGCCTTGGCGAAACCTGGCCAGCATAGCAATAAAAAAACCAAGGAAATATTAAAAAATGCGTTATTGTTTTTTAAATATGACTTAGCCAAGCCATACCTCATTTTTCCTATCGTTCGTATTTTTCAAATAATTCGAAAATTAATGCATAATGACGTATTTGTACACTCTCCCAGCTGACGTAATAGAACAAAATTCAAAAAAATTATTTGCAATGATTATAGAGGTATACTCTTCGACAAAAGAACCTCAATAACGTTCAAACTTAAAAAAATAATGAATTACGGTCGAATTTCGACCGCTGGACGACCTCTAGTTTGTATAAAATGGCTGTGCATAAATGAGCTTTACATGAGCATGTTGCTGACTGACAGCCTTCTGGTACTAAAAAATCTCCAAGAAATGATTTCTAGTCAATCAATTACTGAAACAAAAAATTCGGTAAATGATTGAATTATTTGGAGCAAAAACTATTTTAGTTTGCGTGACCTTTTCGAAGTGAATTTCGAGAAAATAAAATTATGGGAATAATTGCCAATACCTTTTTCAGAGCATATAGCTCCGCATTTTCTTGTTTAAGAACGAATTCTGGAACAAATTTAATTGAGTTAATGCGACAGATTTATCTTGAAGATATTAATTTTTTTTTATTAAATTGCTGTCATTTTAACTTATTCCATTAGCGTATATTTCTTTATTTTTAATCCTTGAGTTCTAGGAAAGCTAAAGTTTTCATTGTTAATGGAGTCAATTCATGTGACGTCAGAATCACATGACAAACGTAATTGCTCATATTTTATTAGATATACCATTGTAGTGTGGTTTCGCGTTCTTTTTCCTACCGAAGGATCTGCAATGAATTCCAAAATTCAATTGGAGCGGCACATTCGGCGTGTGTCACAAGGGCGTGAGTTGACTTCATTAGAAGGTCAGGTGCTCGAATGTCTCATTTGTTAAATATGCTTATTCTTCGTGGTGAATCACTTTAGTTTATAAAACCAAATGAGTGAATGGTCTTTTATGGTTAATGAAATCATATTTTACTCTCAGACTGTAAGTTATCAGCTCTTTTAATCTTTGGCTGTGTTAAAAATGATCAACATTTTTAAATGTCAGGTATGAAAATATCTAAATTGATGATTTTATATAATTTGCCTCACAACGACTAAAATTAGCAGCTGCATTACTTGTATCGACAAGATAACCACCAGAAAATCATACCGCGGGGAAAAATTTAATTTTATATGTAAACTATAAACTCCTCATATGAGTCTGAAAAATAATTTTAACACGTTTTGAATGCTAAATGTTGACCTATCTAAAACGGAAGACCCAAAACATTGTCAACTAAACCCGGAACAGAAAATGTCGTGCAATTCATGATTTGCATTTTGATTAAGCGGTTCAAACGACAGCTTTCATAACAGCTTCAATCCTTACTCGTTCTTTTGCGTTGCTTTATCTTAGAAGTCGCATCGTTTTGGTATCTTTTCAAAAAAGGCATAATTTATGCTGTTTTGTTACCTAAATGAATTGCTTAGGAAATTATAGGCATTTTTACTTTACTGAAGTTAAAACTATTTTTATTAACATGTGTCATAGATAATTATCAAACTCAATAGACTTAAAACAATTTCATGTTTTTCTATATGATAAAGTTATAAAAAAAATGCTGCCTTCCCCATCACAAGAAAATGAGATGTTTAAACAAGACTATGCAAATCTTGATTCTGAATATCTTTAATACAAAATGACATATTTTTTGTGCGTAGGCTAAATCAAGATATTTTATACTTAAATTGATTTTTAAGATCTTTATAACACAATTAAATTCTTTAGCAATTTAAAGGAGTTATAAAAGATCGTATTTTAAATTGTAAAACATTCGTGCTTCCATGTGAAATGATAAAATACGAATTATATTGAATATTTTTAACGAATAAAAAAGAAAAGGAACAATAGAGTCAATTCTGCTCTCGTGATACACGTCAAGTGCACCGTGCCGATTTAATATCAGAGTTCATTGCGCGTCTTACAAGAAAGGACGTGACACAACAGTACAGCTCAAGACAGCTTCAACTCGATGTTAAGTATCATCAGTGGTATAGTCGCAAAATAAACATTGCTGGGATGCTCTAAAAGCAGTGCCGGAACGCTATAACCTGGGTGACAAAACTCGCGCTGTTCTAAGGACGTTTTTACAATTTTTTCTTATTTATTTCTCGTAAAAAAAGCAGCCGGTGCGTTTCGGCTCCACTACACCTCTGAATATCATACACAGTTACTTCTGTCGTGTGATTGTTACGTCACGAGAATTGATCCGATTGCTAAATTACTGCACGGATAATTACTGTGGAGGTTTATTTCGAAATAAGAAAAAAAAATTGATAATAAATCATTGAGAAAACTGATAATAAAGAGTTAATTCATCGACTTACAGAATCAATTATTAATAACTAGCCTGCTTCGGCAACCCGTGGTTCACCGAGTATAATATTTGCTAATTTCAATTAAATATTTTATTAATTGTTTGATTTTCGTAGTTTTCTTGGAAAAATACTTATAATTGTGATAGACATCTAATCTGTACTGTTCTTGAAGCCTTACTCATGCCATACCCACACATTGCTTGATGGGACAATTTCGAACGAAATTAAATTCAATATTCCAGCGTAGTGTGTTGAAATATTATTGGGAAAACGAACATGTTTTAAAAGGTCGAGAAACTACGGAATGGAGCATTATTATTCATTTCACAACAGAACAGGTTTTAAAAAATGGCGTTCTCTTTAATTAAATATTCTTTATTGAAATGCTGCAGCACCAAATAATATTTTGAGTACAAAATAGGGATTCCAGAAACAATCTCATCTTGCATTCTCGTATTTCAGTGTCATCTGTGAATGTTAATTCGCTCGTCAGTCCCGGCGACAACCTTTCAGGGCATCTTTCTCTCTCTTTGGCCTGCTCCAAGAGCAAACGAGATGCTATCAGCGAGGAGAGGTTGTCACGCAGCGTCTCAGGGTCAAGCGGCCGAGCGCCAAAACAATTCATTAGGACAATGAAAAGAAGGAACTGGGGGATGGTGCACAAAATGAAATATGGAATTTGCGAGTTTGTTTAAATACAATTACATATTGGCCAACTTTTCCTTTTCTATCTCTTAGACCAGAGTTTCTTGAACTTTGAGTCGCCATGATCCCAAGACAGTGGCGTAGCAAGTATAAATAGCGGCCGGGTCATAATATGGTTTTTTCGCATCCCTCCATCATCATCAATGGCTTAACTTGTGTAAATGGCACTCAGGACATGGTATTTTTTCACCCCCTTATCGTATTTGACTTTAAAAAGTGGCATAAACGCATTAACATTTTGTCACCTGGCCAATTACGTAGTGAGGATAAGTGACACCCGTGGAATAATATGGTTTTTTTTACCCCAATCGTCATCAATGGTTTGAAAAGCGTAAATGGCGCCCGGGCATAGTATTATTTTTTAGACCCCGTAATTTTTTTCTTTAAAAATGGAAATAAAAGCAGCAATGTTTTGACTCCATGGCTCCCTATGAAACTGGTGCCTGGGGCATCCATACTTCCCTTGCCCCCCGGTCGCAAAGCTACTGTCCCAAGCAGGGACCCCACAAAGCAATTTTGGAGTCTCGAAACATTTCACACGGGGGTGTAGGAAGGACAAATGCAATATCTGTCTCTCTGTGTTTATTACATCAAAATAAATAAGAAATGAAACTAGCTTAATGTAAGATATTATTTGACACGTGGTCTTTTCACACTAAATTTGTTTATCTGTATGAACTTTTGCACTAAATCCTTCAACAGGAAAAGTATTTTTTCTCAACACATACATGATTTTTTCCACTGATGTATGAAGTTGTAAAAAGTGTCATATTCACAACGATGTTTTCAACATGGGGTTTGCCACTCACTTTCTATTAAAGTATTATATGTATTTTCAATTACTGCGTTGATTCACATATGTGTGGTCAGTCCGCCTAATAAAAAAAAAATTAATGCATCTGTTTGTGTTCTCGTTATTGCGGTTCTGAGTCGGATGAATGTTAAAATTATATTGCGGAAGAGCGAAAATATATATTAAAAGCTTGCACACCGAATTGACATTATTGAGTAGATTTTTTTTTTTCAATTTTACAACTTTCCCTATTTAAAAATTGGGGGAAGAAAAGCGCTATTTTTTTCGGGTAGTAGTTTGTAAAGCTATCGCCTCAAAATTGATAAATTAGGAATCAAGATTCATAAACCGTTAGCGGGGAAAAAATTATTTCGAAGACTTAGGAAGAATTTTATAAACGTCAGTCAAGAGCATGTGTTTGTGTAACATATAGGTTAATCACTTAAGACAAAAAGTTATAAGTATTCATCTGTTGAAATAGTATACGAGAAAGTCTAAAAGAGAAGGCTCTTTTTTGTAAAAGTGCAGCAGTTTGATGAAAACACGCTTCCTTGGAATTCAATTTAAATGTGTTTGCATTTATTTTAACCTGAAGGATATTTTAAGATGTAGAAAAAAATTACTGTCTGTGACATCATAAAGAAAAACAGTACAGAGATTTCTCTGAATAATTCATAATATGATAAATCACTCACAGCACACAGTATCGGGCGAAAATGACTTGACTGTATTGTTAATCCCCGGCACAGTCTTTCGAAGCATAAAAAAAGTCAGGCAGGATGATAGAAATCGATTGTTCATTGGGAGGAACAGATTGCCTGCCGGGATTGCACTGAGTCGTTCTCTCGGTAGGGATAGCGTCTGAATGTCACTTTCGGTTTCCATTTCTTGCTTCGATTCCGGAAGTTGGGAGATAGGAGATGGGGGAGGGACAGGAGTGTCGTTAGCTGTTCTGCCGGAAGGGGACTCGGCATGACTTCCTGCTTCCGATTTTTCGCGAGGCAGGGAATCTTAGTTAACCGGCTTTGCCACTTTCACACTTTGAACCTGTTGTGCGACTGAAGAAATGTTATAACTACTCAGGGCCTCTCCATTTTTTTTTCTTCACTTGTGAACCCTTTCGAAAAAAAAGAGAAATTTGAACTCTGAAATGGTGCGAAATTCGCTTTCGTGTGATTACTTTTTTGGCAGTCGCTGACGAACAGTGGCGAATCCAGGGGGGGGGGGGGGGCGCCCGGCGGCAGCCGCCCCCAGATCTAGAATTCTTTATTTTATTTTAAATCACTACAGCTGTTTTTTCTTAATCTCCCTTTTAAAAAAGTGAAAACATTTCTTCCTCGTTTTTGACATGCTCGAAAGTGTTCCCACTTTTGTAGTCATTCAACTCGTATTTGCTGCGTTGACACGGTGAAAAAAATGTTTTTGCTAATTATTTCATTGTGTTTTTAGTTAAATTATCGAAAGTATTGTAGTGTTCTTTATGATTCTTATTGTCAGGTGAGTAAAGTCTGTTAAGTTAAAGTGTTTTGGTTTACATAAGCCATAAGGATACAAAAGCCACGACGATACAAAACTTTTTATACCTCAGCTCCCCCACCCCCCGATCCAAATCCTGGATTCGCCACTGCTGACGAATAACTGCAGAAACATCAAAATTATTAATTGGTTAATATTAATTATTAATTGGTTAATGTAGATCATTCATGCTCACGTGTTACACATCTAGAATGTGGCGTCAATTTAATTTTAAAATCCATTGTGCATTTCGTAGATGCAAAAATACTTGACTTCACAGCATAACGGGCAGTTTATTATATAATTGAGTTGCTCATAAGCCAATGCGGTTAAGTCCATTTTTTGATATTTTCTGATTTTTGTAAATTTTAATAGAATTAATAATATTATTTTTAGTTATTAAATTATTTACTCGTTGCTTCATTAGAATACTTTATATAATTTTGCTGATCAAATTAATAAACCAAATATTAAAAAAATTAATGTGTTGAAAACATTAATTTTCTCACTTTTTTTCCGCATTGGCTTCTGAGCGACTCAATTAATTTTAGGAAAAGGCATTCCTTAAAGCATTTCTATAATGGTTCGCGAAAATAGCTATATCTGGAAATTTATATTTTGGAGTTAGTTCCCCATTGCACAGTAACACCCATTTAATACTAACGATTCAAAGTAAGAATTCAGGATTGTAATGAAGTAAATTATGCTTTTCTAAAATGAAACATTGCGAAATATTTTTGTCATATTACTCGTTTTTAAGCTGCCGCCCTGTCACTGCTCAATACATAACAATCGCAAAATTTTCACCCGAGTTGAAAATTGAACGAAAATTTACTATTTCATTCAATTTTATGTTCGTGTCATTCATGATTTCAGGAAGAAATTTACATGAAAGCAAGTCGGTCGCACTTCTGAGTAGTATAATAAATCTAAAAATATTTCGAATTTGAACCCGATTTGAATTTTAACAATGATTTTAGCTTTTCAAATCGTCTATTATCGTCATCCATTCAAACACTCTCTGTTAAAAGGTGCAGAAGTAGAAACTGCCTTTTTAGTATCCGTGAAAAAGCAAATTTACTTTCAGTCAAAAATGTAGTCGCTATTTATGAATACGCGGAACAATGGAGAGCTGTTGAGCTACGTGATGTCAGTTCGCATTTTGCACGAAAAGAAAATATATTTGAATGGAATTGCAAAAGACTGCTTTCTTTTTGAAATCTCTCCTTTCATTACTGCACATGTTTTATTACAACACAGGATATTTGACAACAGTTTTTTTCAAAGTGGTTTTTCCTTATGGCTATTTGTGTCAAACTTAGAAGCTTTCTATTAAAACAGAAGAATAAACTAGAGGTTAAAATATTCTGACATTTCCCTTAAAGCTTTTCCTTTTTCTTGCTCTCCTGAAAATGAAGTAATAGTTTGAGCCTTAAAAAATAGTATTATGTAACTGATACATAACACACAACAGACATAGAGCATGTTTTATGCATCGTATTAGCATTATTCCACATTATAGGCATTTGCCTCTTTCTTTTATTCATTCGCATCATCTTAGAATGTCATAAGAGCAAGGATGGCGAGCAGAAAATGTGAGATTTACTAATCTTGCTTTGGACAAAACTTCTCAATGCTATTAAACCTAATTCCTAAGTATCTTTAAGTCTGGAACCTTAAGTAAGAATCTCTAGGTATTATGTGTGAATTCTCAAAATGAGCAGTTTCAAAACTGTACCCTGAAGCCACGATGTTTTCTCAAGTTCATGATAAAAGGTCCAGAGTTCGAAATGTTGTTTTACTGATTTTCGTCGCCTATGCGGGTCTCGTGTACTTCAGATCTGTTGTGGGAGAAACGTTTTCTCTCTGGTGTCTTGTGGAACTTAAATGGATCAAGGAGGCTTTGTTATCGGCTTAAACAATGGACACGATTTAAATTCATGAGGTCTTCCCCATGTCCCTCCCCAGTAGTCTTAATATGGCTTCACATTGTGACCTTTCTTCATTGATTGTCTGTTCATATTTTGAAAAAAATTTTTTTCACCTCAACTTAATTTTCAAACTTTTATCTCTGTTATAAAAGCAAATTTTTAACCGCTGGAGCTATTTTTCTCACTGCCTTCCTTTGCTAAGAACGTTTGCTAATGATGAGATATTTTTAGTTTTAGTTTTTGATGGAAGAAATGAATATATAAGCAATCTTATACCAAAAATTGGGGGGGGGGGCGTTTCTATTGATCACACAAAGTATGAATATAGAGATGATAATTGAAAATATAAATTTGCAATATTATTTTGTGAATTTGCAAGCTATAGGATATGGCGAAGGAAGCGAGTATGAAAGCTAACCTCTAAATTCGGTTTTTTAAAAATTATATTCACTTAATTTATGATTTATGATTTAGGAGATTTTTCTTACAAAAAAAAGGAGATGTTATTTTGAAACTATTCGTACGGATGGCAGTAGAAAAATTGGAAAACTGATTACCGCTTAGAAGCAAACATGCAATTGAAATTCCACTGTAATAATATTATAAACTGCACCTCCGCATAAAAAAGAGTTAAGAAATGCACACATTATTTATATTCTAAACGACCACTTCAAATCTGTAATTAAAGTGTGTGAAAGATGAAGATCAGAGACCGTTAAGTGGTCATTATGAAAGGAAAGATGATATTAAGTTTAACCCATTAGAATTTAAAACGACCACATTATCTTTATCTCTGCTGCTTTAATTCTCGAGGTCTTGCGACCTCCATAAATAATGGAACGGTTCTTTTTTGCTACTGAATCCGTTCACACCTTCTCTCTTTGACGGGGTTAATTGGATCTTGGAAGTTCACCGGTTGCTACTGGCAGGAGAGGGTGCGCCGTAAATTGATGTTACGCTCTTATGAAATATTCAATGCATTCTTTTGACCCATGAAGCGGTTTCGATGTATGCTACTGTCAATTTAAGTAGCATCACTACAGGTAATGCCAGCTGTAAGGTTATTGCGAAATTTAACGTTGAATTGCACAAAATAGATGCAGAGTTCCTATATTTTATGAAATATACAACGAAGAACGAAAATTTACTTTTGGACAAATAAATCTATTGCCGTTATGAGCTTTAAGAGTATATCGTCGTCGTTCAAGCAAAAGTCACTAAGTCCAAAACTACAGTTTCGAGATGTGATCACTTTAAACTTAATTAATTTTGACTCGTTTTGATAAGTAGTAAAAATTATTTAACAGAATTCTACCTCCTACTGTTGATTTACTGATGTTTAAATGGCAGGTTTCGATCACGAAATAATTAATTGGAAATTCTAATTGATTGCAGTAGTCCGACAAAAAGTTTTTGTGGACTTAGTGACTTCTGCCTGAACGACGATGATGTAATCACAGAGTAGGAATAGAAGGATTAAATCCTGTTTCGGTTCTGTTGTAACATTTTTATCTTTTATAGGTTTCATTGTGTGATAAATAAAAAGGTAGTATTTATATAAGAAGCATTTTCCACAGTTATATTGAATTTTTAAAACCAGATATAAGAAACTGAACAGAAAAAAATCGTTGAAGTTATGTTTACGTGCTAACTCAAGGATTACTTTTGGTCAAACTGCTCTAGTAGCTAGATAATATGAATCTTAATAGCTTTGAAGCTAGTGCATTGATTGAATCATTGGGTATTCATACTGTAGAGATATTATTCTTTTTTTTAGCTGAAAAGCATACTCTTCAACCATTGGGAAAATGCTGCTAAACAAATATTATTTACTTTTATTATTTTCTGTTATGTTTGCAATTTCTTAATCAGATTTTCGCTTAAATCTCATGAATTTATGTAAACATTAGTTTATGCTCCAAACAAACCTTTTTAGCTTCACTGGTTTTTAAATCTTTTCTCTTTTGTTTTACGATAACAGAAACTGATGTAAGAAATGCTTTACTGGAAAATAATAACTGCAAGCAAATTAATTTGAATATGATACATAGTTAAACTAAAGGATTCTTAAATTGTGTTACATGGACTTCCAAGAAGCTGCGAAAGTCCCATGTTCAACGCCAGATTTTCCTCTGTTGTAGATTTTGAAAGATTTCTCGTCAAGGGAATCTCTCATCACTGGAAGACGAACAGTTAGTTGATAGTAGTTTCAACTGATGGTGGTTTCAAATTGTTGTACAAAAATAACTCCCTGACAGACTCTCGCGCTGACAGGAAAGAGATAATCCTGAAATATTTGATTTCGATCCAAACCACTTTTTTTATGCACAAGAACTTTTTCTGTTTCGGTTCAGCTTAAAAATAAATACAGAAACATTTAGAAAACGTGGAATCAAACCAGAGACTGCGGTTTCAAATAACAAGTGTAATATTACAAAACTCGTAACTGAACTATATCATTCTTCTTATTCAAAATTTCAATTTAGAATTATAATATTTGCATATTTTCAGTATTTTGAAACCTTTTGTATGTTGTTTTTTTAAATTCCTTATACCAAGTCTAACGCACAAGTCTATAAAAACTTCTTTGTGCGATTTAACTGGAATATCTTTGCCCCTGTAATGTTTGTATTTCGGCTGCTAAAGTTTCCCAACCGAGAAAACATCCACCAGATGGGACGTTTTCTGAAGCTAAGAATTTAATTAGGCTAACTTTTTTTAAATTATATAATTAAGGTAAAAAATGAAAAAAATCATTCTATCTTCAGGTTCGACATTTATATCAACTCCGTGTAATAAATATTGATAAATGCTTGAAAATACTCGTGTCAGGCAAAAATATCGAAATTTTGGTTTTTAACGAATTTTATTTTTCGGTATTTAAAATTCGTATCTGTGGCAAAGCATTTTTGTTTCGACAGTTCACTCTTAGGGTGTTTTCGCATTAAAAAGTCCTGAAATCGAAATACGAAGTGTTTACTCGCTCCCCCTCACCCCCCGATAGAGAAAGGTTAAATTAGAGATTTATTGTTTTCTACCTAAAAAAAGGAAAAATACTGCTAAAATCACTGGAAGTGTTCTTCCTTCGACTTTCTCGTATACCTCCATAATTATGGAGCATTTTGTATTTAATTTCGTTCGTATAACGAAGAAAATCTAATACGTATTTTGATCCTCTTCTCTTTACTCGAATGAGACCGAAACTTGATTCTAACCATATGTTTGCCGCATCATAGCCAAAACTGGCCATTACGCTATAAAACTCAAACTAACAACAACCGAAACTTAATAGAAGTCTACAACTTCGATGGCAAGATTAAATACAAAATTTCATTTATCTGACTTGTTGCGTTTTTCAGCTATCGCGTTCACGTGCACACAAATAGACGGGCCAGCAGACAATTAAACCATTGACGGACTTGGTCTTCAGTTATTACAAATCTATACCATATGCAAAATTCTATCCATCTAACCGTTTGCGTTTCTGAGCTGTAGTGTTCACATGCGCATGGTCAGACAGAAGGACTTCCCGTTAATGGATTTTGCTCTAAATTTGATACAGATCTGAAGTTTTGGAGTAAATACAACAGAATAAATAGCTTGTTTCGTTTTTGAGTTATGGCGTTCAGACAGGCATAACAATAATTTTATTTTGGGGGGAGAAGACACTTAGGGAGATCTATAATGTAGAGGTTAGTCAAAACGTCAAGGTCGGCTTTTTCGACGAGTACAATAAGGACCAGATTTCCCATAGGACCAATTTAGGCCATGGCCATATGGGAAATGGCCCTTTGAAAACAATCGGAGGACGCGAATATAAAAGAAATTACAATAAAATATTTACAAATTTCGGTATTATTTTGAAAAGATCATATAAAATACTTTTTTAAACACTTTCATACGCATTAAATAAACTAGTTGGACGTTTGCGTTGTCTACCTATAGGTAATTACGGTGAATGAACCAGGGGAGAGGGCGCAGAATTAAGCACTTTGACCTAGGGCGTATAAATGTATAAATCCGGCCCTGAATACAATACTTTCTCTTTGTATACTTTCTATACGAGAAAGAAAAAAAAAATAATGCAAGCATTTTTTTTATTATTATTATTTCACCTCTGCATTCATTGGCCACAGGGAAAAACCACTACCTTGCATTTTAAATTATCCTGGGAATTCATTTACATAAAATCAGTCAGTGGTAATTAAGACCTTAATAATCAATTAGTAACTCATATCAGTGAAAAACTAAGACCGAGCATATGGTTGTCCGTAATTTTGGGACGCCCCCACTTAATGAGGAGGTGGATGTAAATCGCGTGCGGAATAAGGCGATTCTTGAAAGAACGGGGAAGTCGGTGGCTTTGTTGTCGTGTCGCGAGGGAATGAATGGAAAGGGTTTTGAATTGCGATCTCTTGTGAAGGCGGGCATTGTTAACTCTGGAGGACACTGGATTATTAGTAAACTCAGTGGCCGTTTTTATTTCTGCAGGGGCGGACGTCATATCTCGCGATGTGAATCAGGCGGCGAAAGGCTGGTGTTATGTAAATTGGAAGGCATGCTGTACCGGGGCTCCTAGACGAGGCGAGCACTTTTCTACTGGTTTGCTCTCTCTAGGAGGCCCTGGCTGTACCGGTAAGGGTTGTTGAGATGATGACTGGCAGTGACAAAGCGAAAGATCCATACGCCCATAGTAGATAACTAGCGGGAGTGTTCTCCCCTCGACTTATTCGTATACTTAACCCTATATGGCGTGTTTTGTATTGAGCTTCGTAATATAATGAAGAAAATCGACCTCTTCTCTTTGACCAGCTGGGTCCAAAAATCGATGTAGATCTATAATTTTAGAATCAAGACCACATACCAAATTTCATTTATTGAACTAGTTTTTTTTTTAATTATCGTGTTCACATGCAGACAGTCTACCCTTTAGCGAATGTCTGTAATTAAGGTGTATATGTAATGTATTCCAAAATTAGATACAAATATACAATTTTGGTGTAAAGATAATACCCTAAAATTCATATATTTAGCTTGTAACGTTTTTGAGCTCACATACACAGGAATAGATAGAAAATCAACCTGTAGACGGATTTGGTCAAATATTTTATACTCATTTACAATTTTGGTGTAAAGATAATATACTAAAATTCGTCAATTTAGCTTGTTAAGTTTTTAAGTTCACAATACACAGGAATAGACACAGAAAGTCAACCTGAGACGGATTTGGTCAAAAATTTTATACTAATTTACAATTTTGATGTAAAGACCGCGTACCAAATTTCATTCGTCTAATTTGATTCCAAATATGATTTTTTCCCTCTCGGGCAGATATAAAACGTGAGGATTCATTAAATTCTCCTGGTCAAATTTTTCACGATTACAATGCTTTCTCTTTGTATGTTTCGAATACGTGAAAGTAAAAAAATGCTGTCCTTTCTTAAATCTTAATAATTCCGTATTTATGAATTATGGTATGGATTTATCTTGAAATCTTCAGGTATCTTGCAATAAATAATATTTTGCCTTATGTTACCGAAAGGCGTGCTTGCCCTAGCTCACTAGTTATTTCGATGGACTTTCTGACGTTCTTACATAAAATTTATAGAATTCCTTTGTAATTTAGGAATCATGTTACAGATAAAGATAAAGAAAAGTGGTTTATAAAGAATCGTCCCAGTGAATTTATTTATAATTCCGGAGTTGGTCAACATAGCCGATCAAACTAGTCAATTCATATTCATTAAATGCACTACGTCAGTTTAATTTTTGAATCCGTTGCACATCTTGTACACGCAAAAGTTTAAAACAATGTGCAGCTGAATGTCAATGACCTGTTCAGTCAGCAGTGGCGTTGCGACGGTAAGTGGCTGCCAGGGCATACTATGATTATTTGCCCCTTCCCCCCTAGTCGTCATCAGTGGTTTAATAAGTGTAATTGGCGCCCGGCGCATGGTATTATTTTTTGTCACCCCCTCATATTTGGCTTTAAAAAGTTATATAAACGTATTAAAGTATACGATACCTCCATATGCAGCCTGTCGCCGGTATATCTATATCCCCTTTGCACCTCCATCGCTACGCCAGTGTCAGTTAGTTACGCTTATCATGTGACTCTGATGTCATGTGAATTAACTCCAAGAGTTAGCAAATTCATACGACCGGTTCTAAATCTGTTACCTTGCATAATCTTACATCTTAAGATTAGTTCGTAGAATTATTAAACAGTCTTCAAAGTTTTGAATAATCTTGCATCATATGGTTAGTTTGCAGAATTATTAAACAATCTTCAAAGTTTTTCGTTTATTATTTTTAAAATATCCAATTTTAAGCTGAAGGAAATTGCCAGTTTCCATAAGAAGTCTGGTCAACACCCAAATCATATGTTTGAAATTCTCGGCAATTATATGTAAATTCTAAAAAAAAGTGTGGCAACAGTGATCTTTCGTGGAATAAGTATCTCATTGTTACAGCTGACCTGGAAGCAGTGCGGAACAATGCCGTAATTGGGCAAACTATGGCCGTCAGATTTCTTTTAGTTTTGGCTGGCGAGTATTTTTGTTTTTTTCATATCCATACCGCTATTCAGAAAGCGATTGAAGTGTGACGGAACACAATCTCTGAAGAAATGCACTGAAACCCGAGCTCCCTGTCTTTTGGACTGAAGTTTCAGTCCTTGTGTTCAGATTGATACTTTCGAACGTAAGTTATTTTGGATATTACTTTTATTAGAATGGCAATACGTAATTATCGTTGTTTTTTATCTGAAATATTTTTAAATGCATAAATTCTTTATCCGCTTGAATTCAAATATCTTTATAACTGTTAAATTATGGATATAGGTTATATATAGCAAGAATGGATATCTTGTACAACTTTTAATGTCTTTATTTATTTTTTAATGATCTAAATTGCTTTCTGCAGATGTCTGAATGCAAAGATTTTTCTTTTTGAAAATTTTTACTTGTATAATCATTGAAAAGCGGAAATATTTATGAAAATACCTTTACAAGAAGTTTTTTGTAACAAAATGCAATTCGTATGAAGTTCTAAACGTATGACACAATATACACAGTATAAAATGACTACAGCTGTCGCAAAAATGATTACCTGCTAAGCATGTTTCTTTGGATGGTTACATTGCTATCAAGGTAACCATTTAAGTGAATTTATTATTGAGTTTGTATCAGTGACGAATCCAGGGGGGGGGAGGTGCTATGGGGCTACAGCTCCCCCCCAGAGCTAAACAAGAATTCTTCATTTTATTTAAAATCGCTATAGCTGTTTGTTCTGAATCTCCCTTTCATAAAAGAAAAATAAATAAATAAAAAATTTAGGAAAAACGTGAACAACATTGCTTTCTGGCATGACAGGCTCGAAAATTTTCCCCATTTTTGTAGTCATTCCATTCGTACTTGTAGTGGCTTTTTGGGGTAGTTATTTCATTGTGTTTTTTTATTAAATTATCAAAAAGATTATAGTGTTCTTTATTATTCTTATTGTCAGCAGGGTGGGGCCAGTGGGATGACCGGGGACCAGGCCCCCCTGTCGGTGATGCTGTGTCCCCCCCCGTCGGGGAAATTTTTGTGCGGGGTATTCAACTAGTTGATAAATAAATATCTGGCGAAAATTCGAGACCAATTTCATTACATTCGTCCCCTCGTACAAAAGATTGTACGCCCCTGTCGGGCAAACTCTAACGCCACTCCTGATTGTCAGGTGAGTAAAGTCTGTAAAGTTAAAGTATTTTGGTTTACGTAAGACATGATGTTTGACATTAATAACGACAATACAAAATTTTTTAGACCTCACCCCCCCCCAGACCCAAATCCTGGATTCGCCACTGATTTGTATACAAACTCTATCATAACTCTTAAAGGATAGCGATACTCTGATATATAGTAATAATTAAAGTCGTGGATGTTTTTTAAAAAAATTCCTTTTTATAAATTTTATTTCCTTTATATTTCTTTCTTACAGTAAATAAGAGAGTTTGTATCCTTGTAAAGGAAATTTAACGCTAGAATGATTATGAAAACGGCGTGCATTATTTTATAAAGAGAAAAAGTTATTTACTTAAAACTTCTGAGATGAATATTATTATTATTAATCTTAAATATTATTTATTACTGGGATTTTTTAATTCTTTGGAAAGCGCTACATTTTGGAAACGCTTTTATTTTTTTTTATTAACTCACAAAGCATGCTTGATTGTCTAGAAAAGTTCCAAAATTCCATGTATATCCATAGCTGAGCTATGCTTCGGAATTATATTTATCTATCTATCCCTGTGTATGTACACACGATTACTCAAAAACACAACGAGCTAGATGGATGAATTGTGGTATACGGTTCTTGCACGAAAATTGTTGTCTTTACCAAATTTCCGATCAAACTCGTTACTCGTCAAAAGAAAGAAATGCGAGCAGAGATAAACATAAAATTGTTTTTCGTTACTGTTCTATTAAACTACATAAAAACGAGCCTTAATTACAAATATTTTATAACATACGCATTATCATTCATGTTGTAATCTGTTGTACATTTTTAATTATTTCATATACCTGTGCTTTGCCTCTGGCAAATGTTATAAACATTGTCAATTATAGCATTTATTTATTTGCGCGTTGCCTCTGGATCTAGGGAAAATATTATATACATTAAATATTATATACATGAATACATATACATACAAAATATTATCTATATTGTATATATTACATAAATACAATATCGATTAATTTTACAAGCGTGTTGCAACTCCGTCTATATTTGTGTTCATGCTATCGTGGCTATAATTGACAAAAAAATTTTTTAAAAATGTAGAAATTAGAGAAAAAAAATTCCAAGCCAATCAAATTCTCACCATTTAATAGATATTTTTTAGAATCTTAGGATGGTGGTAAGCACTGTTTTTATTGGTGAATATATTCTAAAGTTATCGCCGGTAAATATCAAAGTTATGGAACCAAAGAGCAACAGTAACAAATCGTCAGCGGAAAAGAATACTTCTAGAGGAATTTTATGGATACCAATCGAGAATGCTTGGTTGCTAAATACATAGGTACCATTGTTTTTGAAATATAATATCATACCAAATTATGCATAAAAATATTTTTAAAAATTTTCCAAAATTCTAGAAAATGTTGCATGCCATTTAAAGTATTATCGTTCAAACGACAGTCTTTTTTTAAAAATTTTGAGATGGTGTAAAAATCATTTTTGTTTTGTAATATTTTCGTAAGTCATCGCGCAAAAGCATCAAAATTTACCTAATTTTAATGAGTTAAAATTCTAATTAAAATTTTGGAAAATTCGTCCCAAGGAATTTGGTAGCTGTAGGTCCAATGGTATGCCACAGAGAGAGAGAGAATCGTTCGTTTTTACTTTCTCGTATACGAAGTATACAAAGAGAAAGTATTGTAATCGTCAAAAAATTCGAACTCGAGATTTTGACGAATCTCCACGTTTTAGACCTCCCTGATTCCGAAAAACACAATTTTGAAATTATGTCTCTCTGTGAATCTGCGAACACGATGACTCGAAAATTATTAGAGCTACGGGGATTAAATTTGGTATGTGGTCTTTACACGTAATTTGTAGGTTTCTATCGAATTTTCGACAAAATCCGTTCACGGGAAGTCTGTCTGTCCGCGATCATGTGAACACTATAACTCAAAAACATGAAGAGATAGATGGATGAAATTTGGTACACAGTTTTATCATCAGGTGTGTAGGTCCGTATCAAATTTTGGACCAAATCCGTCAAAGGGTTGACTGTCTGTCTGTATAATTGCATACTTCTGAACGCCATAACTCATAAATACAACTACTTAGATAAATGAAATTTGGTATGTGATCTTCTAACCCTAATAATAGATCTGTGTCAAATTTTCTTTTCAATCGTTTAAGAAAATGCTCAAATTGCATATTAGATTTTCTTTATCTAACAAGGCCAAATTACGTATTAGCGCTACTCGTGACCTTCGAAATCGCGCTACTACTAAAATACCCTCCTTTCGACATCGCGCACCAAAAGAAACTTTTGGATAGTCGTGGCATTCTGGGTCAGAGAAGGTTCGCAATTTTTATTCACGCGGAGGGGGGGGGAGAGGAAATGACACCTTTTTGGTAAGTATACGAGAAAGTTTAAGGGAGACCACTCCCGCTGGTTTTAGGGGAAATGAATTTTTGTATCATTGTATCTGCCTAAAACTAGGACTTACAAAAAAGCAATAGTACTCGGGAAAATTAGCTATTTTTTTAACTAAATTTTTAATTTTGTTGTCTCCCCCCTCCCATACTCCTGGATCTTTTAGATGTCTGTAAATTTTTTGCCCCCTCACTTTTTCTGCCCAATCGCCGCTGATCAGACAGAGATTATTTTAAGGATTTGTGATTCTCTGTTCATACTACTGTGCTCTGAGTAAATCGGTTTCCGGTTGCAGACAAGGCAGCTACGAAAGAGAGATGTGTATTCGAGGGGTCTAACTCGATGGTTAAGCGTCGCTGCTCCTAGACAACTGCGCATTCATATGAATGCAGGCAGTGGCTCGAAATATCCTCTGAAAAGCCCATCACGGTCCCATGCACAGGATCTCAGTTCGTTTGTTTCTTTTTTACTCCGCTATTCATAATGCTTTGCTGACGAAAGGAAATAGAGCGCACGATTCGTAAGTCAACACACAGACAATGATTTTTTGGGGAAAAAAGCCCGGCTCCCCCCTTGTAATGAATAGATTTTACATGATACACAAAGACACCAGCACGATACGTATTTTATATTATGTTTCAGTCATTGCATGGATAATATTGATGTATATTGCAGTATTCTATATATATCATTGTTGCATATTTAGTTTCTAAAATTTACGTAAATGTGGCCCTTAAAATGAACACCAAAACCTTTCGAAGTTGCTGTTAGGATTTTAGCATCACATGGCAAAAGCATGATAACACGAGATGGAATTTTATGTAAATATTTTTTCGGTAAATAGTTCATGTTTATAATGGATTAGGCAAAACTCAAAAATCTTCGCATGCGCCATCTGTGAAGTTGACAAAGTGACTGCAAAATAAAAAGAGTCAACATATAAGATACGTTAAGCATATATGTAATCTCGAGAAAAGTATACGAGCGAATGTGTTTCAAACACGAAATATTATATTTTATCTTCTCGTATCTCAAGGATATATAAAGTGCTTAATCGTAAAAAAATTCTACCCTGATATTTTGATGAATGTTGACGTTTCAGATCTTCCTCATTCCAATGAAATCATTTTTTGACTTATGTTCACGTGTATGTCTGCATGTATCTGAACACGATAATTCAAAAAAGGCAATAAGCTAAATGAATGAAATTTAGCATTAGGTCTTCAAATGGATACCCGGAATAGGAGTAACACAACCGCACACCTGCAACAAATTTTCAACCTAATTCGTCAAAGTCAAGGGGTACTTTTCCTACTTGATAACTTACTTGATTTTTTTCACTGTACTATGAAATTGTGCAAAAAAGGGCCATATTTACTAAGGTTTTCAGAAAAAGGACCGAAAAATCTGAATTACAAGATATTAAAAATACTTTGACTTCGATGGAAATTGTGTAGCAAAGTAATTAAAGATATGTTCTTTCATGTAATGATACAATTATTCTGTTTAAAGTTATTAACATTTTTACTGCCAAAACGGTACTTATTTTGTTGACACGTCTCTTATATTAGCACATCTGAAATTTTCTCCAATAGTTTCAGAATTGTCATTTTTTACAAATATATTTTTTTAAATTTATTTCTGAAAAATGTAAAAGATATGAATATAAAAACGAATGAAATATGTTGTAATATTTGATCTGGAATGAAAAAAACCCTTTTGATAAATTGAAGTTTCCTCAAAATCTATATTTAATATGAAATCTTTTTTTACACTATCTTATTTAAGTACAAATCTTCTTTCTCGATTAAAATCCAAAGTATTAAAAGTTTTCTGTATGACCTGATATTCCCTAAAGTCTGAGAGTATCTCTGACATTTCAAATGCCTAGAAGAACCATGTGCAGCCTACTGGAAAAAAGCAACTAAAAATAAACTACAGTTTCAAAGGATTTTTCTATAACTCTAACTAAATGGAATGCATAACTGAAATTAAAAATTTCGAGGTCTCAATGTCTAACGAATTTTGAAGCCAGAGAATATTTAACTTTCGCTCGAAAATAAATTATCTTATTGCGACTAAGCGGATATTTTCGTTTGTGGTACAGAGTGCAAACAAAATTAATTTCTTGTTTATTTATATATTTATATTTCATGAAATTTATCATTTGCGCTTTATACAATATTAAAAACTTCCATTTCCATTCGAACGAATAAAAGTATTAATGAAACACATCAAATTTATTATTTCTTAATAAATAACATTTTTCTTAATGGTTAAAATTACTGAGTTTGATTTTATTAAATATAGCGGGATAACTACATAAAAACATTAAACGTTTTGAAATTCATGAAAAGTTTTGGGGACCGCGGTGTTTTATAAAGTCTGAGCTTCGGAAATCGAAAAAACGGGGTTTTCATGTGACCGTATATCTTCCGCGTTTGTTGAAATGATGCACTATAAATCTCACATTGTAACGCCCTAATATAATGTCATACTTGAATCGTTGATTGCAGAAACCACGTGAGTTTTTTCCCTTCAAAATTGCGTTCATGCTGCTTTTACATTTTAAAGGGGGCCTGCATAATGAATGAAGAAATGACAAGAGTCATGCAAAGTCACATGATAGGTATATAAAATCTTCTATGTAAAAAAAGGGAAAAATTAATTAATTGTTGATTTAAAAAAAAATAATTTTTTAAAGCTCTCAGCATTTTAGTATTGATGACTCATGTGGTTTCTGCAATTAATGATTCAATTATGTCATAGCTTTTTATAATGTCGTGAGGAGGTTTGGAGAGTTAGGTGCTGGATCACAACCATCATATCAGGCATTCAAAGCAGGAGGTCTTATTTCATTTTTGTCTCGGTACGTCAGCGTTCGATGGCTGTTTTGAAACTATTGCCCATGGAAAATAAGACCAGGTTGGTTAATACGGGAATAGGAGAGCTCAGACTTTGTGTCTGTGTCAGTTCTAAAGGATTATCAGAAATTGGTTTTTCCTCCCTTTTCCAACTGTAACTTAACTTTTCGCACGGAATGGCACTTATTGTTATAAAGCCAACGTCATTGATTTGAAGAAAAATCTGCAGTTATAGTTCCTTAACCAGCAGAAGTCCAAAATCTCTCTCTTCATATCTAAAGAATATAGAATAATTATTATTTTAACTGAAAAAATTAGCTTAGAACTTTCAATTTTAAATATCAAACTTGTGGTGTGGCGGATTTAATCACAGTGAAGTTTCAGTTTACTTGAAGCGAAAATCCAAATCTAGCTATGTTCTTAACTAATGTGATTTAGAAACTTTGTAGAATGAACCTGTTCTTCTACAGAATTATTAACTATCTGACAGCATGAAAGCTTTCCTTCTTTTTTTCACTGCGGTGCCCTGGGTATCCTAGTGCCGGAGCCTTGGCTTCGACACCAGAGGTTCGTAGTTCGATACTCGATTCCAAGGAAACTCCACCATGCATATGAGCCTGGTGCTCGTTAAATCTGTCGAAGGTCAAACGGTCTCCCGTTGGTGTGGTGAGGAAGTTCGGAGAGGGGGCAGCTCAGATGTCGTTTACGAGGCCCATCCCAAAATGATCCTCGTGTACCTCCAAGACGGGTAGTTAATCCAACTAAACTAAATAAAACCCTCCCAGATATTACAAATGTGAATCAGCTTCGTTTGAAAATTGATCATGTAAAGCATCTCTTCCTTAAGCTGGGCATTCACGGTGAGATTGGAGACTCCAAGCCAAATGGCGTGGCAGCACTCCAAACCGTGAAGATGAAAATCCAAGCTTCTGGACCGGACCACATACGCCGATTCATCGGATTTCCGTCTTGACGACGGGTTTTGGAACGGTGCGCTCCAAATTTCGTGGAGCGGTCTCTCCGTGAATGTCCAGCTTTAGATATGTATTCTCTAAAAACACTTTAACCCTTTGAGGACGGCCGTACGCTTAACGCTACGAGAAGCTAGCACACCCGTCAAAGGGTTAATCCTCTATCCTAGTGGTGGATCATTACATCAGATTAATTAAAAGCTGTTCTTATTGAACTAAACATTTGCGGTCAAAGATATTGAAAATAGTTAAAGTAATGAAATCAATTTATGCTCACGTTTTTCACGTCAAAATAGCAATTGCAATTTAATTTGGAATCCATTGCATTCCTTAAAAGTTAGATGACTTGCACACACGCTTCTCAAATGACTGACTTCATGTGTATTGAATCCATCCAACAAAAAGCACATCTTGCACTGAAAAGGATTGAAGTTTTTAATTTTTAGAATAACCGCACTACGTACAAGAAATTAGTAAAAAATGTAAAAGAAATTCTAGTGTTTTAGGAGTAAAAACATAGTGAAAACAGAAACTTACTGTTTGTATTTGTGAACCAACTCCAATTTAAAATTTTATTAATGATGATTCAAATTTCACTGGCACTATTGTTTAGTTTATTTCTTAACAAAGTTGACATTTTTGATGAAATATTTCTCAGGCATTGTAATAAACTGGGAAAATGGGATCGTATTAAATGTTCAAAATCTGATCTACAAAATTCACATAAACTCATGAGTCAGGTCTTAGTATTATTTTTTTAGTGAGTATCTTTTTTGTGGTTTCAGAACTGTATCCAAAAACCGCAACCACAAATTCTTAATTTAGATTTATATAGAATCTGAAAACGTAACACAGTGCCTCGATTTTCACTTTATTTATGTATCTCGGACTGCTATCAAACATTATTGCGTATTTTTTCTTTCATTAATTTCGTACCTCATCTCTAAAATAAGGATATTTAAAACTGTGATAGGTTTTTTTAAAAAAAAATACCATATGGTTATTCCAAGGTTCGTAAAATGACATTATAAAGATTCACTGAAAATTAGAAGCTCTATCACCACTTTTTCTTTCTTCATAAATGTTTCTATTTTGTTTTAGCGTCAACCAATAAACAATTTCATTTTTCCCCAAATATTTCAGTTTTTGTAATTACTTTTGCTTCGGAGTTAGCATAATTATATGAAAGGTCGACTCTACAATGCGTTGCAATTGATATTTGTACAACTATTATTTACTACGCTTTGATATTTGCACTAATATTTTTTCAATTATTATTGCATAATTGGTTATTTATTTACTATCCTGTTTGCAGAAAGAAGAAAAATTTTAGTAAAAACTTTTAAAATAGATAAATTATGTTTTTAATTAACTAATTTTAATTTTTAAATATATTTTTAAAAATTAATTTAAGAATGATTAAGAAATATATTTACAGAATTATTTATTAAATTTTTTATTCTTTTATTAATGCTCACACTCATTAATGTAGGTTTATTCTAGATTTATTGAAAAAAAATGCTGTGTTGGGTTAATAAAAAATAAAATACTTTGTTTATTTAATAATTTATTAAGATAGTTTTATATAGACTTATATCATTCGAACAAAAATTCGATCTATATAACACTTTTCAAGATCATAAATTACTAGTGTTGGGATAAAAAAATTGAAGAATAAAAAAATAAATTGTTTGAATATAAGTAAACTTAAGAAATGAATAATCTCTATATATTATTCTCTAATGTGGCGACAAAAAAGGGGCGAATTTCTTAATCGCCGTTTGGCAACAGCTCGCAAGTTTGGTTTGGAACTTGGCGGAAAGTTTGAGACAACGATTTTTTTTTGAGTTAAATAGTTTGAATAAAATAGGTTTAAATCTTGCAGTTTCGATTAGGCAAATGAAATGAATGTCTCCTTAATATGTCCTCTTTAGATAAAAGATTGAGCAATGGGCTATTTCATCTTTCGATTACTCACATTTTCTGAGTTTTAAAAAACAGGAGTGACTACCCAGAGAAAAATGTTGTATCTTTCTTGACTGAATTGTAACTGGAGTGAGTCTGTATACATGTGGGAAAGCTTTCTGAGCAACATAACATGAGTAAATTTAGGATCTTAAAAATTTTAAGAAGCTAAAAATACATAATCATTATGGTTTCAATTTTGAATAGTTAAGATGAGCATGTTTTAAGCCACTTTTCTCTTTAAATGTTCCTTTTTTAGGTAAATGGTTGTAAAATGGATTATATTATCTCTTGACAACTTAAATTTTCTAAGGTTCAACACATAACTAACTGCCCAGAGAGAGAAGTTATTTCTTAGCTAAAATAATAATAGGAGTAGGGTTTTTTTCACGAGTTCCCGGGAAATCTCAAGTTTTTCGAACTTTTTGTATTCCCAGGAATTATACTTGGTTACAAAAAATTGTAAAATTATTTAGAAAATTACCTCTTAAGAATGATATTTTTCAAAATTTTATTAAAGCAGAGTTTGGCTGTGAAAAGATGGTTTATTTAGACACCAAAACACGTTGGAATAGTTTGTTGCAATGCTTGAATGATTTTTATAGATAAAATCAGAAATTTCAAGAGCATTAATTGATATTAAAGAGCAACGAATTTTGGCTAATGTAGAATTTAAAACTCTGACTACAATTGTAGCAGACTTGAAGCCTTTGAAAATTGGTATAGAAAAACTATGCAGTCGAAACGCGACTTTGCTAACTGCCGAAGGAGTGTTTGCTTTCATTATTGGAGAGTTGAACAAAGCTAAGAATATGAAATGTTCTCTGGTCCAAAGAATTACTGAGAGATGCAGTGTCAGTTTAGTTGCATTAATGCAATATCTAAATTTCGGGAGAAAGTATAATGCTGCTGCAGTTACTGTTGATCTTTAATGATTTCCAAATAAAAACTTTTTGATTCAACAAGCTAAAACAATTATGATAAGGCTATTTTGCGAGGAAGACGAATCACTTACAAAACTCTCCGCACTCAGAATTGGAGAACACGGAAATTTTGGAAGATAAATATTTAACGTTGTACGCAGAGGCGGATTTTAACAATATGAGACCCGAGGCGCAAAATTATTTTGAGGCCCCCTCCTAAAAAAATTCTATTGATGATACAAATGCGTAACTTAAAATAACTTACTTATGCTTTTAATTCTAGGTATATGTTTATCTTCGTCAATCAGTTTGAAGCTAATTCTTGTATTGTTATTTATCTGATTTCTAACATTTATTTTCTCTTATTTTTACATTGTATAGTTTGTGGATACAACCTCGTCATTTTGTTTCTTTTAGAAAGAAGCAAAAATTCTGTTGACTGTAATGCCGATATCTTCTAAATCTTAATGATATTCGACTGGAATTTTTATATAAGTTGTCCTACATATCTGCCTTTGAACCTCTGAAAGAAACATATATATCTCGCACATGCGCAGTAAAAAATTATTTACTACAAATACTCATATTTTCTTTCATATTCAAATTATTTATCCCAAAATTTTACGCAATGCTTCTCTTACATATTGTCACTTTTTCTGTAAGTTTTGTATAATCTGGTGGAAAAACTCTGCATTTTATAAGCAAAATACAGGCGGGAAAATTTGGGATTTTTTAAGAAAACCATTATATTTTCCAGAATATTTGTGCTGTGTTTACGAAAATGCATGTAAACATTATGCACAAACATAACCATTGATGAAAGTTACATCGCGTCATTAGCTTTCTGTGAAACAGGATATGTCAAACTCCATTTTCGCCTTCATCCCTTTTGGTGCCCCCAATTGCTCTCGTGACAGAATCTTTACTGTAAAATGTGAGTTAGAGTCTATTCTTTACATGGTAGAAGTTACAGGGCAGTCGGTTTAGCCTTGCGGTTCCGGAGAAATTCTAAAAAATATGAATATCCTAAAGTGCCCGGATACTTTTGATCAGATAGTGTACTTTAGCCTTGTTAAAGTCTATATGCTATGTCATTTTTCATAACATTATATGTATACTATATCAAATAGATAAAGAAATTAAAGTTCCTTTGCTTCTCTTTATCTTTTTCAATTTACTCCAAACAGAGATATTTTTCGATTGATAATATAAAATAATTGAATAGTAATGATTTCTTTCGGTTTTTGCATCTATCTAGATGAGTTGGATATAACAGTGTCCAAGTATTCAAATTTTATATTAAAGAGGAAAAACATTTCAAAATTGTTTTTGATAAATATTTTTTTCTTTACTTACGTTTAATAAAGGAAACTTATTCAGTTAAAAAGGAGAAATGAGCTCATAAATCACCAACTTATATTTATAAACTATTGTGAATTTTACCATAAACTGAGAACAATTTTACATTTCTTCTATTTCTTACATTTTTCTTATCAACTCTGTCGTAAAGGACAGAATGGTATATTCTAATAACAATACAGGCAGAAAAGGAGGGAAATAATAAAATTATCCTCCCGAATTTTTTTTTAAACAGCACTTTGAAATGAATTAAGATAATTTTTTAAAAATTTTATCTAGTTTAAGCTCTACAAAGTAAATCATTAAAACCATTTTCATCGTTCCTTTCTTCTAAAAAGTTCTCTTGTTCAAAAAATGAAAATGTGAATCGTAAAATAAAGCAATGACTTTCAAATCTCCTGAAAGGATTTTCCTAGAACTTCGATCATGTAAAGAAGAGGCTTCAACTCTTAGTTTACAGGGAAGATTCGGTCACGACGGCATTTAGAGGACTGACTAGAAATTGATGATGAAGAAAAAAATCTGGGCTACGCCGTTCCACAAAGCTGATAATGATTTACAAATTTCATCAATGGTTTAGTTTAATAAGTACATTGCTTACATGCATTTTTGTAAAAGTAACAAGTATATTTTGGTAGTTATAAAGGTTTTCTTAAAAAATCTTAAATTTTCCAGCATGTTTTTTTGCTTATAACATGCAGAGTTTTCCATCAAATAATACAAAGCTTACAGAATACTTGAAAATGTGTTACAGAAGTGTTCCATTAAAATTTGAAGTTCATACTATGAATATTAGAGTAAATATGATTATTTGCATTAAATAAATTTTACTACGCATGTGCAGGACATAGCGTAAATTTTCTTTCAAAACTTCAAAGCCAGATACATAGGGCAGTTTATAAGAAAATTCCAGTTGAATACCATTAAAATTCAGAAAGATATCTGCATTGCAGTGGTGTGAATTTTACTTGCACTCTAAGAGAAGCTACATTATGAAGGTTTTACCACAAATGATACTTAAAAAAAAATTGAATCTTCCAATAGTTATCGACGAACTGCAATCTAAGTAATGTATTTAATTTATTTATTAAGTGTCTTATGTCCCCCAATGTTTCGTTTGGCTGTTTTCGTTACCTCATTAATTTTTTGAAGTAAAGAGGGAGAAACTTTTCAGTGAGGAGAGGATTATACTAGAAACAAGACTGCAACATCGTAAGTTCGCCGTCGGCTTATCACAGCGATGTTTCTAGCATAGATTTTGAGGCCCCCCTATCGTCTCGAGGCACGAGGCGGTCGCCTCTAACGCCTGTGCGGAAATCCGCCACTGGTTGTACGAAAAATTATAAAAAGTTATCCACTAAAAGACAAAGGTCCTACGTTGTTAACTTGAGCAAGATAGAGAAGCAAGAATTGCAGTTATTTGACTCAACAGAAAATAGATCACAAAATATTATAAAACTGGGTGAGGCTTTGGAAACAATTCCTCCAACATCAGTTGATGTTGAAGGAAGCCTACCCCCTCGTTAAGACGACTCCATATACCTCTTAATGATTACTTATCAAAAGGGTCGAAAGAACGGTTTGTTCAGTCAGTATGATTGATCACTGCGACATCTGTTAGAGGGAAAATAGAACCGATTTTGAAATTATCTAGGCTTTTTCAGCTGACTAAGTAGGCATCAATGGAAATGTATATATTTACACTTGTTTTGAAAACATTTTCATCAAAATACGCTCCATAGCGAGCGTCGTCTTTCATTCTGAAATCTTTTTGAAGGCTCTTGATGAACCATAAATTAGAAGACAGATGATACTGTACCCCGTTGGCTAATGACTTGCGAGGGGGACGCTTGCGGTGAAACCACCTGTGGTAGTTGGTCACCTACCTTGATACTAATGGGTTTTCTCATGGGAACAATAATTATTCATCGTACCCTCGAGCAGTTCTTTACTAGACTCTGGTCAGTTCAGTATTCAACAAAGCGTGGAGAGTACGCATCTCTCTGGTTCATGATTTCGATGAGTGCAATGCCAGGCTATTTCGCTATAGTCTAAGACAAGAGACTTTGTTGAATCAGAAATATTCTGTTCAAATATGGTAGTTATTTTCAAACTGCATTAGATAATTGCAGGAATATTTCGCTGGTCGGAATAATAAAGTCGGTTGGCTTTTACTGTACTGTCCAGGGCCGGATTTACACATTTCTGCGTCCCCTCTCAAAAAGTTAACATATAATTTTAAATTTAATATACAATATTTTATCTATGAAACATAAAATCATTTTATAATCCTTGAACCATATTAAATTTTTGATTCAAAATTACACTACTTGAGAAAAAACATAAAATTAACACCTGCAAAAATACTTCATCGAATTTCTTGGAAGCGAGTGAAATAAATATAACTTCTTTGTTCGTGCTTTTCCCTGTGAATAGGCTTGAAGGGTCAGTAAAATGGACAAATCTTATTAAATCGATTCCAACGCGTAGAAGTACAAGGGTAAGAAACGGTGGGATCCACAAAAGAAAAAAAAATGTATCGTTAAATGTAACATGTAAATTTAATGTGACGAATGTAAATTTCAAAAGCATCATTTTATATGGCATTTTCAAAATAATACTGAAAAGTTTGTAAATATTTGGTGGGTATTTCTTACATGTATGCGCTTCCTGACAGCTTCGCCCTAGATCATGGTTTAGATTGACCCTATAGAAAATCTGGCCCTGATACTGTCAATTAACTGAGTACAGTGTTTTCGTGGGCACTGTCGTTTATCATTAACATAGTTTCAGTGGACGCAGCCCCCCCCCCCCCCCCCCCCCCGGTCGCTCCACTGCTTTCTACGGAAAATTTAAATTTTTATTTCATTTTAGCTGTCTAAAATTCGGAATTATACAAAAAAATTAAATTTTAGCTAATTTTGCCAAATTTTAATTTATATTTAAAATTTAATAATTAAAATTTAAATAAGTACTAATAATTAAAATTTAGCTAATTTTGTAACTAAATTTTTAAATTTTGTTGTCGACACTCTATACTCCGGGGTACTTTTAGGTGTCTAAAAATTTTTGCCCCCCCCCCCTCACACTTTTGCCACCCAATCGCCGCCACTGTTCATACTTTCTCAATTTCGTTAGGAAAATATTTTAAAATTACATTCATTGCTAATGTTCGATTCCTCTAGTAATCACTTTTCTTTTTGTTTTTCTTTAACTTTGGGGAATTTTTATTTATTTATTTATCTATTTTTTTCCCTTCGAAATAGCGCATCGTTTCGAAATGCTGAAAAGAAATGGCGGTTTCCCTATCACCCACAATTACACATTAAAATGAATGAATTTAAACGAGAAAATTAAATCAATTCCTTTTCCCTTGATATTGGCGTTTGAAGCACGTGTCTGGACGAATCTAAAATAAAATCAACATTTTTTCGAGTATTTCTCGACTAACGAAATTTATTCTAATTTTACCTCTGATTGTAAAACCTCTGTTTTTCTGGAACTAGAATGAACCGATTCACTTATTCGGTACATCGATCGCATGCTATTCTGAACCATTCTTCTTTCAAATCCGGAAACTGATGAACTGCGCACGCGCATATATTTAACCTCGTCCACATAAACATCACAAATATAAACACAAGAAAAAAAATCGTGCTGACGGGCTGACTTTGCCCTGCTTTGCTTTAAATCTTCCGAAATATTTATTTGAAATGGTTATAACAAAGGTATGCTATTTAATAAAATTAATTAGCCTCCTGTTGCATAATTATATGTAATATTTAAAGAAATTAACTGTGTTTCTTAAGTGTAATCTCATTTAATCAACTAGTGGTTGAAGTACTACTTGTTATGATATCTATGTAAACAACATGTTTTATTCGTTTTTTAAAATTTAAATCCATTAGTAACTTAACTGATTCATCTTAACAATATGAATTTTAAAGTTTTTTTGGTATTTTTTTAAAATTAAATCTTTGAAATATAAGTGCTTTTACATGCAAATGAGAAAAACACGTTCCTTATTAAGCAGCGAATACAGTAACTAGGTTATAGTTTTGATAGTAATGCATTTGCAGGTTAATAATAATAATAGTATGATGCACAATTTCTGAAGTGTTATACGTTTATTTTAATATACGAGATAAAAATTAAAGAATTCGTGTTATTTCCGTAAATATAAGTATTCTGTTAGCTTTTTGAAAGTTCGTAACATTATCAGATGTGTAGCGGAAATATCAAATTGAAAATAAAGAATATGATGCTGAATCGAACCATTTTCACCTGAAACATCTGAGTTATGAAACATTCTTTCTGTCTGTTTTTATTACTTTACCCCAGATTTTTATCAACAAACTGAAATTTTCTTCCTAAGTGCTATTAAATGCAAAGCAATTATAACAGATTTTGGTAGATTGTCATCTGTATATTATTGGATGTAAATAAAATATCTATTCATGTTTGTAATATCTATGTATTTAAAATATCTATTCATGTTTATAATGACTTTAAAAACTACTAAATTATATTTCATATTATTATCTCCTACATCAGATTACTTGTGTATGACATTACTACCAATAAGTAAAAGCATATTCTAGTTACCAATATGTGAAAAAGAATTCAGTCATATATGTGAAACTACTGAAATTTAGATATTTTTGAAGCTAGCTTCCATTTGCGTTAAATTCATGTGCATGTTTCTGAAATTATTTGTGCATCTACTTTATTTTATCTGTTCACAATAGTTAGTCATATGAATTTTGATCAGTCTAATGTCATACATCTATTTTTATTCAACTTAATTAAAATATCCAAAAAATTTTGAAATTAACTTTTCAGATTTACAACCTGAGATGGTGAAAGGAATGGCAGAGTTGGGGTTTGAGTGTATTAGTAATCAACAAGGACAATTTTACCATAAGTTTTTAAGAGAGAATTTTTATACATCAATGTAAAAGTCTTATGCATGATTTAAAGCTTGCATGATAACTCTCATTCCCCTCCCCGCTCCAAGTTAATCTAAACAAAAAGAAATTAAGATGTGGTTATTATAACACAAGGAGAATTGTAATTAGGCAAAATAATAACACGATAACTACAGAAAAAATAAACTTATTGTATTTATCCTATTATTGACAGTGATAATCGAGGTTGATTGTATGGAGAAGGCTTATTCCATTTACCATTACCACCAGTTAAATAATTCTAAATATGACAGTGATGTATTTAAAAATAATTGATATATTTGAACAAGATTTAGTGTTAAATGCCCATGATTGATATTCTGTGTATTTAAAACTCTGTACTTAAAAAGAAAGATACTCTGAAGATTCTCTGTACTTAAAAAGAAGATATATTCTATATTTTTAAAAAAAGTTCCTCAATGATGCAGTTATTCCTAGCTTTCTACATACTGCTAACTGAAGAAGTCTCTGTTGAAGTTACCTAAATTTTTTTGTACATATTCAGTGGTTTAGTTGAAAATTAAGGAGTGTGAAATGGAGTCCAGCTCCTATATACCCTCATATTTTTTCACATTCTGTTGCTTAAAGGTCTGTTTTTCTTATTGCAGGAAAATTGTTAAATATCTTACACACTAAAGGTGGTCGATGGTTTCGTCCATCTGCAAGAAGCCATGAAGAACAACAAACCAGTGAGTGGGAAGCAGAGTGGAAATACTATTGTTTCAAAGAGCCACCCTCCGGCTCCTACCACTGTATCACGCGGAAATAAAACAGCCCCTGAAAAATTGTCCACTTCCACCCCCAACTCCAAGAAAACATCTACCATCAAATCTCGCCCTGTTATCTGTTCTAGTAGCCAAGAAAGCCTGAGTGGGACAACAAGTAGTGTCCGAAGAAAAACTCCTGCCAAAGTACCTGCTGCCGCTAATATAGGTATCAAGAATGATAACACTCCCATACGTATGATCAACAACCTACAGAGAACCCCACTTATCCGTAAAACGACATTCAAACGAAGTAGCAACATGAGGAGAGCAGTAAGTAAAGACAGTGTAGATTTCGCGGCCAAAGATCGCGAGAAAGAGAATTTGAAGGTTGGGCAAAATAGAAATAAGAATAGCAATAACTGCATCACCATTCTGCAGATGGAGAAGGAAAAAGCTCAGATGGAGCAGCAGATATCGGAACTTGTGAAAAATGCAGAAAGTAAAAAAGCAGAGATTGCTATCTTGAAGATGGAAATCAATAAATTGAAGGTATTCTTTTTTTCTAATCTTAGTATATTCTTTCAAGTTATTCAACCAGCTTATAGGTTACAACTTTCTTGATGCTCTACAAAAGAATTTTAACCATGTTACTGATTTAAAAAAATCTGTGAAAATCTTTTAAGAATTTTTTTTATATTTTTTAAAAATGATTCTATATAGTTATTTAAAGCAGAGGTTCCCAATCTATGGTACTCTTACCCCCAGGGGTACACGAACTCAAAGTTAGTAATGGCGGACGCACAAAATCATAAGTGATTGACATAAGGGTGAACTAATACTATTGTAAAAATGGAATAAAATGTAAAATCAAAAATAAGTCCTGCAAATGTTATGAATCTGAGTCATTTGACTCTTACGCTTGCGTAAGCTTTTAACATTATTGATAAAAGCTTCTTTGCATAGACAAATGGTTGGAGAGGGGGGATATGACAGTAGGGGTACGCGAAAATAAAAATACTAATCAAGGGGTATGCGAGGGAAAAAAGGTTAGAAACCCTTGATTTAAAGAAAAATTGTCTTAAACTTAGAAGCAAAAATGGCAATAATTAGAATATAAGTTGAGTGTAAGAGTTAAATAAGAATCAGGAATGATAGGTTTGAAATATGTATCCATTTTATAAATAGGTTTAGTGTTAATATGAACATTATATATATTTATAATTTGACTGTAAATAATCATTTTTTAAAATTCTCATTTTTTTAGATATTTGAAGGACAGTGAAATTTCTTCGTTTTTTTTAAAATGTTAATACTCTATATAATTCTGAATTTTTTTATAAATTATTCTTTATGACTCATTACTTCCGTACTGCTCCAACTCCAAGCACACTGTTATGTTCAAGCCTTAAATATGGTAGTTGATTTCTGGCAACTGTTATGTAAATTTTTGTTAGCAAATTTTTTGATACCAGGATTTAAATTCTTCAATATTGGTATAAAAAGGCTCTACAAATTTGTTTTTTATGTTGTTTAGCAACTTTATTACAATTAATATTATTTTTTCTTAGTGAGTTGAATTTCAGTTTTGTCTGTATATTTAATAAGCTTTTAATTATTTTGTGTGTAGGATCTGAAGAGTGATGATGCGGTTGATCAGCTAAGGCAGGAACTAGAAAATGTTTTGTTAGAAAATCAGAATCTGAAGGAGCGTCTTGTTCAGCTTGGTGTGCCGCTCGAAATGACTGCCCTCTCTGACAACCAGAAAGAGCAAATCCTTATTCAGCGATCCTTATCAGGATCCTTCTTAAACTTAGAGAAAGGTCATGTAAGTATCCGAAAGTTTCTGGTCATTATTTTAATTTTTGCATCATTTTGCTATATCATTAGAGAATTTTCTGTTCAGGAACAGGAGTGGCATTAGAGTTTGTCCTATGGGGGGGGTGACCTGCTGTACTAGGGGGAGGGGTGTAATGATGGCCCTCTCAAATTTTTACCAGATCTTTATTTTTCTACTAGTTGAATGGCCTGTTGCATGAACAGGGTACTAAAATTTGCCACGACTTAGGTGGGGTCACCCGACATGACTTGACCTGGGCCAGTGCCTGACACCCCTTCACTTCAAGAAATTCTGTTTTGTGCTTGTTTTCAAGGATCTTTACGTGCTTATTAATAACCGAGTTAAATTAAATGTGTATTGAAATGATAGAAGAGTAGAAAATGCAAGGGGCTTCATTTGAATTGGTTATTCGTTTTAAAATTAATGGACTTGTTAGAATCAACTTTAAAACCCTCCAAGCAGTCAAACCAGTTTTTTTTTTTTTTTTTTTCCATTTCTCATGTTCAATTCTAAAGCATCTAACACATATTTTCTAAAAATTCTCTTAGTAAAAATTCTTTGATTATAAAGATTTATGCCAGAAACACAGTTTATTCAATTTAAAATTTGATTTCTTGGAGCAGAAAGTCATAAGATAAAAATAATTGGCTGCTTAGAGGTATTGTTTTTTTTAAGAAAGTATTAGATGTTTACTTTCTGCTTCACCTCTATATCCTCAGTGTAATATTCACCAGCAAAATAAATATGTAAATTTCTTTGCAGTGTTGAATGTCATTACTGCATTTTTAATGCATTATTCTTTCTGTTAGTTACTTGTCGTCATATGATAATTATTAGAGTTTTTAATTATGGTCAGATTTTATGTATTAAAAAAAAATGAGTGTGTAGCCATGCATATAATATTACGATGTGTTACAGACAGTTTTAATTTTTGCAAGCATACTTTTCTTAAATGTGAAATACATATTTTAATGTCCTCTTGCAGAAATGATTTGGTTTACTTCTTTGGAACATACTTAAACTAGCGAAAAAAGTTGGAGAGAAAACCTGTGACAAATTGAACCTGAGACTCCTATTGGTTCATTTTTATCTTGATTTTTTTTTATAAATGAATCTTTAGTTAATATTAAAAGAAACTATACTATCAATAGTAACTTTTTAACTAATAGTTTAACAACTATTTAAAAGTAAATGCTAAAAACTGAATTTTTAATGTATAAAAATTTTTAGAAATTATGTAGAAGAAAAAGTGCATAGTGTTTAAAAGCTTGTAACATTCTAGGTTTTATGCAATTTAATTGCAATATAGTAAATTTTATTTGAAAATACTATTAGAATGAGAGTGTTGTCTTTAGAATTTACTAACAGAAGGTATTTTGATTTGAATGCATTCAGATTTCAGTATTCTATCTTTTCTGAAGGTGCAATGATTGTAAAAGCAAATATTTTTAAATAGAGAACATAAATCTTGTGTAGGGGTATAGAATATATAGATGGTCCAGCTGTACATGCTTTATACAATACTCACATTTAATTGACATTTTAAAAATAATTCAGAGTTCATTAATAAATAGAATTGCATTTTTGACTCGCTTTTAATATTTGTCGAACCAGAAGAGTAATTGATTGAATTTAGCTTAACACTTGATTAAATTGGTTGGTGGAAACTTGTTAAACATTGATCTCTTGCAGTAAATTCTTCTTAAGACTGCATTAAGAGCATTATTTACAAAATTATTCTTTATTCTTAAAATTGTTTTTCACCCAAATTATTCATTGCTAGCATTTATGAACTTTTGTCTGTATTTATGTGCTCTTTATACTTCTTATTACGATTCAATCCTATAAAATGAGTCACTTTGAAATATTTTAAAATCGTAATTAAAGTTAATGATACAACCGTGTCATATAAATTAAATGGGTTGCTGTATTAATGTTATTTTTTCTTGTTTTCTTTACAGCACAATAATTCTGATGGTCCTAAATCTCTCGACACAGAGGTGGGGGAGGCTTCTGGAGTCCACCTCCCTCCCTCTACTCGCACTCTCTCTGAGTGGGAGAGGGGCAGTAGCAGTAGCCTCAGTGAAATGTCTGTCGCCTGCTTACAAGACAGAATCATGCAGATGGAAGAAACACATCACAGGTGAGTTTATATTAAATAATTATTTTCCTGTAATTCATTTAAATGTACCAATATTTCTTTATAAGATGACAACATGTAATATTCATTCTCAGTAATCTGATATGATAGTTCACTGTATGCATTGTATTGTTACTTATTTCAGTGTATATTCATACTTGTTTTATCACAGTCAGGCAACGTTATCTGCTTATTAATATAAAAGGATGGATTATATGTACTAGGTTCAACAAAATGATTTTGCATACTGTTATGATTATTGACTGTAAATTGTGAATCGGGGCTGGTTGTAGTGGAAGATCAAATTCTTATGGATCTTTTCATTTTCAGGCAATGATCCTTATCTTTTTAAGTCGTTATGTATTTCAAAATATGATATCTTTATATATGTAGGAAAAGCACATAACACTTTGTTGATGATTAAAGATAGACCTATGCCATTTGCTGATTCTCTGAGGAAGCAAAAGATATGAATTGGATTTCCCCACTTTGGTCATTTACTTCCCATTATTCAGAGTGGTAAATTTGTCATTATGATGAGTTGATTTGGCAATTGCCTTGTGGTTTTTTGCAGCATGAAAATTATCCTTTTATTTTTTTAATTTAAATTACCCTATATTATTTACCTTTATTATTTTTGAATGCTGGAGGGTTTGTTACCATTTCGAGGCACACAGTCATGGACTGAGAAAGAATAGTGTTTCTCTATCTTTAAACGAAAATCATCTGAATATCCTATACTACCTGAGTAGCAATGAATTTAGATATGAAGCACATAATTTGTTTAAAAAAAAGAGATTGGAAGGTTTATTTTAGATCTAAAAACTTTTATTTCAAATTGGATTGAAATTCTGATTCATAAGTGCTAAGTGTAAAAGCATTACATACAAATTAATTTACTTGAATTGTTGATGACAATCATTTATGAATTGTTGAGTATTTGGATAATTATCCAACTTATTTATTTATTTCAGAAAATTAATATTAATTCATGTTCTTATGGTATAAATCTGTTTTAGTCTTGACAAATAAATTGTTTTATGAAATACTTCTGTTACATATGTAATTCAACTTCTCTGTGAGTTGAAACATGGTGTTAAAATATTTATTATTTCATAAAATAAAATGTTTTTCTCTGTAAGCATTTATAAAGAAATTCATGATCTTCTATATAAATGAAAATGAAACAGAGTGGTAACACTGAATACACGTGTTAGAATTTTACAGCAATATTAGCATAGTCAAAAGAGCAATATTAAAGTTATCTTGGTAATTTTCCATTGTATGCACTCCACTTGGCAGCTTTTTTATCTTGGTGAATTTTCTTGAAATAATGTATCACCAGTTTGGCTCAGCTTCTTTCCTGATGATGGTTGATGCTTGCGAGCTCAAATATTGTGAGTCAAAATGCATCAGTTTAGCCGAAAATGCATGGTTTGTGTATAATAGAAAAGTACCGCTATCTTTTTAGAAGAAGGATTAAATTAGTCAAAGGAATTGAGTTGCCATCCAAGTTGGTATTTTACGGCTATTGTGCTGATTTTCTGTCTTTGGTTAAATTATTTCCTCATTTTAGCATAAAATTTATGCATATATTTGTTGTTGCCATGGCTCTTTTCAAATGATTATTGCTTTTCTCAGACTGAACTTGGTTGTATTGATAGAAACAATCATATTTCTAGTATTTGAATCAACAATTGTTTTGTTTATCTCCTTTAAATTGTCCTTCTGATTTATAACTGTGTTAAAGAATTTTCATTGAGCTGTAGTTATGTAGGATGCATCATTAGGATGTTATTTTTTATTTACGTAATCTACACTTTTTAAAAAAATCTGTTACTCATAATAGTTACAGGCTTTTTCTTATTAAGTGAAATCAATTGTCATGAATGTATATACTTTTGCATTTTTTTTAATAACATAACATCGTTGAAGCATTATAAACTACTGATTAAAAAAATTTCCCATAAGATAAAAAAAAGTATAACAAAATTTTTAAATTTTGCATTGAAGGCATTAGGCAAAAGTTGTATTTATGGAATATCTTCTAAAATTCAGCTTCTCACAGAAAATGTTTTAACCTTTGCAGGGACTAACAACCAGTAATTCCTATTAATTGCATTTCACAAAGGTCCCTTAGAGAAATTAAGTGCAAATCATATTATGAATGTATTGTGCATTTTTTATTTATGCATTAATTGGTTTTCGTAAGTACTCCTTTGTCCCCCTTCTTTTACAGAGTTTTGCAACTTTTGCTAATTGAAATTCTTTAATCATGGAAATGATTTCAAGTAGTTGAAAGCAAAGTATTATATAAAAATATTTGTTTTAAATACATTTTAATTTTTTTTGTAATATAATTTTGTTTTCTTAATTTTTAATACTTTGATTAACTTGATATATTAAAATATTCTTTATTCTTCCTAATAGTTTTCACGAGTTTCTATTGTTATGCTTCCTGTTTTAGATTCTTTTGATTTAAATCTACTGCATCTTTTAAAAACTTCTTAAATATGTAGCTACTAAGGAAAGCTATATTTAAATAATAAACCTACTTAAATGTATTGTAGTTGATTCGATATATTTCTGTTTGTACTATTTATGATTAAAATTTGTGCTCCCAGTACTAATGAAGAACTGCAAGCCACCTTACAAGAGCTTACAGACCTTCAGGACCAACTGGTGGATTTGCAGTTAGAAAATGAACGCATGGCAGATGAGAAAGCTGTGTTACTGGAGTCTCTTTGCTCCCAAACTGAGAAGCTAGAAGAGTGTCGCACACAGATAACACAACTGAAACAGTTACTCTTTCAGAATGAAGATCAACAACCACTGTCTGCATCAGACAGAGAAAGTAATCTAGTGGATTTGTTGAAGGTAAAAGATAGAGGCTTTTTTCTTCTTAAATAAAACATTAAAGTAATTTTAATCTGTGCAGGAAGGAAGTCTATAAGGCAACTTTCTGTAATTGGCTTAAATTGATATTTCACTAGGCTATATATGTATTGCTTACAGCTGTAATAAGAAGAGTACTTTTTTTCATTTTTTAACATTTCATGGTAGAGAATAATAATTATTTTTGTATATAACTTTTGTTACTGTTTTCATTCACTTTGGGAAATCTCCTAAAAATCAATATTAAACTGCTAGAAGGCTTTAGTAAAAAGTAAATATTTTATATTTTATTTTGCAGCAAAATATTAATCATGAAACAGAAATTACATTCAATTTGAAATCTGAATTACAGCTGGTGAGTATTATATTTTCTTTTATTTTCTGTTTAGAAAACTCAAGAATCCCATGATGCTCTTTTAATGAAACAAGAAGAGCTGTCCTCTGCTTTGCAAGCAGCCAAAAATGATAGTCGTCCCCTGACAGACCTCATTCTTCTCAGGGACAGGGTGAGATTGCTTGAATCCACCATTGAGAGCATCAAGGCAGATAAACGACTGTTGGAATCTCAGATGAGTGAGAGTCAAGAGCAGCTGGCTGCTAACCAGATAGAGATTTCACAGCTGAAACTGCAACTTGAAAAAGAGCAACAAAAGGTGGACTTTCATTTTGACCTCTGAGTAAATTGCATTATTATTCCTGCTTTTGTATTTTATCGGATACCTTAACCTCTGAAATTTAAATGTTTCAATACAGAATACCTTTATAAATTCCTTTTAGAATCGTACAGGGGTCCAGTTTTTTAAGCTTCACCCTTGCATAATTTTTTTTTTTGTCAGTAAATATCTTCAGATTAAGTTCACTGATCTGGAAACTAGGTTTCCTCACTCAAACTTTACCTGGTTTAATTTTATTTTTATTCTTTTCTGGAAATACTATAAGGTTTGTAGATGAACTTAAATAAAATCTGGAAATGTCTGTGATTTTCGATTTAATTGAGGAAAATTAAATTATATCCAGAATTTTGGAGGCACTCCATTTAATTCAAAATTATGTATTTTATTTTGATTAAATTTGATCATAATTTTCAACCCAAACACATGGTGGTCTTTCGAACACTTGGAAGTTAGGCTAGGTCCTTAATTGAAGTCAGATTTTGGCTTTCTCTGGCAAAGTCTTTGATTGCTCATATACATTGTCCTTTTTTTTTCAATTATATCATTCAAATTTTGTGTTTAATTTCTTGCAATGACTTTATTTACAGTTATTTATCTATTTTAAGAATAAAAAGATAAGTAACTGATCAACAAGAAATTCTCTATGAATTCTGAAGTTTTGCTGCTTTGTCACTCTGTTTAACCAAAATCTCCGTTTTAGTCAAATTTTGCTTCTGAAAAATTTTTAAAATCTTTTTTATGATCATCATTTACATTTATCAACTTTCAACTATTTGTTGTTGAAAGAAGAATAGGATAAAACTTTTTTTTATGCCTCTCCCATTCTTTCTTTTTATATTTTCTTAATTTTTTTTTTTTTTTCAGTGATGACTTTTTAAGAAGGAAAGACTTAAATGGGATTATTTCAGATTAACTAGAATGCAGAGCATTAAGTGCATCAACTGCTTGGTACAGAATTTATTTTTTAATAATTTTGGCTGTATCAGTATAATATAAATCTATATTTTACAGTACTTTTTTTTGCTATAATTATGTTTTTCAGTTTTCACAATCATGTTACTATAAAAAGTTGTGCTTTTTGTAGATAGTAAGAATTGTGTTTTCTAAATTCCCTTTAAAAAAAATCATTATATTACCAGGTCCCCCTTTCCCCAAGATTCAAAACTTATTTTAAAATTCCTAAGACCTATGACCCATGTTGAAGTTAAATTGATCTTTTCCTTTTTCTCATACAACTCTGTAGGTCTTGGAGCTGCAGCGTGAACGTGAAGCTGGGGCCACTTCGGAATTAAACGCTCTTTTACAAGAGGTCCGTAAGGACAAAGAAGCTGTGGAGGAGCGAGCACTACATTTGCAAGAACAGCTTGCTCTAAGCCAAAGAGAGGTAACTCGTCAAAAGGACCAGTTGCAGTCATTACAGGAAGAAAATATGGTAATCCACTTGCTCTGTTCCATTAAAAGAGACTTCAGTGATTCATTTGGATGAAATGAATGTGATTAAGGCATGCTGGATTATTTCAATATCAGATTATTTTCTTATGTGATTGGAGATGAATCATACTATTTAAATGAGGTGTAGAAGTATATCAATGCATTATTTGTTCTCTCGCAACAAAGCAATATAATTGTCACAAAATTTTATTTGAAATTATCACAAATTGCTTCCATCATTACAAGAAACTGTTTGAAAAATGTCTTTTCTTTTACAATTTCTCAAATTTTACAAATTTTTTTTTCATTTTTAAGAAACATTTGTAGTAGTTTTTGTTATTGCTTAATTTTTTTAAAAAAGTTTGTCATAAATTGTTTTGGATCTTCATTCCTTAGGTATTTTAATTTCTTTATTTATACTTCTGATTGGGAAAATTTCTTCCATATGTAAATCTCGGATTTTCTTATTGACCGTTTAACCTCATGCCTCTTTAAATTATCGTTTTTTAATATGCAAAAAGTAATTAATGCACCTTAGTGAAATATCGATTTTTTGTGTTATTATGAGTTTGGATTGTTTTGTAGAAGATGCTTTGTTGTTGCAAAACAAAGGAATTTCTGTGTGAATATGTAGTTTCAATTTGTAATTCATATTTCTTTTCATCTACTGTATCTAATGAACTTCAATCAAACATACTTATCAGTTTTCATTTTCTCATTTTGTTAGCAAATATTTTCATGATTACACTTTTTTCTTAGGTTGCCAAGAACAATGCTCACAAACAAATTACAGATATGGAGTACCGTCTCCAGCAAGTTATGGCTGAGAAGGAGCAGCTGAACCAAGAAATGGCTGCCTTAGATGACACATTGCAACAGTTGAAACTAAAATGTCAGCATCATCTGGAAGACAAGCGAGATTTAAAGGCCACCATTGGAGAGCTACAGAAAACAATACAGGAGAAGACACTGTTGTTAAATCAAGGCCAAAAAGAAATTGAAGAACTTAAGAAGAAACACCAAGCAGAGGTACATATTACTGGCCATGTTCTTTGCCATGTGAATTTTTTTGATATAAAGTAGAAATATCTGAAGGTATATGATTCAGTGATTTATTGAGATAAGTCTGCATTATTACTTTCATATTGTTAATTAAATAATTATATACCACACATAAAACTTTCTGAATAAATGTTTATGTAGCATCTTATTATCAAGATAACAGAATTCTTTTCTTCAATTTGCACTGAAAGAAGCTTTCTATCAGTTCTTTATAAATTATTGTTTATTCTTGATTATGCCAATATTTACAAGATAATTCTAAAAATGTTTGCTACAGAATTATGAAGGCTTTGGTGCAGATGACTGATTGGTACTATTGTTTGTAATTGAATCTACCTTTGCAATCATACTCCAAATCCAATAATTTCCTCTCTAGCCTCAGCGCTGTCGAAATTCTGTTCTCCCCTGACGACCCCGAAAATTCTCCAGCACATCCCACCTCGGCGTCGTTCAATGTGTCTCGTTCTCTCCTCTCCACTATCCTTTTTCATATCCAGGGCTCAACTGACCACATTTCTCATTCCCGTTCTGAAAAAATGGGAAAATGGTGATTACCACCCATTTTGCTCAAATGGGGGCCTCGCTTATCTGTTCCTCACAAACAAAACCAAACAATTATCTGGACCCATTCACAAGTAACCAGCTAGGATAGTTGAATGCCAATTGCTACATTTAGATATCAGATTGCAAGCATTTATGTAGAAATCATGAGTTTATTTCAAAATTTATTATTGAAGAGTAGGCCTGCCGAGAAAGGGGGACAGAAGGGCCAAAATCGCCTGGGCCCTGCTGGTTTGGGGTTAGGGAAAACTTTTTTTTTCTTATTTTCAAAAGTGTTTTATTTTTATCCATTATTACAGGAAAATGGAGCCAGGTGCGAGTTGAACTATATTTTTACATTTATTTTTCTCTAAATATAAAACGCACAGTTTTTCATTATATTAATCTAAATTATAGAAGGTGGCTAGAAGTCAAATTTTCATAACAATGTGTGGCTTGTTGAAGAGTGCTCAGTTGAACTAGACCAACAATTTTTGCTATTTTAATAATGAAATATGAACAAAGTTATCCTGTAATTCATTTTGAAATTTTGATTCATTCTTTTCATATTCTTTTGAACTGATTAATTCTTCTTATAATATTCCATACAACTAATGGTGACTGAAGAAAGTTATAAACCCTCTACATGAATTACTTTTAAATTTGATATAGTGGAAACAGAGAAATTGATTCTTTGAAATATTTTGATTAAAATGAAAAGGCATGCAAGATCTCTGTATACTCATGTCTTTTTTTTTTCCCTTTGAAGGTTGAAGAGTGGAACAAGTTTCAGGCAGATTTGTTGACTACTGTTCGAGTGGCTAATGACTTCAAGGTGGAAGCTGTTCAAGATGTGGAACGTCTAACTGCTGAAAACAAAGAGCTTTCTGAGAAGAATGCTGCTTTGGAAGCTGAGATAGCAGCCTTGAAGGTTGTTAAATTTTTCTTGCCTTTATTTATATATTTATTTTGATTTAAACACTCAAATTCAGGTTATTCTTCAAATGGTTTTTTCTTCCTCCTCCCCGTTTCTTTATTAATTGATTTGGAAAGAAGTTAAACCTATATTACTTTTTATTCTTAAAAGATTTGTTTTTTTACTTTAAAGATCTGTTCAGAGTACATATTTTAAATCAGTTCAGAATTATTTCTAATGATTCTTAAAATGTATTTAGCCTATAGCTGATTAATTTCTCTAAAATATGCAATTTTTATGTATCTTATATAATGTGTTATTCATTTGTGCAATTTTCTGGAAATTTGTCACTTAAAATTAGCAAACACCATACATACCTTTACAATGGCCATGTATTTAAAATACATGATTAATCTGGAGATATATAAAATTGCTCGTAGTAAAAAGTTTAAATTTAAAAAAAAAAAATGTTAGTCATGAATGTAGGACAAAAATGAAAGTGGTTAGCATTTTTTTTTCTCAATTTTATTTATGCTACTGCATGCTTTGAGAATATTTATAAGCCCTATTGTATACTATTAAAATCATTTCATTTGAAATGTGTATTTATTGAGGTGTGGGATTTAAGGTTGGAGTGATAAGTGCAACTCTGAGTACTTAATCCTCCGAGTAGAGCAAGTATCTTTTTCCGTTTTTCATGTTCAGTTCAAATGCAGATAGCTCGTATTTATATGTATATTTTCTTAAACAACCATGGATAAAGTGTTCTGAAGATTTCAAAGATATAATTAAATACAAAAAAGATCATTTCATTTCCTTCAAGAACTAAGTTTTCTAACCTGATAGCTAAAAGCTCAAAATAATTGGGTGCTCAGAGTGTTAAATATATACTGTAGACTCCCAACTATTTGGCTTACTATGCTGGAATAGCTGATCAGGTAACAAAAAAGCCAGATAGGTGCTGAAATTATATAAATCCTCACTTCCTACTCCACCCATACCATTATAAATACCCTTTTCATACAAAAACAAACTCTCATTCATATTTTCTTAGTATAGACTAAGCAGTTTAGAAATATTTGTTAGGTACTGATTGTTTCAACATCCTGAGACTAGCACTTTTGGATGATTTTAGTCCAGAAAGGGGTGACAGGCATTGAATAAGATAAACACATTTCCTGAGTTCTTTGTTAGGTCACGTTAAGTAAAATGTAAGCATCTCCCCCTCCATTTTTCACTTTTCCCCTATTTTGGTGAAAATAACTGTACAAAAGCATGGAGGGTTTCTGAATCCGAGAACATACAATACTGCACATTTCAAAAAATTTATTGTAGAAAAAAGTAACAAGAATAAAAAATGTTAAGATAAATTTTATAATGTCTAACTTAATTGCAAGAAACAAAGTCATGTACACAATACCAGTATGAATACATACACTTTTAAATTAAATGAAACATTAATTTAAAAGTTAAAACTAGGCTTGATTCTTACAAAATATATTTAAACATATTTTACTGTTCATTGATAAATCATTGCATGAATATGAAAAGGTAGGTCTAAAATAAGAGTCAAAACTGACTGTTTTTAGTGTTTGAAAATGTTCTTGATAGATGATTGCTTTTCCCTTTTAGCCATTTAGCTCATTTTATTACAGATAATTATTTTTTTAACTACGCCAGATAATTGACTGTTTGGTATATTTATAAACCATTAAATTTTCATTTGACTAATTGTAAGTGGGGAAATATAAAGTATTCTCATTTATAGTCCAGGTTGGGATTCCAAGCTGCATCATAATCTTTCTTTTCATACCATTTTATTAATCCTTTGCTGTTTTCCCCTCATATTTTAAACTTGTCTTTCTGAAACAGTACATGTTTTCAACTGTATATGCACCTTTGCATAAACTTAACATGATCATATTTTATTTTATTCTTACATCATATTTTTCTTTGTTTTGGGTCAATTTCTTCTTGGCATAACTCTTAACTCTTGAAAAAAGCAATCCTTAAAATTTGAGTCAATAGGCTTATAATTTTAATTACTTAGCATTTATGAGTAGCCAAAAAAAAGCAAAATTATTGCCCTAATGATACTAGCTGACTTGTTTTGGCTGATAATAATGCAAGGTGAAGCACTAAGCTTCACCTTGCTTTTCCCAGCTTTTTCTTTATACAAAACTAAAAAAGATATCTGTACAACAATGTATAACCCTATACTTTGATAGAAAAGGGGATATTGTCCAAATCTGTTGATTTTCAAATGTTATCAACTGTTTTTTCAAAACAGTGGGAATAATAAAGAAAAGAAGTGCCAGTGTTCTCATCTTAGTAGATTCCATGTTTTATAGTTATTTAAATGGCGAATGTAAAAGTTATTTTAATAGGGGCAATATATACATTAACCTCTAAACACTTCTGCTTCTTTCTCTAAGATATTACCTCTTTCCCTACCAAGGTACAGAATAAATTTTGTTAATTATATATGTGTATTTTTTTATTTTATTATCTTAATAAATGCATAATATAGATTTTTCATCAATTAAATTGTATTGAATGGTTTTCATCTGTATACTTCAGACTAAGCAAGAGGTTCCGTCCCCTACTTTCCCAAAAGGAAGCCTGACTACAGATCTTACTGTGCTTAGCAACATTGAGAAAGACCTACAGACAACCTCCCGCAGACAGCTAGCCACCACCAAGAGATCTGACAGAAGCAATGCCAATCAGTGTTCAGTTCGATCTCTCATTGAATCAATAGAAAATGCCACAAAGCAGGTTAAAGGACAAGGTAATGTTTTCTTTTCTTTGTAGTCATGAAACATTGTTTCAATCAAAGCAGATTCTGTTTCTCCATTTAATATTACATTTACTGCAGAGAAATGTTTACAGTTTTCAATTTAATAACATGAAATTTTTCAATTATTGCCATTCATAAAAAATAATAAAATTAGCATTGTCATTAGTTAATTACCATAACTTCCATAAAATCTCCCTTTTTACATCACTTACAGTTTGTAATAGCTGTTTTTTAATTTATTCAAATTTTTGTTATAATATCTTACTTTCTTTATCCAGGATCTTTTATGTCTTGAAGTCTCTTAAATTTTATCCAAAATATCTATGAATGGCCAGTAAAATAGTCCAAAACCTTCTAAAATATTGAAAAAAACAACATTGTGCTTTTATATATATATATATAGAGAGAGAGAGATTACTACTCATCAATAAGCTTTTTAAAGAATTCAGAGAATGTTTTGAAGGTGATCCCAACTTGCATTTCTGTTGCATTCAAAAGTCCACACAACTAATAAAGAAATCGCTTAAATTATAAGCCAAGCTCCTTCTAGTATATTTCTGAATGCAAAATTTATTTTTATTATTTTGCCTTCTGTTAGTGACATGTTGGTTTATTATAGATTTAGATCTTTTAAAGCTTATGTTTTTATTTCAGCAAAGAAAAGTAAAAAATTGTTTAATTGAAATGCAATTGAAAACTAAAATGGTGTTACTATAGCTGCATTCATGTTTTGGTTTGTCTTAGTCTTTTCATTTTATAGTTTCATGAATTTCTTATTTATAGGTCCAAGTAGTAGTTGTAGCTCTTCATCCAGTAGTTTAAACAGCCTTGCCTCTGATTCTCGAGTGACTGCCCTTATGAATAATAACAATGATATTTTTATTAAGGTACTATTTCCTTTTTATGTTGTCTCAAATATAATATTTATATTTCATGGGTTGTGAAAATGCCAATTTTTTTAATACTTAGAATCAACTCATAGTGGTTTGAATTATTTTATTTTTATATATTTGTTGAAAAATATAAAGCATATTTTATTTGTATTGTTCATATTGTTGAAATTTAAATATGTACTACTTGACAAAAATTAACACAATAACCAAGAGGTGAAAAAACATTTAAAAATAGTAATATGTAATTAAAAATTTTAAAGTATTTATAAAAGCTTTTGAGCATTGTTGGAATATTTTTATTTTGTTTTTAAGGAACTCATTCTGATAGAATAAAATGATGCATCATCACACTTGTCAATTTTAAATGTCATATCTTCAGCCGAATTATAAAGTTTATATTTTTATAAACTAAAATGCTTCAGGTTATTAATTTGAGATTAATATTAAAGAGTATAAAATTAAGTATAATTTAAAAGGTGTTCAAAAAATGGATACACATTTTGAATAACTATTCCATGAAGAATTAATAACATACATCAAATTTTCACACTTAAAATTAATTAATACAAATGTAGAATCTTGTCACATCATTGGTGATTATTATCCAGACATTGCTAATAACTCTGTCCACTGAAATTGCAAATCTTATTAGGCATATCAATTTAGCATTTCAGGTCATTTTCTTTTAAAGGCAGCTATCAACTTGTTGATTGTAGTTCGTCTTGAACTATAAATATTAAGTTTCAGTTGTCTCCACAAAAAGATAAACCATTGGTCAAAAATATTGTAAGATTTGTAAAATGTGAAGCATTCGGAGTTAATTTGAATACAATGGTTCACAATCGATTGTGGAGAATTCCTTGATGTACAAAAGTTGGAACTTGCATTTTGCAGTGAAGATTTAGGAGAGCATCCAGAAATTGACGAAAATGAAAAGATGTTTTGTCTTGCTATGCTTCATAGGAATCTGCTATAGATTTGAAAATTTTATGAATTGTTTTGTTTTCTTTGCACATTGATTACATACATTTTTGTAAAAATAGCATGTTTATTTGGGAAGATATAAATGTTCCTTTAAAAAATTTCAATTTTTTAAAGGTTTGTTTGTGTTGATTTTTGCTTATGACATGCAGAGTTTTCAACCAAATCATGCAAAACTTATAGAATACATGACAGTGTTATAGAAAGCCATTGTATTAAAATTTGTAGTAAATATGTTGAATATTTGAGGAAATATGAGTATTTGTAGTAAATAATTTTTAACTGTGTGCATGCACGAAACATAGCGTAATTTTCCTTTTATAATGTCAAAGCCAGATATCTAAGGCAGCTTATATAAAAATTCCAGTTGAATACTGTTAAGATTTAGAAAGAGATCGGCTTTGCAGTGAGTTGAATTTCTATTATTCTCTAAGCGAAACAAAATAATGAGAGGTTTTCCACATATCAATATTTTTTTAACTTGATTTTTTGAACAGCAATATTGAATTTTATGAAAGTTGAATATCCTAAGTACCCATGTGTACTTCTAAATTAAATGCATAATTCAAATTGCAATTCAATGATTAATAATGCCCTTGTGAAAATATCTTCACTGTAAATTGTGAGTTCCCAGAATTCTCCACAACTGATTCTGAGCCATTGTATTCAAATTCACTCCAAATGTTTTGCATTTTGCAAATATTGCAATACTTTTGGCCAGTAGTGTATGTCAGCATAGAACTCGCCGCTCTCTCTACCCTATTCATGTATTCACCAGGATTCCATCAAAATAGGCCTTCAATTATTCACAACTCCAGTTGATTAGCACATTATTTTTGATGGCAATTATTGTATAAATCTTTGAATTGTTTTATTAATAATTATTTAAAGTATGCATACATTTTTTGGTGCACACTGTATAGCTTGTTTTATTGTTTGAAAAAGTAACTAACATTCTTAAATTTTGTAGTTGGAAATTTGTACATTCTTATTGGGAATTTTAGTTTAACTCTTATCCTGAAACTTCGATGATTTGATTTTGATCTTAATGTGGGCATCTTAAAAACCTTTTTAAATTTTTATGTTAAAAAAAAATCTCTGGGTTTCCCATCCCAGTTCTCATTTTTCTAAATTTAACCTATCTGTTAACACTACACTTCTTAAAGCCTTATATTAAAAAGGATGGTTTGTGATGAGTTAAATGACAGTTTTCATTCTTACAATTTTTTTCTGTGAAAAGTTATGTAGATATTTTATGTTCTTTAATAAAATTGGCAACTCCATTTTGTAGCCCAACCTTCGTTCATCGGATCCCTCAACGAAAGACATCAAAACTGGCCCCGAACTTAGGCTTACCAAAAAGACCAGTTCAGAAACAATCAATACCACAAACAATGGTCAAATTTCTAGTAATGCTATTTCCAGCAAAGGAGAAGTTGATGCCTTGAAACCTTTACCTGTCTCCATACTTGCGAGCAAATTGGACCCAATTAGACGGAACAGTTATAGGTACTTCTTAAATAGATTTTATTGTCTTTGTTACTACTTTGGATAGCATGATGTGTCTGTTTATGACATAAGTATAGCATTGCAATAAATGAAATTGAGAACTCTGTTTCAAAGTAGAAACTTATACACTAAATACTTAATAATAAGGTGTATTTTTTGTTGTAATTTTATTTATGTTGTCATGTCAGAATGTTTAGCTTTGTAGTGGCTCAATTTGTTACATTTTCTCATTGAACCTTTAGATCAATAAGAGACACTTGGTTCATTTGGTACAGAAACAATCACCAATCAATGTGTGTTTTATCTTCACTGGATATTAGCTTTGGCTTTCTTGTTTGACTCTTACTATATACAATCATGATGCATATTTATGAGATAGTTACATTTGGAATTGTAATACTGAAATGCAGTGACATACCTACATAAAATGGCGCCCAGGACAAATACAGAAACTGCCCCCCCCCCCCCCTTCCTTCTTTCTTTTTAAATGTGTTCTTCATTTTCTTTTCTGATACTTTATGCCAAGGAGTGCAAAGATTAAAAGTGCAAATAAACTTAAAAATTAACATAAAAACATTTTTAAGTTGATAGGATTTACAAATTTTTTAACGAAATTTCGCTGAATTTTCACAGAAAATTTGGTGCATTCTAACTTTAATCCTTTAAATATGGCTGAAGTAAGAAAATCGAAGTTTTTTGCAAGAAACTATTGATATATATTAGAAAAATATAAATGAAAGGTGCATTCCATTTATCATGTATTTGAAAAATAATATAAAATGTGTATAAACCATTTAATCAATTGGGGGAAAAAACATACATATATGAATAAAACGGAAAAAATTACTTTTTGCCGATAGGCAGTTTATAAAAACTCAAAACATTGAAGTAAATCTTTTTCTAACACAGATAAAGTCATATAAAATCCTTAATGACTAATATAGTATTTAATAATACTTATAATATAATTCATCATATAATTTCATACATATCTTTAAATATATTAATGAAAATTTACAACTAATGAAGTTTAATAATGTTTTATCTAGCACCTTATGATAAAGTTGAATGTCTTTTCATAAAATTAGGGAATACTCTATTTCAGCGGGGGGGGGCGCAATGGTGATTCAAATATGAATTAAAATTACAACATGATTAATTTGCTTATGATATGTAAAATCCCACTTCCTTATTATTTTAGTAAAGATTATTTATGTGCATATAAAAACAATACATTATTTCTGAAAAATTGTGAAGGCTTTAGAGTATCCGAAATGTTATAAATTAACCTTTCTGGCTTTTAATGAAGCAAAAGTGTTTATAATTACAATACTTTAGTACTAAAATGTTTGTACATGTACTTAACATAAGGATTAAAAACAAAAAAATAATGACTGTCATATTTACATATTTAAATAATTATTTTATGTTGAGTATTGGTTGTTTAATGATTTGATAGCCAAGACAAATTTCAAAGTGTTTTATAACATTAAAGTTAATTGGTGATAATAGCATAACTCAGCGAGGAAAGAAAATACTTCATATTATGGCAGGAATTGAATTTTTCTTATGAATTTGTTCTCGTTAATTATTACAAAAATAATATTACTAAATTTTTACTGGCAGTTACAAAACTTTATGTGGTCTTTTCTCTCTCTCAGTATTTTTTTTTGTTGTTGTTATTGTGTTTGGCAGAATAACTGCATCTAGGTTTTGCAAAATAAAATTTAAAATAAACACTATCGCATTTTCATCATACAAATAATGCAAATATTCAGTACTAAAAAGAATGTAAAAATAGCGAGCTGATGTCTTTTTAAATTGCTGCAGTGCTCTTACACTACGGAGAAAAAATGGAGGTATATTTTCTGTTTTTCACTCTTTGGTGACTGAAAATAGGAATAACACTTTTGAGCCATTTATCACCAATTTCCAAAGAAATTGATATCCAGTCAGTGTGAATCTGGCATACTGTGTGAAACCATCAGAAATCCTGCTGAGATAATCCTCCCTAACCATATTCCCGTATCGCCCCCCCCCCCCCCCAAGGACCTTCCTTTTAAACGAGTTTTTAATTTCATCGTTGGGGGTTTGGGTCGGAAAATCTCTGAAACATAATATTACTTGTTATTTTGTTACAGCTTGAGGTTTTCAGGTTGTAAAAATGAGTGTATCCTTAAGATTCTCCCACACTTTTTTGAAACCATTTAAATTTTTAAGAATTTTGGGAAAAAGACCTTCGATAAACCTATTTTTTTTTTTAAACCACTTAAGAACGTAACCTGAGTTAACTCGTTCCAAGTTCCGTAGGTTTGCACGAAAATTCAAAATGAGTCAGTCTTTAAGCGGTTCAATACAACCAATTGATTCCTTAATTTTGTGCGTCCAGGAGACGCACCTCACCCTAGTTATGCCACTGCTGAAATCAGCTCTGTATCACTGTAGTTTTAAGTCATGTCCAATAGTTAAACCTTTTTCAATTGGCGGTACATACACCATACTGGGAATTTTTTTCCTTTTATTTCAGCTGTGGTACAACTGCTGTACCGAGCAATCGAGTGACAGTTCTTCCCCCCCCCTTCTTCTGGCATGAGTTCCCTACCCATTCATAACCGTGAGTTCTATTGTCCATAGTTGGGTAGGGATATTTTTTGCCAATGTTATCAATTGTAAGCACTTATTCTATATTTTTGGCGATGTTTAGGGACAACAAATTCCAAAACTGAAAAATACTCCATTTGATAATTTCGGCTGTCGATAAAAGACGAATTTTTCTTTTCTCGTGTTTGTTTCTTAGATTTTTTAGAATGCCTTAAAAATATCTCATGGAAGGAATATTGGCGAATTTGCATACATTCCATTTATCCACAATCGTTTCGCTTGGCGACTTTTAGTCGAATGCCTATTTCAATGAACACCGATTTCAATGATGTATTGCCAACAAAAGACTACATTTCTCCTGAAATAAAATACTGATATGGTTTATGGTAGGCTCATTCAAAAGCTGATAGAATGGACAAGGTTTTGAAGAATTTGACCGATTTTAGCTTGAATGGTGTTTGCGGTATTCAATATTAAAAATTTTGGTGACAATTCTATTTAGCATTTCGCCAACTTTTGCCGCTTGAACTCAGTTTTAAATCCAGGTATTTTGATGAAAATGGTGTCATCTTAAATGATTTTAACTGCTCTTTGAGAATATGTACTTTTTTTAATGTAGATCTACCAAAAACTTTTTAAATTTGGATTTTTTTCACGATTTTTAGTAACATCATTTTATCCGCCATAACTTGCAAATGGTTAGCGATGGGACAGGGTTGCTATAGTGTTTTATGATCCCCATGGGCCCTTTTATCACCCTCTTTCGTTTAGCAGAATAGGTCAAACTCGCCCTGTATATTGATGTCACAAATGAGAATTACTAGTTTACTATAAAAATTACTGTATTAATAAATGAAACATATTTACAGTGCTGATAGTATGTATAAGTAACTGCTGCTGCTGCGTCAAAAGATGTAATGATTTTATTCATTTCCAGTGACATTGTAGAAAAGAAAGATCCATTGTCTACTCTGGTGAAAGGAGGAGGCTCTAAGAGAAATGCCCTTCTCAAGTGGTGTCAGAATAAAGCACTTGGATATAAGGTTGGTGATCTTTTAGAATTTTTATTTTACTGAATTATTACTATGATTAATATTATTAACTTTTGTAGGAGAAATCTTGCAATATGGTTCTCAGTCCCAAAATGAAAACATTGGCAGCCATTGTTTCTGTTAGATTTTCCAATAGCAAAGAAGTGATTAAACCCTTTTGCTTTGGACAATGTAAAATTTATGTTTCAGTTACTCCAAGCAATTTTGCCATCTATGGTTAATTTTGTTACACCAGCATCACATTGCATAGATATAGTATTCGAAAATAACCCATCGCTGGTGTTTATAAAATCATCTTGATTTTGAAGCTTTCATAACCATTTCCTATATTAAAATATTTGATTATTCATTAGGTTATTTTATTTTTTAATGTGCATATCTGCTTGGGTTAGGATACAGAATTTTTTTGCAACTAGAAAGGAATTGCAAATGGAAAAAGTCTTGGAAACCCAGTTCTAAAAGAAAGAAAGAAAAAAAACTTTCTATAATGAATTGGTTTTTTGTGCATGTGTTAATTGGTGTTGCTTTCTTTAAGAAAGTATGCTCTGTTTGTAAATAGTATCAGCATTAATAATTTTTTAGACAATGCTAACAAAAATATTTTTAAGGAATGATCGTTCACTGTGTTTTAATTTGTTGTACAACATAGAATACACTTGCATGTGATTAGTCTTTTTGGTGGAATGAAACAAAAATTTTATTTGAGAAAGAAAGGTTGCAACTCTGTTCAGAACTGTTAAAAAAAAAAAAATGTGATTATTACTCGTATAGCACAGCTAACAGTCCCATATTACGTGCAAGATAAAATTTTTCACATTTAGTTTCCATTAAGTCAAATCACCCCATAATTTTTAGTTTGAATGAAGTTGTTTTTCTGCTTTTGTTAGTTTTCGCCACTTTTAAGGTTGAGATTTTGCATTGACTAATGGTTTATAGACATATTTGAATTTGCATAAATTTATTCGATAATGCATGTTCCATATGTGTTTTTCTAAAACTCTGAATTTATCCCTGGTGTTGTGCTGGAGTCCAATGTATAAATGTCTCAATGTTAGATGTATGGGAAGAAAATTTTCTTTGGAATTTAAAAATTAATACTAAAAAAAATCAATAGTTTGTTTGAATAATTTTCTTTTCAAAATGCTAAAGGAGTTGATTCTTTTTCAGGGTATTGATATTACCAATTTCAGCAGCAGCTGGAATGATGGCATGGCATTTTGTGCACTTCTGCATTCCTATTTGCCCCACCTCATACCCTATGACGAATTAGACAGCAAAGATAAAGTAAGACTTTCCTTGCAAGTGTTTCATAATTCTGTTATAATGCAATGTCTGTAGCTTGTTTTATGTGTTCCCTTCAGAGTTCTCTGTGTGTCTAAAACAAAAAGTAGTATTTTTAAAATAAATTATCTAAATTAATACAGGAAATATAAATTCTTTATTATGATAATCTATAAACTGCAGAATTTTGATAATCTATTTGATTGCCATTTCTTCAAAATTATCAGTAGTTTAATTTAAATTTTAAACAAGGATTTAATGTCATTAATAGCTGTGGCATCCTTATCCAACTAAAACTCAAACTGAGAGAGCTAGCTATGGTGTTTCTTTAACTTAAAGACAGATTTACAAGTTCCCAAAAGGAGAGAATATTCTTTTTTGAGTTATGACTCCAATTTCAGAGTGCTTGATGGATTTATTTTAAACACTTTTATTTAACTTACTTTTTTCATGTTTGTGAAGATGAAATTTTGTAATTGATTTTTCACTCACCTCCTAATGTGCTAGAGTTCCAAAGTTTTGCACACTGAATAGAGAGAGACTTACGAGAATACTTTTGAATACAAAAGTATTCTCAATGACAATCAGTGGCTAGTTGCAAAATAAGCAGTACTGAAATGCTCTAACCTGGGTGGCAAAAATCAGGCTGTTTTAAGGACTTTTTCACAATTATTTATTTATTTCGCATAAAAAAAAAAAGCAGGGAACTGCATTCCAGCTCCACTACACCCCTGATGACAATATTCTATTTTTAATATTTTCAGAACTTAATGGTCATGTAATCATTAATTAAATTTTGATTCCATACCAGCAGTGCCACCTGGTAGTGAGTTTGAGAAACAATAGATCTCAAGATAAAAATTTAGAAAATAACTAAAATAATAATAAAAAAATTCTGTTGTTCACTACACTAATAAAAATTTATTTTAAAAACTTTTTAATTAAAATTTATTTTATGGAAAGCATTAGGCACATCAGATATGAATAGTTTTAGAAATAAATATTCAATTATTGTGGTTGCATATCTTCAGTGGTTTTTCAACTAGCACTACTGTCATATGTACATTTGTGATTTTTCATGATTGAATTTTCTTTTATTTCAATTTATGCATGCCAGCAATACATTTTAATTAAGAAAATAAAAGTAACATAAATATTTTATCATTTTAATTAATTTCTTGAGTATTAAGTATCTATGATCTATAAAAATTTAGTTTGTCTTGCTTTTGTAATGAAAAGTTCTTAATCTCAAAATTTTCCAGAAACTTAAAATGAAAATAAAAATTTATTTTTAAATTAATGCAACTAAACAAAAATATTCTTCCTAAACAGGAAACAAAAAAAAAAGTTTGAATTTTATTACAACCATCAAAAATATTCTGCTACAATTTATTTTTTAAAGACAAGTTTTAAAATGCATTAGAATTAGAGAGGAAAAAGTCAAATCATTTTTGAAAATATAAATTTTTTAAAAGGTGGAGTAAAAATCAATTCATAAATATGTTTCATGGATTTTTTTTAATAAGAACATTCAGATTTCATCTGAAATTTAATTAATTTAAAAAAATAATTAGAATTTTGAAAGAACAACTTTGCAGTGCATGTCATCACTTTTTGAATTACTTTTGTAATAAATGTAGTGCTTATACCATTAGTATCTGCTCTGTATTGCTTTCTTTATGTAGACATCACTTTTAGCTACCTTGTAAATAGAAGTGTGAGATGTACATTTTAAATTAGTATAGAGGTGTACATTTCATATGGATAAGTATTTTAGTTGAATATTTTTATACATGCTTTGAATATTATGAATCTGTTAAAATTATTGTTTTAATTTTTAGAGAAGAAACTTTACATTGGCTTTTCAGGCTGCAGAATCTGTTGGAATACCGACAACTTTGGTAAGAAACAAAGCTTATATCTCCAATAGCTTTTAATTTTTCAAATGAACTCTTAATGTGGTGTATTGCTAAATTTAGGATTTATTTTTATATCAGAATCATTAAATTTCATCAAATTCTGTTTCCTATTTTAATCTTATGATGAATTAAGTTTTTTCTAATTTATTTATTTATTTTAATGAAGAAGTGACTATTGTTGAAACCATTTCGAAATTGTTAATTTTTTTTTCTTTATCTTGTTTGGAGGGGCAGTATTGATAATTCACTTAAATCCTGTTAATATAAGGGTTAGTTGCATTTATAAATCCATAAATCTTCAGTTTGCAATAATTATTGGACTCTTATCTGTAACATTTTCATTTGGGTAAGGTGATAACTATAAAAAATTTGATTTATTAATATAACTCCAATAATACTGAATGGGGCATTTTTTTTAATTTCAATTTCGTAACTTGCAACAAAAAAAAAAAAAAAAATCCATATTGGAAAATTTTCATTTTATAAATCAGTATGATTTTCATCAATCAGCATCAAAGTTTTTTTTTTTTTTGTCAGTTATTTATTTAGTTACACATTTGCAAGATTGATTTGTTTAGCCTGAATTTCCTGTTCTTCACTTAGAGTGCCAGTTGTTAATTGTTGCTTAATATTATATTAATAAAATAATCCCAGTATCTTGTTTGGTACTTATAGCAAGAAGCTCTGTGTTTCTAAAATAAAAGCCAACATTACTTTTTCAAATGATAGTTACTGTTAATATACTTACAGAGAATATAAAATTAAATATATACTAGATTGTATGCTTTTTATTTTGGAATAAATTTTCAACTAGTATAAGCAATGTGACTGAATATTTGCAGTTTTCAGTCACATTGGTTGCATTTCAAGTTTTGCAATGACAATGCAGTTGAAATTTCAAAGATTTTTATTTAGAAAACAAATGGATAAACTGAAATTTTTAAAAAGATAATGTCTTCAGAAAAAGTATTTTTCTTGATAAAGTATTTGTACTTAAATGTTGGTTTCAATGGTTGTTTAGTTTCATAAATTATTAAAAAAAGATTGATGAAAGATACTTTTAGATAAGCTATGAAATGCAAAATAATTGCTATTATTGAAACATAAAGACTCATTCTGTTCCTATTGTTGATTTCATTTTCAGTTTTTTAAATATATCAGTATAATATTAATTTAAACTTTTTATTTTATTTCAGAACATAAATGACTTGATTTCTCAAGAGCGGCCAGATTGGCAGTCCATTATGTCATATGTCACAGCAATTTATAAACATTTCGAAACCTAAGCATATCTACAAACATTTTAATGTGTGTGGACATTTGATCTTTTGTGCCAGGAAGAAAAGAATGAAGAAAGGTATCCCACAGTTTTCTAGTCAAACATGATTGTCTTATATTCAGAAATTTCCATATGCATACAGCTAGGAAAACCAAAACGAAAAACTGAAAAAGGACGATTTTATTTTTGCACCTCTTCTGAACACAGACTTCACATTTTTGCTTATTTAATTAGTTCTCAAGTTTATGAATGCTGACCATTTTTTTGCTCATTTGCACACAATTTGTATCATATTGCTATTCTTGAGAAAGCAAGAGATTGTGGGCACTGCCAATGTATGAACTTTTTTTTTCTTTTTCTCGCCATATGGAGCTCTCAATATGGTAATTTATATTTTTGTAAAGATTTATATTCATGGTTTGAATTTTTTTAAAAGTACATTTGATAAATATTTTGCTACATAATTTTTTAGGATTTTTGCTTTTGTACTACTTTAGTGAGAATTTCGATACTGAACACTAGGAATGCAAGTGCAAAATTTTTTACTTTGAACTTAATGTATTGTTATATGGTGTGTAATATCAACTTTTGGTGTCTTGTCGTGATTTCCCTTGTCCTTCTAAAATCTTCAAAAAAATTTGTATTTTTTAATTGCATCTGGTTAGTGACAAAAGCTTTGGACAACATTTTCAAAAATCTTATGTTTTTCCTAATAAATTGAATTGTATATAACTTCATCAAATGTATTTAAAAAGTGCTTAAATCTTATTCTGAAGGTCTCTTAATGTACAGGAATTTTGAGGATTGTTTCTAGTATCTCACTATTTATGAACTGGATTCTTTTCTAATCTTCAAAAATTTTATTATACATTTGTAGAGCAGGTTAAAGTTGGAATCATTTTTTTAGATTTATTAGCAGTTTTTTTTTTTTTTTCACTTTGTAAAAAGAAATCCAGAATTGAGTTCTTAGGTGATAAATGTTTGTGCTGGGATTAATGTTTCGTTAAAATCACAGACAATGTCATAATTTTGGAAAATGAAATCCTAAATTATGCTCTTGAAGATTAAATTATTGCTTACATTTTTATTCGGGAAGTTCCAAGTAATTCAAAATATTTTACAGTATTTTCGTGTTTATCAAATTAGGGAGCCAATACTATAAATGCTATGTTGTAGCTGATGCTTTCTTTAATCCTTGTAAAATATCATAAGTTATTGTGCAATTTTTAAGCAGTCATATTTTTAGTTACATCTTTGTATTTTCCGATTAGCTACATCTTTAATTATTATTTCTTGCACATATTGGTGGTGTGGCCAGACAAAAGCAAGTTTTGTATTTGCTGTGATAATTATTAATCCATCTAAATTTTTACCATGTATTACGAATTATAGGTCATTCATTCAAGACATTATAATTGTTACACTTCTAATTTGTCTAAAATGGATATGTGGACATTTTTTTATTTTAATCCAGGATCCAATGAATTGATGGTCTGTGTCCTTACGACTTGTATTGTGTATTGAATTTATCTACTAAGCACAACTGAAAATTGAACCTGAATGTTAATGAATTTAAACATTTAATTTTCTGTGGCTCATAATTGTTCAAGTTTAAAAATGCATTGTAACATTTTAAAAGGAATTTACTGAAGAATCCAAGATTCTCTAAAGAATGTGTATAAAATTTTTGTGTAACAGTTTTGTTATTGTAAATGGATGGAAGTTGTGTAAAGTTTGCTGTTCAAAATATAAATATGTGCATGTTGAGAAAAAAAAAGCCGATTCACATTCATCATTTGCATATTAAGCAGTTAAGTGTAATATAGAATTCAGTATTTGAATATATTCATTTTTTCATCCTGTATTTATGATGCATCAAATTCAAATCATTATTTCAGCCTGATTTTAAAGAATTGTTAGTATTTTGATCAGTATTATCATAAAAAATTGTAAAAGTTGTGTTCCTATTTATGTGTACATAAATGGAAATTTTTCTTTCACTTGCATGTCATCACCCTGTTGAAGAGAAGAGCTGGCTTTTGTATGTTTGATATGTATTAAATGTCATTCTGAAATCTTTTCTAATGTTCATCTTATTTAATGCATTTGTTCTTTTCGTAAATAATCTTGATATCAAGTTTTGCTATATATATAATATACATACATACACTCTAAATTTGGCCCAATAGATGATTTGAATATAATTGTTTTAGACCATTTCATTGGTTGCCTCAAGAAAGATTCTTCAATCATTGTACAGCATTTACTCAAGATGGCTGCTGATTGGTTAAAAATTATGAAATTCAAAGCTCCATAATTTTAGTTTTAGTGGCAGAATAGTGAAACTTTTATTTAAAATGGTAGTTTGTCAAGAATATTTTACTAAATATGACTAATAAGTTTGGGGGACTGTATAAAAATTTAGACTTCATTTTTAAAGCAGTACATTTGACTCAAACAACATAAAATATTCTTTATGCCATTTAAAACATTTTTCCAACTGGAAGTACATGTCTAACAGTTTAGAAATTAGCAATTGTGCCAAATTTAAAGTGAACACCCTGTAATTATGTTTCACCATAAACTCTTACTTCCATGCCATCTGTCAACGATTACTCATTTTTTTAAATAAGTAGTGTAAGTAACTTATGGATACAATACATTTTAGGTTTATAAAGAGATTATAAAAAAATTAATCATTACATAAACATTAAAAACCGAATAAATACACAGTGCTTCACATTGAATTATCATTTCATAAAAAACAATTACATTTGTTTTACCAACCAGAATTCTTCCTGAATTGAGACCCAAAAGCGATTAAAAATAAAAAATCATGACCTCAGATGGAAATTCGTAATTTTTTTTTCCCCCTGCAAAACAAGTAAAAAGTAATTTATTTCAAAATTCTTCCACAGACTGATAACACATCTGTACCACTGAAAGATTCAAATCATCAAGAAAAGAATGTGCTAGTGATAAGTTCTACACAATCAACATTTCATACAACTCAGAGTTAATTCATATACGGAATTCTCTGTTAATGTTATTAGCTACCCATGGAAATTTGCTCCTCAAAAATGACAACAAACAAGAAGTATTAGCAATATTGTTCCAAGCAAGTGACATTCTAATATTTATTATAATTTTAATATTTATTATTTGTCGACTTCATATATTTTTCTGAAAATCAATATTCATTGCATTACATTAATCAAAATTGTGGAACTTTTTGGGAAAAATGCATTCCTAAGGACAGATGGCTTACAGCATCATTTTTTTAGATTAATAACATAAAACCATGCATTAATAGAAAGATAATTTTATCAAGAATACGATACAGTAGCTTTTATGAAGGTGGTTTTATTACTGTAATAGCTATAAAGAAAAGTGAAACACTTAAGAAATTTTGTAAATCTCATTTTCTATCACTTATGTGAATGAGAAGTTGCCAGATAAATAAGCAAGTTCGTGCTTTTCCCGGGGGTATGGTAATGGGTTGTGTTGGCTCCATTTCTGATGACATGCCTCCTGGAAAACAGACTGCATTTCCCGTGATACTGTTGCATTAGCTCAGTCATTCAGTTTACCTGGACACTTATGCAGGATGAGGTTATCACTTACAGTTTCCTCATCAGTTGAACATCGTATGAAAGCCTTCTAAATGTACCCCTTTATTTTAACCTTGTGACATTTACTTTCATCATCAGCTAAAAAAATATTAGAATGCATAAATAGAATTGTGCTTATTTGGTCATATGCAATCAAGAAATAAATACTTACGAAGATAGTATGACAATACAATTAATAATTTAGCATTAATTGTCTTTGCCAATTTTTAATAAGATGATCTAGTATGCTTTGTACACTGCTAAACTTTCTGATAAAAGAGAAATAATTCTAAATGTGAACAAAGTGTTCCCAACAGATCTCCTAAAGAAACATTGCTTTTGTAAACAGTCATCCTTTATTAATTGCACAAGATGTCATTTTTTTCCCCTCCAATGTTTTTATAATTTCCAAAAGTTAAGATTTAAAAACTTACATGAAATTTTGCATGATAAGAGTAATTACAGTTATATTTATAACTTTAACATGTTACTCGCCATGACTCGAGTTTGAAATTCGAACCATCTAATTAGACGACTCCTCCTCTGTTATCTCTTAACTACAGTAGAGGAGGGATCATCCGATTAGGTAGAAGGTATGAATCGTATTTGATTCACATTAACGTGTTAATAGCGATAAATAGTAATTAGTTAAAATTTAATTTTTAAAAAGTGAAGTTCAAGTATCTTGAATTGAGAATTTTTATGCATAAAATAACTTAATATTTTAATAATTATTTGTAAATTGCCGATTTAATTTGCTATAATTAATTTCAAAAAATTTGCAAAAAAAAAACCTGTATACAGGATCAAAGCCTGACCAATTTGATTCAATAGACGAATATGTTATTACCCAAGTTGCTTGCCACTGGTCGATAGCGAACAACTTATGTCGATTATATCTTATAAGATTTATGAATATAAATCAACATTAGTAATACAAATTGATTAGTGTTACAAAAATAATTATCTATTCTTAAAATTCAGTTAAGTTTCCTCATCCCCATTATTTCTGTGTTCATTCAGTGCTTAGTTTTTATTGCCTCACCCCCCCCCCCACGCATACATTCCTGCATTAAGCTGGGACTTACAATTTGTATTTTCAAAAAAAACAAAAAAACATCAATTTAACTTAGACTTTCCTTGCAGTTAGATATGGAGAATAATAATAATAAAAAAAAAATGCCCATTTTCCCATCAAAATGAATTTTGTGGATTTGAATTAAAGAAAAATCAATAAATGACTACTCAACCAAATTGATATCTGAATGCAAGTGATAACTGATGTGCGATGATTATTTATTTTTTTTACATTCTTTGATATGTATAAATTGAAAATTGTGTAAATGTCAAATTTTTTAGTCAAGATAAAAGACTGAGAGTGAAAATGATTTTATTCAAATTATACACTCTTTTTTTTTTTTTGTACATTTTCATCTCTTTGCATATTTACATTAATTTTTTTTACCAAAATAATATAATGTAAAATATTTTATACATTTTTTTTTCATTCTTCCAAAAGAGTTCAGATTGACAAAACAATTATTATTTTTTTTAATCTACAATTTTTGCCCTTTTTAACAAATGCCTATTGGCTACTTTAACTTAATGCCTGGTATTATTTGCTTTCTCAGAAACCATAAAAAGCATCTTTTATTCATGTTTTATTCAGTAGTGATCAAGTGCAAGAGACGAAAATATCATATATACAAATAAAAACTGTTAATCTTCTAAAAAACAACAGTTAAAATTTTACTTTGTACAGACAAGGTACATTAAAAAAAATTCTGAACATATAATATGCAACAGAAAATAATTAAAATACAAGAGTTTTTATCAAACAATAGCATGGACTTTTAATATTTTGAAAATTTAGAATTTTATTTAATAAATTGGAAGTAAGGAGGAATTTAAATGAAAAATCAGTTTATGCATTACTTACAAAAGACAGCTTTAAAATGAGATTGTTCATATTCCTCATGAATTTATGTTCTCCTATCTTCTAACAAATAGTAAAGTTGCATTGTTAATAGGTACTTGGGTGTCAACCAAACTTAAAGAGATAAACCTATTGCTTATATATATTCATAGTTTATAAATCCTTGTTTTGCTGTCTTTCTTTACAAACACTCTTACAATTTATATCCATTATATTCCAAACACAGAAGTTAAAAATTAGGAAATATGTTTATTTTCTTGGCATAGCATTAACATTTTTTTCAGAGCTTTGAACTTTTTCCCATTATTTCATCCCTTCCATTTAAGAAGAACAAGTATTTTTAATTGCAACATTTTTTTTTTATTTTATAAATAATATTTTTTTAAATTTTATACCTCTTTTCACACATTTAGTTATATTATGATTTCTTAACAATTTTGAGCAGAATACCTTATATTGTTTAGGAACAACGACCTAGTCCCTTGCATATACAATGTTTTGTTTATATATTTTGCTGTGTTTTGATTTCATATTTCGTTCAAGCTACAGTATTTCAATGAAAATTCCATTTTGAGTTTTAAACAAGGAAAATATCTTTAGAACATTTTGGAATCATTAATTCACTTTTCTCTCCTGCAGATGAACAAACTTTAATATTTTTAGAAGCGATGGATGAAGGCTAAAAAAAGTTGAAATGAGCACCATTTTGAGAAAAAATTTATGGTTTGTAGTTTTTTTCACTCTGGAAGACACCCTGATAACCTTCAAAGGGATTTTTTTTAACTTCAATAAATTAATTGTCAATATATATATTCCAACAAATTACTTTTTCATATCACACATGAAACAAAAGACACACAAAGTGCTTATGAGATACTTGAACAAAATAGAATTTCAAAACGAAACATAAATAAAAACTAAACATATGTATATCAGTTTGGACATAAAAAAATAACACACCAACAACAAGTATTGGAGGTGCAGCTGGAGTTTACTGAAACCTTGATTAGAAAGCAACATTTGGATTGGTACAGAGAAATCAACCCCAACTAAGACTAAAAGCAATTAAGATTCTATTTTCTTGACAGGAAAGAAGAGGATTCTTTGAGAAGCAAGTCATGCTTGTGTCTTAGTGAAGTACGATGTTTTTCCATATACACTGGAGTAGCGACAGGCTCGAAACTGAAAGATAAGGTAAACAAAACAGTTAAGTAAGTCATTCATACTTTGATTCAGTAATTAAATCAGAAATCGTAGGGCAACATATTAAATGATGAACAATATTAAATACTACCATTAAAAACTATGCTGACTTGGTAGCACAAAAAGCAGATTTCTCGTGCATCAAAAAAGCACTTCTAAACCTCATTAGCCTACAATTCTTAAATATAATACCAAATGTTAAAAAAGTTTCAAATATTTAACATTTTTATCTTTATTTCTTTTATTATGAAAAAAAAAGATAACATATATAAAGTCAGAAATGCTTCTTATTTTCAAATATTCAAGTGGAATGGTTAAAACAATAATGCCAAGCTAAATAATTATCGAGAGGGAAATAAATAAAAGAGAAAGTTGCTTAAATGCCACTATTCCTATTCTATATTATTGCATGCACAAACATTGCATATTATGGTTCCATGAAGCAATGACAATTTTTATATTATTGCACGCATTGGAAGTATGTAGTTTCAACAGAGAAGTCACCATTGGTTAAAAAATTCACAATATTCAGAAAATGCAATTCTAATTTGTCTAAGATTGGTAATGTGAAAAAAAGTAACAGATAACACAGTAACAGGAAAAAAAAATTATAGAAGAGTAGCAGAAGAAAGTATGATTTGAAGTAGTGAGCAAAGTAAAGATCAGCATACCAAAAAATGAGATAGGATGCAGGTAACAAATTCAAAATAAAGTTAATAAAATAAAATCCTTGGGTTACTGGAAGAGTAAAAGTATTTTTAGATTTGTCCACATAATATCATAATTTTATGCCTACATAGAACTAAATCTCTGTATTTTGGAATTAACATGATAGAAACCATTGCCTCATTTCTATTCATAACATACATACAGACTATGAAAAAATTATAACTTTACTGAAAGCAGCAAATTATAATTAGAATACACCTCATATATAGAATGTTATTTTAATAACTATTAAACAATTCTCAAAAGAAAAGTAAAATTATTACAAGTCTTCAAATTTTTTTTTCTTTTTATTATTATTGTAAGACACTCATTGATATACAAGCATTAAAATGCAATATTTTAAAACCATATTCTTCCATACGATTTTTTTTACAAGTAATTTACATTTACAAAATAACATTTCTACAAGTTTTTCTATTTTAAAAATATTTAACAAATTTCAAGTATTCTTAACAAGCCTAAATTGATTTGAAATAAATGGGAACATGAAATAATTGTTTGATCAACTGCTATAAATTTAATATTAACAACAATAAAAAAAAATTCACAATTGGGAAAGAAACATTGATGCAGAATGCTGGAGCCAGATAGTGAATACCGAGTTAGAAAAAGCAGAGAGGGCAGTTTTAGAAACAGTTTTGAAGAAAATTCATATTATGTATGAAACTATTATTCTGGAATTTGGGGGAAAAGTAACAGCACAAGACTTCTACAACAAATTTCTGAACCAATAATTACAATACACTAAAAGTTAGTATCTTGGTATTTTATCCACTATAGTGGATGATAGTTTATAAGAACATTAAGATGATAACAATAAAATAAGAATTTAAACAATTTTTAATTTTATTGAATACTATTCATCCTAAATTTCAATTTTGAAAAGTTATTTATAATTTGTTTTGGTTAAATATAATTAACAGTCAATACACAAGACTAGCAAATTATATTTCAAATTTCTGAATCAAAAACAAATGAAATATACCAGCCAAATATACAGTACATGCAATTAATTTCTGTAAGATAAAACATTATTTGAAGGCACTCTCAATACTCCTCCCATTTCATCACCTAATTTAAACAACTCCCTGCAGTTGTTTGAGGTCTAAAGTCACCAATTAAATCTACTAATAACCCTAACTGCAGATGTAAATGAAAATGTAAATTTTCATTCAAAACATGCTGAATTATCCGCCATTAAAAATTTAAGCAGACCAGACAGCTTAAATAAATATTCCCTTACTAATTCAAGAGAAGCTGAAGTGGCTTAGTAAATCAGCCATCTGTTGATTTGCACTTCAGAGATTCTACTCTGCCCAATGTTTTCTTCCCCTCTCTTTTCATCACCAGCTACATGACTAATCTCTTCACGAATTTAGATTTTAGATAATGATTTTTAAAAGTTATACCTATAAAATTCAATATTTAAATGATTTAAACCTTTTTCCAAATCTAGTTTATTATCAGACACAAGGGTCGTAAATAACTCCCATCACACACCCAATAGATGAAGTGTTCTAAATTAAAATTACAAATGTTTGTTTTGAAAGCCTTTAAGCTATTCCTATAGAAAACTGACCAGAGTGTACAGTACCAGCAAATAACACTCATTTTTCTTAATACAAAAATAGAATTCAGCTATCGAGTTTGGTGAATATGATCAAGTGCACTGTTAAAGAAGTACACCAATTAAAACTCTTACGCCAATACACATCCATTCCACATACACACAACCTCTTACCAATACACATCATTCAATTTTGATAATGGTGCAGAAGAATACCTTACTTAACCTAATTAAATTCAAAGGATGCTAACACAAAAATAATGTACCAAAATATTTAAATGGAAGCATTAAGAGATTAAAATGTTAGCGAATTTTACGGCTTACTACAGAACCTGGTTTCTGATACAAACTATGTGGACAAATATTATGTGGATAATTACTTTTCAGTATGGAAATCCTTGTTATGAATTTAACAAACATGCAATACAAGGCCAAAATTAAACAAGTATGGTTCAAATTCTAGCAGGAAACACAATATTTTGTTCATGCAAACTAGTAATAGAAACAGACATGACACAGGCTTGAAACAAAAAAAGCTGAACTTCATAAATAATGAATTGTGCCAAACAAATACCGAAAAGTAAAATAAGTATAATTAATCGAAAAATAAAATAAATTGATACAAAAAGTGCTTAAGATAGAAAAAATATTGTAGACTTATTATACAGGGTGTCCACACTTATCGTGGTCCAAAAGCTAATTTCTAAACTGTTAGAGATAGACATATAGTTCCAATTTGAAAAGTGCTTTAAATGAAGGGAAGAATTATATGTTTTTTGAGTGAATAAATATATTCCTGAAAAAGTTACATTTAAAAGTTACTTTTTATACAGTCCCACAGTCCTATCAATCATATTTAATCAAATATTCTGGACACTAGCATTTTAACAGAAAACAGTCCCACTCTTCAGCGACTAAAACTGGCCAAGTTATGGAGCTTTGAATATCACTGACTTATACCACTTCAATGGCCGTCTTGAAGCCGATCCACCAATCAATGCACAGCACTTGCTCGAAGAGGCCGCTGATTGGTTAAAATCATGAAAATCAAAGCTCCATAACTTGCTCAGTTTTTGTTGCAGAAGTAAGACTTTTTTTGTTTAAAATTTTAGAGTGTCAAAAATATTTTACTAAATAGGACCAGAGGACTGTATAAAAAGTTAGAATTTGTAACTTATTTAGAAATATATTTAACGACTCAAAAAACAAAATGTAATTTTTCTCTTCATTTAAAGCATTTTTTCAATTGGAACTATACTTCTATCTCTAACGGTTTAGAAATTAGATATTGGATCAAGATAAGTGTGGACACCCTGTATAATAAAAAATTAAGAATGATAAAATTGGATGTCAAAAGAGCTGAAATCCGTGTTTCCGCGGAAATGTGTCATGTCTGTAGAAAGCTATTTTTCTCCTAACTCCTGTCATTTTTTTTATAATGATTATATATTTAAGATTGTACCTTATTAACAGAAGAAATTCACTAATTAACTATGAGACTAAAGGTAGTTAATTCCACTTAAGAGCTCATATAAATATATTCTCCATTTTTAAAAAATAGTTATCAGCATTTAAACAATAAAAGGGTTCTAAAACAAATTCAATTGTTAAACTAAAACCACAAAATTTTCCTCCAGTTATGAAAATCTTCATCACAGTCTTAACTTCAGTGGAATACTGATGTAATTTTGAAAAAGACATATATATTTTTTAGAAATTATAAAAAGCAAGAAAAGAGGATTAAAAGAGAATCAAAGCAGAGTTAAAGAAATGAAAAAGTATGCCAGGGAAGGCAATCACCTCGTTTACATGCCAACTCCTGTTGCTCCATGATCGGATGAATAGAGTAAATCCCAGCTACTTTCAGAACCCTCACTTTCCACCTGATGATCACCACTAGAAGCAGAATCTGCCAAAGACGGCTATCGGAAAGACAATTTACAGATCACAACCAATCTTAAACAGTTACCATTTTTTCTCTTTAAAATTTTTTATGAAAACTGGCTCTTATTTTAAATTTAAGCTTATCCATGAAAAAATATATTCATAGGGGAGGCCTCTAAGTTGAAAGGGAAAAAAATTGTGAGCTAATGAAATTTTCACAATCTTATTTTCTATTAATTCCAGGAAATTAATTGCAAAATTTTATACGTAATTTAGATAAATTTTGAACATGAAATTTAAAACACTTAAATTTATTACAAAACTACACAACGAATATGATGTTTACAAGCTAGTTCCAAGTACAACTTTATTTATGCAGTTAATTTAAGCTTATTTATGGAGCTATTTAGGTTTATTTAAATGACAAAAGATCTTATACTGAATCATTTAAACAGTTTTATTTAGTTTTTAATGATTAATTTCATTTGAAAATAAAGAAAGCAAAAATGTTTTCCCACTTCAAAAAAACTAAAAACAGAATATTATTTTAACATTTTTGAATTTCAAATAAGAATAAAACTTTCAACAGCAATGGGAATGATAGATACAAAACCAAATATTGTAAAATTAATAATCTGAAATTATTTAGCAAACAGGAAAAATGTTATTGAGAACTTTGAACTTATTTGAAAGATATTTATCTCCCTTTCAAATTATAAAACTAATTAATAGAATGTCATATCAACTTATCCTATTTAATAGGAATTTAATTTTATGGTGGATTCATTAACCTCAAAAATCCAGGGTTTCCAAGAAATATCTTTATTATTCTATAACTTAATAACAAAAATATGAAAAGGTGAAATGAAATGCAGTTTGCGACAAAACAATGAAGAAATCTAACAGTCTTTTTTTCTAGTATTGATAGTCTGGGGTATATGGCGATAATTACATAGTAGCTGTAATAAGACATGAAAATGGCAAAAGCTCTAGAGAAAGTGCATTGTGGTAAATAAAAACAAAATCACAGAAAATCATGGAAAGGAAGTTTTGTTTGATGCATCATAGAAGTTCACCAAATGTGCCTTCTACTTAAGCATGGATGCAGAAGTTTAAAAGACAAGGGAAATATGAAAAAACACTTTCCAGGAAATCGAGTACGGACTAGATATTCATTGTGCTATTAAAGAAACTCGTGTAGAGCTACACTGAATGTATTGTGAAAACCTGTTAAGATTTCTTCATTCTTTTGCCGCAAACTGCATTTCATTTCACCTTTTCGAATTTTTGTTATTGTTTAGAATAATAAATATCTTTCTGGACAACCTGTATTTCAGTTCAAAATAAAAAATGATCAATAGTGGATCAGTGACACCAATGAATTTGTACAGAAGTTTTTTTTATTATTATTGAATCAAGAATAAAAAGGATTCAATTAAATGGAATATGATTTCTTTTATAAAGGTTTTATTGAGTTACTGTAGATGAGATATCTGTGCTAATTTTTTCAGAACTTCTTACAATACCTGGTTGCGTATTTGATCTTTTGTTGTTCGACGGTAGATTAATATTAAAATTCGGTTTGGATTGAATGTTAAATTTTTATATTGCACTTAATTTGGATGAGATTTCAATCCACAATCGGATTATTTCATTTGGAAGCTAATTTACAGTAATTATGAGGTATAAGTAACTGCTTAATCTGGGTGTTTTTTTTTTTTTTTTTCTTCTTCAGATTCAAGTTTAAATTAATTTATATCATAAACAAAACACCAAATAATTCATTTCTATATTCTTTAAGCAGGTAGTTATAACAAAAAATTAAAATAATATACAATTTGGAAAAAATACGATATGGACGAAAGTATTCGGACACTTTCAGATCTTCACATTTTTTAGAATTTCTCCGGAAAGGATTAACTGACTGCCCTTAAACTTTGATCCTGTGAAGAATAGACTGTCACTCACATTTTACATTGAAGATTCAGTCCTGAGGGCAATTACGGGACCGTCTACAAACTGATGAAGACAAAAACCTTTTTGGCCCACCCCGCTTCGAAGAAAGCTTATAACGAGACGAGACTTTCAGCAACGGTTATGTGTGATGTGCATAATATTTACATGAATTTTTGTAAAAGCAGCACTAATATTTGGGAAGATATAAAGGGTTGCTTAAAAAGTCTCAAATTTTTCTGCCTGTTTTTTGCTTATAACATGCAGAGTACTCTGTTATATTATACAAAACTTTCAGAAAAAATGACAATATGTTAGAAAAGCATTATGTAAAAAAAAAAAAAAAAAAAATTGAATATTACAGGAAACATGAGCATTTTTAGTAAATACTTTTTTACTGTGCATGTGCGAGACATAGAGTAATTTTTCTTTCACAACTTTAAATCCAGATATATAGGGCAATTTATATAAAAAAAAAAATTCAGTTCAATATCATAAGTATTCAGAAAGATATCAACATTACAATGAGCAGAATTTTAGCTCCCATCGAAGAGAAGCTAAAAGATGAGGGGTTGTACACAAATTGATATTTTTTTTAATTTATATCTTTGAATTAGTTATATTGAATTGTATAGTGGTTAGAAATTTGCTAAATGCCCATGAACACTTGTAATATTAGTAACGAATAAATAAAATATATTTGTAGAATTATTAAAATATTTTACAAAAAGAAATTGATTAGATAAAAATATTGTTTGGCCATAAAAGAAATATATTTAAAAATATCATTTGGCCTTAAAATTGCAACAACATGCAACTTGTTAATAATCATGTAAATAATATAATTAAAGTAATAAAATTTTAGTTATTTATAGTGCCCAATTAGCTGGAATTTAAGTTATGCACGTAATTGATAAGTGCTCATGAGTATTTAGCAAATTTCTAACCATTAACAATTCAATATAACTATTCAAAGAAAGTGCAAAAAATATCAATTTGTGTACAACCCTTCATCTTTCAGCTTCTCTTTGATAGGAGCTAAAATTCTGCTCATTGTAATGCCGATATCTTTCTGAATACTAATGATATTGACCTGCATTTTTTATACAAGTTGCCCTATATATCTGGCTTTAAAGTTGTGAAAGAAAAATTACGCTATGTCTCATGCATGCGCACAGTTAATGAGTGTTTACTAAAAATACTCGTATTTCCTGTAATATTCAATTTTTTTTCCCAAATTTTTACACAATGCTTTTCTAACATATTGTCATTTTTTCTGAAAATTTCATATAATATTACAGAAAACACTGCATGTTATAAGCAAAAAACAGGCGGGAAAAATTGTGACTTTTAAAGAAGTACCTTTATATCTTCCCGAATATTTGTGCTGCGTTTACGAAAATTCATGTAAATATTATGCACTTCATACATAACCATTGCTGAAAGTTTCATCTCGTTATAAGCTTTTTTTGAAGTGGGATGGGCCAAAAAAGTTTTTGTCGTCATCAGTTCGTAGACCGTCCCCTAATCTTCAATGTAAAATGTGAGCAACAGTCTATTCTTCACATGGTCGAAGTTTAAGGGCAGTCAGTTAATCCATTCCAGAGAAATTCTAAAAAATATGAAAACCTGAAAGTGTCCGGATACTTTTATCCATATATTGTATATTTAACAATTTTTAATACTGACCCAGGTTACAACCATTTCTTGCTCATTTTTAAACTGAAATTAAAAAAGGGGGGGAAGCTAACAGAATTCAAATATGAAATGGATTTGACCAGCTTATGGATTGAAGCTGAATTTAATTTAAATCCCAGATTTCATAAACTGCAAAACACTGTGATAAAATAATCATCCAAATCATTCCATGAAAACATCCTCAAATTTTTAAAACATTTTTGAAATTTAGAATTTTTAATGATGCATCCTGCTTTTTCAGTCAAAAAATTTATTTTAATGTTAATCAACAAATTCAAATATATTGAAAATCCAAAGATTTCCAGTTATCATTCATTATATCAAAAGATTATAGTTCCTGCATCCTGTTTACCAATAACCATCCAAAAACTTGTCTACATAGCAAAGTTGCATAACTTGTTTATGAGAAAATTAAATTCAATCACAAATTTATGTTTCATTTTACAATTTACTGGTTATAATATTCAAGGGATACTTATTTACTTGCTGCATTTCTATTTAGATCAGACTAATAAGGTCCTTTTCCTGTCCGATGAATATTTCAGTACAGTCGATGTAACAAAAGAGTTGAAAAAGAACAAGAAAGTAGAACCGATGAAAATTTTCACTTAACCCCTTAACTGCTGACGAAATCTTGCACAATTCGCTCCCCAATGCCACTTAATCCTACTTGGTACAACTTTTTTGTTGTCCTTACCGTTGCATATCTCTCCCATATTCGAGACATGGGCATATCCCAGGCAAATGGTTCTGAATCTCTTTCCCCCCCCCCTTCGATACCCTTTGATTAATCCTTTTTTAGTACCCCATACTTTCATATCCCACCCCCTCCAACCATCCCCAGCACAAAGCATCATATTCCGACGTTTCTGATCCTGAAGATGACGGAAAATAGTCATCTAAATCACTCTCATCACTGTCAGACATTTTCGTGAAAAGATCTTCTATTTCACACAATAAACGAAAACGGAAGCAAAAGAAGAATAAAAAAAGCACGACCTACTCAAACAGAAACAGAAGCAAAAACTGCACAGTTATGACTTTCACCGTTTCAGAAACATCCCCTTTACCAATACCCTACCCCTCTTCTCTGAAATAAGAAAATCCGTTTCAAACATTGTCAAGGTCATTTTATGGCATTCCGAGGCCGTGGGAGCAGTTTTCTTTATAGCAGCGCAATGCAGAGGATCGTACTTCGGAAAGGCCTATATACACGCCGGCGGCAGTTAAGGGCTTAAGTTACAAAAATACTACAGTTATGACAAGGATTCTGCTCTTTCCAATGAAAAAAGAACCAATGCCCCGAAATTTATACAAAGTTGGACAGATACAGAATTTGGATTAAAAAATATTGAACAAAGCTAGTTGCAAACAGAATGCACAATGACTAAAAGTACATCTCACTGGCTAGAATATTTTTCATGTTTTGAATAGTTTCATTGATTTTGCTGGAATTCATATTTTTGACAATGTTCACAATTATTAAAGTTTGGTATGAAAAAGACACCAATTCAATCATCTGCTGAAATTGAATACCAAATATCCACCAAAATCGATGTTCAATGTATGTGTGGAGTTGAAATAAAAAGGGGAAAGGAGTAAATTTTTTAAATGCAAATAAGCAGCTAACAAAACATGATTGACAACCATACAAAAACATGAAATATAATTAGATTCATGCTCAAAATGTTTACATTTGCATCCAATGAGTACATTAAATTGCATGCAAAACAGATCAGGGACACAAATTTACAAACAATTCAGCACAAAGTATATTTTAGAACAAGAATAATTGTAATTTTATAATTACAAAAGAAAACACAGGAACAATTTTAAAAGGTTATGGGTGTGAAATATTCTTTTACTCTCAGAAAAAAAAAATGTATCTGGGATGCTTTTCCTTTCCAATACATTTTATTCAGATGAAAAAAAGGCATATACGAGGTGTTTTTCAATATAAAAGATTTTAAAATCATATTTAATTAGTTAACCGATGTATAAGCCAATAACTATAACCTACATGTAAGAAACTGCATATGCAATCAACAGAATATTTAATATGTTACATTGAGAAATTGGTATACAGCAGACATAGAATCGGCTATTTACTACTTAGATAAATCAAAAGAAAGTAGTTGCCAACTAAACATTTCAGATGTAGCAATGCATGGTTACAAAATAATGCAATTAATACATTGAATTTGTTTATGTATTTTGATACAATTACCATTGTTAAATTATTTGTATAAAAACTAGTAAGAAATCTTTCTATGATACCCCCAAGGCATTAACAGAATTATAACATGATTACTCGACTTTTCTAAACCCTTTGCGGATAGGTACTGCGTATAATGTGTGCCACAGTTCACCGATCTAGAAATTGAGGTGTAGGAAATCAGTTAATGAAGATGATAGCATCTAAAATTCGGACACAAATGTGTATATTATGCATTCATTCAAACCCCTAATCATATTACACTATAAAAAATAAAGTTATGTAATTAAATAAGGACAGAGTTGGAAAAAATGGAATGGCGTATAAAGCACGCCAACCTGATCCGAGTGTTATAAAAAGTTACCTGTTCGCAACGGGTTAAAAAGCCAAATCAGTAAATAATAACTCATTAACATGACATCTACACTTCTAATAGAAATACACACGTCTATTTCCAGAATGCATCATTCAGCTTATTGCAAATAATGAACTAAAAATTATAAATGCCAATTAAGTTATATTAGGCCAGTTAAGCATCCACACCACTAGAACCATTTCAAGATCATTCTTTCTTGCTTGCTTTAACACTTACATACCATAACCACAATCTCAATACAATATATTCATATTTTTATAGACCTCCAATATACAAATACATCTGTAATTTTATTATTCTGTAATTTGTGGTTCAGAAATTTCATGGAACTAACATTAACTTTCGTTTTCTTTATCAAATTACATCAAGGTTGTTTTTTTTTGCAAATGAATTTCACTTTACAAATAATTTCTTCTCACCTTTACATGTAAACGCGATTTGTATAGGGAAAAAGATTTACGACAAGATTTCAGGAGAACTTTGTCAATTCATCCACTCAAGTTTACTACATAAAGGAGCTTTGATGAGGGGTCCACAAATGACTGAAAGCACAATCTTACAAACTTTCTGAACATAGATAAAGATTTTATGTATCAAAAAATATCTGGTGAGGATATTGTCATAAGCCAATAGTAAAATCCTATCTCACATTCACAGAATAAAAAACATTCACTAAAGTCTTATAGGGAGAGGAAAATGCAAGATCTACATTTTATTCTATTAAAGATAAACTCAAGTATGTCTAGCAAAAAAAACAAATTTGGTGAATGAAAATTAAATTTTTAAACTATTTAGTATATTTCCTAATTTCAATGTTATACACAAGTCCATACTATAAAAAAAGATGACTTTTAACTGAAGTTTGAAAGTAAAATTGAAAAACAATTACTCCCTATCTCTGGCTCAAATCATGAAGAGTTAACCTTACAACAAAAACTACATTACTATTTAGATTTAAAGATATTTATCTGGAAGCAGCCACAAGCACATAAATATATTTTCCATCTTTTTCAATTTTAATATTAGAAAAGAATACAAAATTCCAAAATGCTATCCTTATAAAATAATCAAGAGGAATTTAATCTTTTATTTCACTGGCCATGCTAGTAGACCGCATGCTGCAAAATTATTATTAATCAACACTAACATTTCTGGTATAATGCAACTCCATCACGACCCAGATAGAGTTCCATATGTTGGATTTAATACAAAACCTTTTGAAAAATAAAATTATAATTGAAACTTATTTGTACACAAAAAACTGTTGTTTTTCTTTTCCATACCCCCTTTTTGTCACCGAGAACTTCAAATTGCCTATGTGTCAAAAGACTAACACAATCAACTATTCTAATCAATGTCGTTATGTACTTTATAAATATTATCTAAATTAGAACTTTAATTTAAATAAATAAGCAAATATATATATATATATATATACTCACAGCATCTTCATCCAATCTACAACGACCTTCTTTTCCTTGGTAGTGACGGCATATATGCTGGAGGAACTCTAATCGCAATTCAGACAGTTGGGAATTTAGATTTCCCACTTTATTCTGAAAAATGAAAGCTCTGTCAGTATCTTTTCTATATATTTGTGAGATTCAGTCAACAGCAAAAAGAATTATATCATTCATAGAACTACTAAATAGAAGATGTACACACCAACAGGGAGGGGGAAAAAAATGGAGAGAAGAGATAGAAAATAAATTATCAATCTCAGAATAGTTAACATATTAAGAATATCAGAATAGTTAATATATTAAGAAACAAATGCCAAGACTGTTTTATACAAAAGACAAGTGTTTTACAACAAAATACTTAACTTTTAACTTTATTTGTTTTTAACTAACCACACTAAGTTTTAGGTCAGGTAGCCTAGGGTAGGAAAATTTATACAAAATTCACAATAATTATTTAAAAATATATCAATTTTCCGGTCTGAAGATTAAAATACATAAAATCATTTTGCACCTTTTAAAAATTTGTAGTAATCTACAAGATATTTTATTTTGTGAGAATTTCCTTACCTCTCTATTTTTATTAATAACTGCAAGTCTGTTTCAAAAAAATTTCAATTATTTTTCAGGTCTGAAACGATTTTTAAGAGAAAGCACTACATGGTTACAGTTAGAGAACAAGTGTTTAGATTTTAGGTATCATCAATTATTAATTTAACAAAAGATAAAAATACTTTACGGTGATCTAGAGTAAGTAGAAAAATATCATATACGACCTTCTTTAGATATAGAATTTTCTTATCCTTCAGATAGAAAATTCCTTTAGCTACAATTTACTACAATCATTTTAAAATTAAGGTTAGGGGAATTTTTGATGTGAAAACTTCTTTCCGCTTGTTACAGTGATAGTCGGTTGAACTTTCTTGTGTGACAAAATACCATCAGATTTGAATCGCTAATAACTACGAGACTAATAATGCATGATTGTTATGAATTAGCTTTATATAAAGTTATAATAAGTATAGTGTGGAAACACATTTCGCTAGGAGGTTGATTCTGGTGTCATTTTAAAGAGCTTGAGGAGTATTACTAGGACCCAAAGTGATACAATAAAAATATTTGTCAGAATATAAGTAAAAATCGGTATTAAATGAAATTTTCAAACTACACATTTTTTTATTATAACATGCAGAGTTTTCTTTCTAATTGTACGAAACTTACAGAATACTTGACAATATGTAAAAATATTGTATTAAAATTATAATTCAAAAATTTGTATATTACGGGAAATATGAGCATTTGTAGTAAATAATGTTTCACTGCACATACGCAAAATGTAGTTCTATACACTGTCAACAGATGGCGCCATCAAAAGCTACTCTAAATAAAACATAAGAAAGGCACAGTTCGGCTCCGAGCCATAGATTTTTCGTGAAAATGCTAGGATAAAATTGTAAGACAAGTGTTTCATATTAATATGTAATTTAATTATCAATCTCTTTAAAATATTTACACATTACATATTTACATAATTCTTACAGAATAGATAAATCACAAGTTTATCGCATTTAGCAAGGGTCTGTGGTAGCTTGTTATTTATCTATTTTGTAACCATTATACTACTCTGTGTAAATATTGTATTAAAGAGATTGATAATTAAATTGCATATTAATAACAAAACACTTGTTTCATGGTTTTATCCCAACATTTCCATGAAACATCTATGGCCTGACCTGAACTACGCCTTTCTTATGTTTTTATATTGTTGTCCAATGATTGCTTAGATTGGACTATTTAAATCAATGGAACTACCATCTTAAATTACAGGAATAGCTCAGTTTTATCAATTTATCACGGCTAGTAGTCTCATAATTTGGAATTAGAACAGGTCAAACCAAAAAAACAATGGGACATTAAAGCCATCAAATATTGGATCAAAAAGTATAAAAACTAAGGATATGTATCATTTGTGAGGAAACAGAGGAAGAAGAGAAATGCAGAGCATAAAATGACAAACTTGGGTTCATGCCTGATGTGAATTTGAGAATTAAAATATACTTTTGCTTTAATTGTGCTTCCGAGAGTTCTCGGATGAGAAGCTGCCGTATAAGTCAGCAGGTTCTCGCCTCCCCTGAAGGCACAATAATGATGGTGGGGCTCTTGGGGCCCCACCTCCGATAATAGGTCGTACCCTGGTAAAACGGGGGGTTGTTGCAAGAGCCGCTTGTAATGGGGGCTATTATACATGAACCACAGTGCCCGACTATCTGTCGTGGCGGCTGGTTATTCAACGTAAACCCGAATGCTACGGCGGGGGGGGGGGGGGGGGATCTTTGTGCATTAAAGAAAATGGTGGTCCAATCTTGGCAATGTTTCATTTATTGGAAAGATGGCAATTTTTTAAAGCTGCTTTTCTCCCAATTTATTCCATAAAAAGTTAATTACATTGTTTTGAAGATAAATTACCTACAAAAAAATTTCTCACTTGCTTTTCATTAAAATTACTTTTCCACCACTGTACATTACAAAATATCCAGGTAGTCCAAATTCAGCAAGTCTCCCCCATATCATGAGCAAACTTCGTAATTTCCAACCAATTTAAAATAAAATTGATATTGGTTTGTGTCATATTAACAGATATAGCAAGCTTAAACAACACCTGCTAACTTTTGACCACACAATATGCATTCAAATAAAAAATTAAAAACATCAACAATAGCTAAATTATAACTATATGCCAAACACAAAAAGAAAAGAATGGAAATTCTTATATCTGAATTCAATACATGCATGCATGACTTCTTCCCAAGATAATTTGAATGCACTGCAAGAAGGGAATTTTTATAAAACCACTCGTAATTAAAATGTTTCTTTTATTCTACATCTAGTTAATAAAACATAAACCAATTTACAATGCTTGAATAAATGCTGCTATGATATGTCTTGCAACTGAAAAGACATCTGGTTATAGTTTTTCTTTTCAATTATTTATCTTCACAGTTTCTCGTTAAATATTCTTTAGAAATAACATACCAGAAAATACAAGAATTCGGCATATTCCTTAAGCATTTATTCAAGAAGCACTTTAAAACTTTTGTTTTTAAGCATAATAAGATTCCCAATGAATAACAATAAAATTGTATACAAATGTTTTATAGTTTGTAATATAAGAATGGATATATATACTTGATAATTATATAGATATCTTGTATTGCAATTTTACAAAATCCCTAGCTTTGTCTCATCCCAATGTCTTGAGACAACTAGTTTTCCAAGAACTGAATAAAAAGCTGATATCTTGCTAGCGTCGAAAAATTCAAATACGCCTTTGCAGGAAATATTGAACATGTTTTAAATTCAATATCTATTGAATTTCACTTGGTGCAATAATACTTTTTACATGTCAAAATCTTTTCTTATAAAAATGTAATGTTAAATGGTTTGCTGCTAACTGCATTTGAGGGTGAAACATGATTCTTTTTATTAACCCTGCATGTACAGCTCCCATGACTTCCATGGGATACAAAATCGGTCACCTAATACAGATCATGTGAAAATAGCATGAGCAAGTTTATTTCCCATATTTTCAATACGGATCCCACCTTTTTTCTCTGTGTAGGCTAAAAATATTGTAATTGTCATTATTTCACATTTCATTTTGCCTCTAGATGGGGTTACAAGTCTATTTCATTGTCATTTGTTCTTAATGCCCCATAATTCAGTTAAAAATACCCTGTATTTCAGAATAGGAATATATCAAAATCAAGCATTACACAGAGGGTTAAAAGAAATTAAGATTCACTGGTTTAATTAACATTTGCAATTATAACCAGCATATACCAAATACTTAAAATAATAAATAAGTTTTTCTGAAGATGATATCTACACACAACATTTATTTGAAAATAAACAAATTTAAAAATGGGAGCCCATTACCACCTAACTTAATTTACAGAACAGATTTCAATAAATTTCTATTAAATAAGGTTTAAAACACCAAGATAACTGAAGTAATATTAACCCTATACCACATTGACTTACTAGCGACTTTTTAATTTTGTTTTTTAATCATAAATAAGTTTTGATGTAGAATAACCCTGGGAATGAGGAAAACACTTTCTTAATTAAAGTAATTTAATTAATAATTAAAAAAATTTAATTTCTGCCTTCAGCTGCCATTTACTGCTGGTTATTGGAACTCCATGTTCTTGTGAATACTGCGAGGATAAATGGCGATATTGCGAAGAAATAAACGCGATTAAAGTGGTACTTTTAAGTACCGTCAGTAGATAAAGGGTTAAAATCCAGAATATTTTTAAGGGAGAAAGGGATAAATTTTGTAAAGAAGATATTCTACTGATTTTTTGGAAATTTATTTAAAACCTTTTTATAAATACATATTAAGAGATTTTTAACCTTCTGAAACCCACAGTGATTTGAAATCTAGTTCGTTTAAAACCCATAATGCCGGGTTCGTACACATTTCCTTAAAAGAAAATCAAGGACTATCAAGGACTTTTAAGGACTAAAAAAAACCAAAAAATAAGGACCTCTAAATTGAATAAACTTAACGAATTGTCCCACGCATTTTAAAATAAAATCTCATTTTTGCAAATTCAACCTATTAGATGATAAATTATAATATAAAACATAGAAGATACATTACAAATTTAACACAACAAAACTCCTAAAAATATGAGTTAATAAATTGATGGGAAAAAAAACCCATGAAACTGGTAATCAAATTAAATATCTTTTAATTCCAAACTTTTTTCATTCAATTTTACATCCAAGGTTAATTTCTTTTTCAGAAATTGTTTTTTTAGTTCATGCGATTGAATAAATAAATTTATGTCCTTTGACTTTTCAGCCTCCTTAGCTAAATCATTTGCTTTCTCATTTGTTTGGTGCATGTCCGTATGGAGAAACATTTTCTTTTGTTTAAAAAAATCTATTTCCTCCTCTAGAGCTTTTCGTTTCAGTTGTTTTGTTTCAGTCTTTTTTTTTTTGGATCTTTCACTTTCTAAATACTGCATGTATTTTGCTCTAGCTGAGGTGGCAGCCGTCCTCATTTCTTTAGTAATTTTTAAGTCATAAATAGCCCCAGACAGCTTAATAAATTCATGATTTACACGCTGGAAAATATATGAAGCATCTTTTAAATTTTCTATTTCCAGGGCCTTGTTCACCGAAAAACCTCATTGTCCATGTGACAGTATTAATACCATTTTGATAATCTTCCAAACTTTTTCATAATGATTATTGCTAAAATAAGTTTGTAAAAAATTATCAAGGGAATCACTCTTTGGATTGAAAGAAGTAAATTCAAATGAATTTGGCTTTACAATATTTAACAGAAAATCTGCATAGAGTAACAAAATTTAGTCGCAATCTTTTCCCAAAATACGTTTATTTTGCGACAATACAATCAATACCTTTTCATTTTTTCCTGTGCTTTTTCGGGATATCCAGCCATTACTCGTGGATCAATGCAAATTGCAGGTCTTAATAGTGCGTAATTCCCAGGACATTTCTGTATGAAATGTTTTATCATTGTTATGATGTTTTTCCGACTATCCTGTCCGAGTGTGAAAACATCCTTGTCTGCTAATTCCTTATTTTTTTATCTTTTCTTTTATTAGTTGCTCTGCAGCAAATTCTAAATACACTTAACTTTTATCATTATACAAGTTTGGGTCACTGAAGTTGAATTTGCATAAAGTCTCAGGTTTCTCAATTCTTTCATTCTCTGGTTTCAAAATTTTGAATGCAATCATTAACAAGTTTTAAAAACATCACTGGCAAAAAAATGGAAGTAAAGGTTTATCACTTTAATACTGTTCTAAAAATGGTAACAGCACTTTTGACAATCATTCCTATGGAACCATGGACCAATAAAGGCGATCTGTAACTCCTCCCTTATTTCCCAGTGTATGCGATGGATATGGATTCGTAGAACGCGAGCAGTGTCGTCTCCCCACCCCCACCGCATTCCGCGAGAGCCACGTCGACTGAGATTAGAGCCGCCGAGAAGGAGGAATTAGAAAACGATAATCGGTGAAATTTTAAGTTTTTTAATAATGGCAGAGTAAAAAGTAAGGACTTTCAAGGACTTTTTAAAAATGGGGCATAAAAATAAGGATTTGTAAGGACTTTTAAGGACTAAATGTAAAAGTAAGGAATTTTAAGGACTTGTAAGGACGCGTACAAACCCTGTAATGGCCGAGGGCAGATATGAAAGCAAGTGAACATTTCCCTCCCCCTTTTGGTAAGCACGTGGTCATTTTCATCGGGGGGGGGGGGGGTATCATCATGTTTCTAACACTTAAACCCTTGTTGACTATATAGGGGCAGCTTACAAATTACGATAACACTATATTTTCAGCAAAGGTTTTCTTAAAGTTTTATTTTTTACCATTGTATATGATTATAACCAAGACAAATTTGACGCAAAAACATAATTTTAAGTTTTAAGGAGCATGTAGGTACCATTTTAAAATCATTGCTGGGTCAGAAAAAGTTGATCATTTAAGAGTTTTTTTTTTTTTTTAAATTTATTTCAAGAGTTTACTTATGTAGATAACTCACTGTAAACAGGCAATATAGTATATTTATTAAAACCCAAGAAAATTTTTAATTTATTTAATTATAAAGAAATTTATTTACAGAGCAGTTGCTCATATTTATTTATTAGTATCTAAAAGAGGAAAAAGTTCCAAAGTTGGAAACTTCTTAAGATAAATCTATGTACATGAAAAGTAATTTCCAGAGTAAATAAACCAAAATTTGCTAAAAATTTCAGAATATAAAATTACAAAGCACAACAAGAGGACACAGGACAGAAAATATTTACTTGGATACGATAGTTTCTTTCTCGGTGACACTTACTATTTACAAATATTGTAGGTAAACTGCTAAAAGTAATGAAGTCAAAACCTGTCCTCTCCCTTCCAAATGCCTTTTGCAAGCAAACAATTGTTATTAAACACAATGCAGGTGTTGCGAAGAAAAGAAAAATGTTGAATATTAATGAATGTGACAATTAAACCCTGGGTTTTCTAATCAATGGGGACTTTTAATTGCATTTTTTTAAAAATTACGTTTTCCGACTTAAGCAGTACACTGAACATAATATCTCTCAATTTTCAAATGACCTGTTGGATATTTTTAAAATGCGAATATTCAATTCATTGTATTTTTAATTAAGACAAGACTATTTAAAGTACTGGTAGGAAAAAAGATTTAGCTTTGAAAAATACTTTATATTGTTACAAACACAGTTTACCAGAAAAATCAATGCATTTTATATTTGGCTAGCAGTACGTGCACGGCGTTGCCCATGGAATCAGGACTTGAACAAAATGAAAGGAAAAAAAAAAAGAAAGAAAAGCCCACAATGACACCAAAAAGTTTTGAAAACAGAATCAAAACAAAAGATACACATTGATTTTCCCGCTTATTTTTATATTAAAAAATTGCAATGTGAAAATTATTATACTGCAAGCAAAGTATGCGAGATGAATAAATACGTTAAGATACTGCCGAAAATAATAATCAGTCATTCAATTCAAGGTTATGACATCACCTCCTCTTCAACCAATCAAATAGCCAGCTGCGTTCTGGAAAAGTGTTGCAGGAGAAAACTCACTCGATAAAAATAACTTTCATCTGCCCAGGAAAAAAAAAAAAAAAACAGGATAAGATATTTTAACCGTTCTTGTTTTAAATCCGACAGAACCATTCTAGTTATAAGCTGAAAAAAATTGAAAATAATAGTGTTATTAGAAAGTTGGATGTAACACATTTAAAAACAAAAATAACATTTTGATTGCAAAACTGGCTATTTTTTAAAAAATTTCTCAAAATTCAGTAAATTACGTTAGAAATTCAAAACTAACTTTACTAGAATGGAAATCGCAAGCTCTTTCCGATGGTGTATCTATTTTTCTTGTACAGTTATCTGAAACCATGCTATTGAGAAGTCAGTGCGAAAAATCACCCAAAACATTAAATAAAAAATTATCTAGATTAAATTCTAAAATTTCGGCTTCGAGGTGCATTGAGTCGCCATTACAACTACCTGTGTACCAAATTTCATGGCTGTAAGTGCGACAGATTCGTCTGGACATCGCACGCAGGCACACACACAGACATTGCCTTTTATAAGTATAGATCCCCAAGACTTTTAAAATTATGAATATTAATCATATTTAATAATTTTTCAAATACTGAATGGTGTAAGACTTGTTACAAAAGCAGTTTTCCAAACAAAACAGATTAGCACATTTTGTTTACATACTTTCAGATATTTTGTTTTATATTAATTTTTTTAAAAAACTACTCTGAAATTCATCAGTATCGAACAATATCTTACTAATTTATTCCTTCAATAAAACTTTCCAATATCCATGTATTTTAGCAAGCAGAAAGCTTAATGTAAACTAAGCATCTGTCCTCAAACACTTACAATCAAAAACATCAATCAAGAGCAACAGTGGGAGGGGAAACAACCATTGTTAAAATGATAAGATTGCTCCCCCCCCCCATTTACCAACCCACTTCAAAAAGGAGAAGGAAATAAGCATATGACATTTCGGCCCAGTTTGTCTGGCAGTTTGCAGGACAAGTCGTTTTGGCAGTCAGAGGTTTAAAAGATAGGAAAATCTCAAAAAATAGAGATTTCTTTCAAATGCCTTGCCTTATGCCTTACCTCAAAAATACATCAAAGAAAAAGCGAACAATTTCAAAATGATAGCCCGATTTTGAAGTCTAGCCAACTAGTGGTATATTGAGGTGACCAACCATCCTTTTGGAAGTTTAGTCTTTCCTCGAAAAGTGTGCAATAAATTATGTAACAAATGTTTTTACTATGCATTTATCACATTATAATGTATTCTGTATTATTATTGCAATGAATAAAATCCTTCTTTAATTTATGACATTTTTTATGTTCAGTTTATTTATATTCTTTTCATTAAGAAAAAAAAATACCTTAGGTAATATGCCTGTTGAAAAACTATGCTACACCAAACACAGGATATAGGAGTTTAGGAAAACATATCAACTTACTAGACACAGCAAAAAAGAATCAAAGGTATGCATTTGGTTTAGACACAAAAATGAAATGCAACTATCCTATAAATAGGACGTCTGGGTTTGATTTATTGCCAAGTGTAAAATTTCCTTTAAGTAAATATATATAATATGGTTGTTAATGATCCCACAAATACTTGTACTGAATTTTAGCTCCTAAAAACTCCAGCAAAAATTATCAAGTCTAGCCAGATATCTAGACATTAACATGCAGTACTTTTCAATAAGTTCTTTCGAATGAAATGTTTCTTACAGCATTTAACGCATCAATAATCATTACTAAATTTCATACTTTAAAGATGAAGCCTTAACCAGAGGGAAAAAAATTTTATTAAAAAATCTTCACGAGTAGTCTACCCTAAACTTTCTTGTATGCTCCCTAAAGAAGGCGTCATCCAACACCACAAAAATTGTAGGCCTTGGTTAATTCAGAGACTGCCAGAAGTATTCAGAATTTTATTACCCATGGAATTGGAGACTAGAGCAAAGCAAAAGGACCAAATACAAGCGGCAGTGCCCCACCATTACACAATCAGACTTTTACAAATCGCCACAATATGATGCACGTCGTGCTTCATAGTATGACGAAGTAAACCGGTTTTGCATCTTAGATGCCTTCCTTTGAACCAAATAAAACCAAAATTAGATACAGATCTACAATTATGGTTAGATGATCACATACCAAATTTCATTTTCTCTACATCATTGCATTTTAAAGCTATCGCATTCACATGCATTCGAATGTACAGACCAACAGAAGATCAACCTGAGGATGGATTCAGTCCAAATTCCGATACAGATCTACATTTCTGGCGATAAAATTGTGTACCAAATTTTATCCATCTAGCTACTTACATGTTTGAATTATAGTGTTCACATGCACAAACAAACTTCCTGGGAGTGGGAAAAACTTCAAATTTGATGTAAAGACCTACCAAATCACATCTGTAACTCAAACCATTTTTAAGATATTGTGTTCACAGAGTGACAAACAGACAATTCCAAAAATGTATTATCTGGACTTGGGAAGTCCACAATATGGAGATTAATTAACCCTTTCCGGCGCAAGGCATTAAATTTTCTGAAATATGAAAAAAACATCATGAACGGGTTTAATTTATTGTCTAGATATTGAATATACATTTTTAAAAAACTTGCCTCATTCCGAGGGAGGGGGTCGTACCCCTTTGTCGATACCCCTGTCATATGAGGACCCCTTTGGACGCAGCCATCTTAAAATTCTCAAACAACAATGCTGAATCTTACACAAAATCAAGTTAGTTCTTAAATCAAAGTTAGAACTTAAAGAATATTGGAAGAAAATGGTCGAGTGAATTTGCTTAAATTGTAAACGTCAAGAACTCAAAAAATTACTATCTCCGAGTCAAAAAATTTGGGCATTTTAAATCTCTAATTTTTTCCAAAATGAAAGCGATATCTCTTCGTGCTGCCATCTACATTCTAAAAGGAGAACTATCAGCTGCCTTTTTCTACAATTTTCCGGGTTTCAAAGTGGAAAGAGATTTTTTTAGAAAATTTTAAAGTTGGTGTTCTCTTTTGCGACCACTGCGCCGGAAAGGGTTAAAGCAGAGATCAAAATTTACAATACTTTCTCTTTGTATACAAGAAAGCAATAACCGCAAACCACTGTTTTACTGACAATTAATCAGAAAGAAAGCGAACTCGCAAGATTTTTCTCTGGTTTCTATGCAAGTTTAAAAAATATACAAGACTCCATTCCATCTCGTTTAATAACAGAAGTCTGAATGTTTTATTGTTAAAAAAAAAAAAAATCTCCGACTGACTTCAAAATAATAGTTCCCTATTTTATAATATCTCAATTTATTAAATAGTATACAATATGCCAGAAGTTGTAAAATTTGTCAAGGAATATATTATATAAACAGTTGTAATATCGGTTTGACTACAAGCATAATCCGAAATCAACACAATGCTATGCTGTTCAACAACTTGCCCAAAAATCAGTTTGGAAAAACTTCCATTTATTGCTCCTATTGAAAAAATCATCATAAAAACTTTTACTGTTCCATTAAATTCCTACAGATTGGTTCAAGACAAAACGTTTTAACAGTTTTAAACCAGCGGGAGTGACCTCCCCGAAACTTTCTAGCATACGGTTGTATGCTAGAAAGGTCGTATGCTATGTGTTGACAAGTAATGTGGGGTGGGTAAACACCCAGTTGGTAGGTAAATATTTTTGGGGTATTTATACAAGGCCTGGTTATTTTGAAAAAAAAAATTATGAATGATGATTTACAATGAAACATAAAATTTATGAATTCCCAAAAACTTAATATTTTGCAAAAAAATTGCGCATGTTCGCAATTTTTACACGCACTGAGGTACCACAACTTTATTTAACATTTTTGAATACGAAATCTTACTATAGATATCACACAACATTTCACTACACCTCTGGTTAATCACAGGAGTCCATCTGGAGAATGTCAAAACGAAGTTTCGTTTTGGGAATTGCCATAATTTCTGAAGCGTGTGTTTGTGGCTCACTACAATTTCCGCCAAGGTCAAATGCCAACCATACTCACTTGAGTAAAATAAGAAAAACGCTCGCCAACATACAGTTGTAATGTGCAATTTGAACTAAATATGCAATTAGAACACCTGTTTTTTAACCGATTGAGATGAAAATTGGGCACAGATCTTTAATTAATGTAAGCAGCCACGATATCAAGTTTTATTTATCTAAGCTGAAGGGCTTATGAGATACAAGTATGCGATTATACAGACTGACAGAAGTCAACCCGTTGATGGATTTGGCCCAAAATTTTATACGGACCTACATTCATGACGATAAAACTGTGTACCAAATTTTATCCATCTAGCTATTCAAGTTTTTGAGTTATAGTGTTCGCATGATTTCGGACATACAGACACAGGGTGCGTAGTGGGAAATTGCTGCAAAAATTAAGCACTTTTTAAGCACTTCAGCCAAAAAAATTAAGCACCTTTGTACATGCATGCACATAGACCCACGTATTTTCTAAACATATGATGATTTTTGTTTTATAATAATGCATAGTTCTTATTGAAAAATTTTTTAAATATATATTTTTTAAAATATGCATTTTTTAAATTTTAATATCTATTTATGGATTTCCACAATGCCTTCTATTGTAAAATAAAGGATGTCTTTTTGATTTGACAAAAAAATAAAAATGATAATGCAAATTGTCATTACCAAAAATTAAGTCAGCTTTTATAACATTAACAAAATAAATTTGTGCCCTTCTTCAACATTTCTTAAAATTAATAAATTACCAGTTAATTTGGCCCTTCGGGATAATCATCCCAGTATTTCAATATACGGCGGTGCCCATTGTTGAAGAACGAGGGAGCGGAAAAAAGGTCATTAACAGTCCAGTCAAAGAAGGGTTTGAAAAAAATATTAAATCGTCTAGTTTTGAAAGTTGGTACACATGTTCCTGAGGGGCTCCTGATGAACTTACTAAAAGTCCCTGGCCCAGAGAAGGGAACTCATACCGCCATCTCGAATCTCATCCCCTTTTAGTTTTTCTTGAATATTCTAAAAACTATTCAGTTTTCAAATTACAATTGATTTAAAAAATTAAAGAGTGTAAAATTCCTTACAAATACATGCTTTTACTTTTCTTCTAGCTTTAAAATTTTCCGAGATAATGGGTCTTAAAGTTTGTCACCATCTTGGATTTCATGACACTTTTTTAAAGTTTTTTTTTTTATATCTCGAAAACTATTTAGTTTTCGAATCACACATGATACATTAAATTAAAGAACGTAAAATTCCCTATAAAAGAGTGTTTTTATTTTTGTTCTAACTTTAATAGATAATAGGCCCGAGATAATAGGCTTCAAAGTTTGCTACCATCTTGGGTTTCATCCACCCTTTTTTAGTTTTTCTTAAATATCTCAGAAACTAGAAGAAAAATAAAAGCATGCATTTGTAGGGAATTTTACGATCATTAACTTGTTGTATTACATGTATTGAAAATTGAATAGTTTTTGAGATATTCAAAAAAGACTAAAAAGGGGGACGAGATCCAAGATGGCGGCAAAATTTGAGACCCATTATTTCAGAAACTATTAAAGCTAGAAAGAAAAATAAAAGCATGCATTTGTAGGAAGTTTTACACTCTTTAATTTGTTAAATCAATTGTAATTTGAAAACTGAATAGTTTGAGATATTCAAGAAAAACTATAACGGGGTGTGAAAACCAAGATGGTGGCGCGAGCTCCCTCCCCCCTCAGGACCGGGGACATTTAGTATGTTCATCAGGAGCCGCTCATGAACATGTGTACAAATTTTCAAAACTATATGATTTCATGCTTTTTTTCACTCCCATTTTAGCCTCTGTTGACTGGACTATAAGCGTTATCTTAACGTGCTGACACCCCTGGATCTATCTCACCCAGGATTCCTTCTCAGAATTCTTCCCTTTCGTTGGTTTTCTTTCTTGATACAACCAATATTCTTTTCTTCATACATCCGGTAAACAAAACTTTACGACTATGCTTTCGATTTATCGTATTCAACGTCTGGGGAAACAAAAAAAAAAAAGAGTTCTTTGCACTTCTTGAGAAAATTAAGCACTTTTAAGGACCTTTTTTTTCAAAATTAAGCACTTTTAAGGTGCTTAAAAATGGTTTTCAAATTTAAGCACTTTTCATGACGCTACGCACCCTGAGACAGACAGACAGACAGACTTCCCGTTGACGGACTTTGTCCAAAATTTGATAGAAACCTATAAATTATGTGTAATAACCACATACCAAATTTCATCCGCGTAGCTCTAATAGTTTTCGAGTTATTGTGTTCACAGACACACACAGACATAATTCCAAAATTGTGTTTTTCGGACTCGGGGAGGTCTAAAACGTGGAGATTCGTCAAAATCTAGAGTTCGAATTTTTTGACGATTACAATTCTTTCTCTTTGTATACTTCGTATACAAGAAAGTAAAAATATAGAATGAATTTTAAAATTTTACATTTGAATGAAACAATAAAATTTCCCATTCAAAGCAAAAACATGAATCATTTTGACTATTTCTAAATGACAGCCATTTATTGATTTTTTTTTTTAATCACCATGCTTTCTATACATTAATTGCAGAGTATTTAGTTTTCTTGTTGTAAAACTTTGCTGGGAGACCATTCTCATCTTGCATCCCCTGCAACTAGACCCTTCTCTAAATGACCTATAATCTTATTACTTCGACAGTCCAATGAAAGACATCCATAATTAGTATTTTGAAAACAAGTTTTGTATCTACTTTCAGGGGTGAAAACAGCAAAGATACAAAAAAAGAGGAAAATTCACGAGAGTGAGAGTAGCTACATTTTTACGTGGGTAAAGGCATGTATTAAGGAAGAGATAAGTAAACACTTATTAATGAATGATTTATTCATCACCAAAAAAAAAAAAATTATGGAAAAAATATGGTCTTTCTTACCGCCATGTATGAATTTTTTCAATTACAAATACTTATTTTTAACATTATAAAATCAATGTTTTTTACTTTCTTAAAATATATACAATTAATAAAGTTTTATATTATCAATATTTTTATAAAATACATATAATAAACCTATAATATATAAATCAAATTTTGGATTATAAAAGAAAAAGGCACAAAAGAGTCCTGCATAAATATCAGTTTTATGAATAGTCACAAATTAACTATGCCTTAACCTCTAAACTGCCATGAATGAGTTCATTCAAATAATTCTTTTTATACTAGCTTATTTTTTCGTGTCATGTTTTCAAACATAGATGTAATAGTTTGGCAGCGACCACTGTTTTGCTTTAGTGCATTTAAATTTTTAAAAATTTTGACTGTAATTCATTATTTAGTTCTTCTAAAACTCTTTTTTTTCCACCCTTCTCTGAGCTATTTTTAGCCATTCCCATCTCCATTGATTTTTATAGTCTTTTTAACACCTTTCTCCAAATGTTTATTATTCTCGGTGCTTTCACGGGTGAGAATATCAGTTCTTATCGTAGACATAATTAAAAATATTAATGAAACAAATCACAATTTTATAACTCTTTCGAGTAGACAGACATAAAGCTGTCCATTCCATTCCATTTGTCCCAACACTGTTTCCCCCACCCCACCCATTCAAGTTGAAAAATCATGCGCGTCATTCAACTGTAGCTCCAAAGTGCGACACACTCACCACGGAACTTGATGTTTCAAAGTGCGCTTGCGGTAAGGGGGGAGCGATCTTCTCTCCCCAGCTGCTCTTCGATCTCCTCTTCCTTCCCCCACTCCGAGGATTTCAGATATGCTAATCGCTACCTTCTAAGCAGGGTCCCGATCCAGTCAAGCCTTTGATGCACTGACTGCCCACTCCAACTGTCGGATTTCCGCCTGTTTGGAAATCTGACTTCTACTAGCCCCTATTCTAATTTTGATAGGTTTTCGACCTTGACGATTGTTTTTTTCTTTCCCGTGTTCCAAAATTTCCATTTTGGATTTGAGATGAATGGCCGCTTTAGCGCATTCGAACTTCGCGTTCCGGTATGCTATGCTATGCCGAACACTAGAAAACAAAATGGAGTCATGAATATTATATAGAAAAAATATCGTCTAAAACGTGAAAGAAAAACACGCGTGGAGAAATTTCTTAGAAATAACACTCTAATCCAAGGCCAATAGCTTGCAACCTTGCCTCCAAACCACATGATCAATCACAATGAGACACAAGCCCTGTGTTGGAACGTCGTGTTCTTCCAGTTCACTCACTTTCCAACAGGGAGGGCCGGGGGAATTCGATTTCTCATCCTCGGAAGTGAATAATAATAATAATAAAAAGCGGAATATGAAAATTTAAAAGAAAAAAAAAGGCGGAGACAAAAAGGAATATACAAAAAAGCAGAAAATCGCGGATTCGCGGAGGATTTTCACCCCTGTACTTTATTGATACCTAACATTACCTAGACTACAGGTGGTCTTGCATGTTTAAGGAATGAGCAGTGAGGAATAGACACATTGCTGCCTAAAATTTCTCAAAATTCTTAGTGAAAAATTCTCATCTAAAAGAGGATTGTAAATCAGTAGACAAAATCACAAATATGCATTTGATTTTTGTATCATTGAAAACCTTTCAACAGTTTACCTTACGCCAATAAGCGTTTCAGTAAATATTTTAAATACAATTAATTTAGAGCATGCGACAATTTATTTGATGGTGAACATGGTGACAAAATCAAACATTAATCAGACAGCTTGAAAACCAGGTCCTGTTTAATATCTTGCTCAGTAATGCTAGCTAATATATAACAAAAAAGCACCAAGACAGGTTTTTCACAATATCTTTAACAAATAGTTCATATTAAATTTTTAAAAAACCATTTTTAAAAATGTTATGCATAAGATATTCGTAACTTTAGTAAAACATTTGTTAAAAATTTGGTCTCTAAAGAAAGACAAATTCATGACTAATTTAAGACAGTTGTTTGCTTCTATAAACATTGAATCTTTTATATTCAGTTATACTGGAGATAAGACTTCCACACCAGACTAACAATGGCCGAAAAGACTGCAACCTATACTATACAAGCACTAGGAAACTTGAGAGTTACAGTTCTAATGCTATCTAACAGGTGTTTAGCAACAGAAATTTTATGCCGAAAAGCAAACCAAGTGAAAAAAATGAAAATGAGAAATTATATTTCATAAAATGCAGTCCATACATAAACAAAAGCTAGAGTAAAGCAAAGAAACCAAGATGTACAATATTTGCTTGGTGGTGGTGGTGGGGGGGGAGTTATATAAATTTCTAGATATTCTAAAGAAATTCCAAATTACAGCCACTATCAAAAGAGGAAAGTTGAAAGAAACAAGCAATTTTTAACAAGTTAAAAGAATCAATAAAACTTTCTTATAACTTTAAATTACTCATTGATGTGATGTTTTACTCTTATCTGATCTACCTGTGGGGCCCCCGCCCCCATGGTCTTCCATTTCCAAGAGATATCACAAAATAAAAGCTTTGGCACAGTCCCACAGCTTCAATAACTAGACCGAATTCGCCACTCTGCAAGTATATAGTTAAGTGTTAATATTCCGGTGTCTAATTGTTTGCCAAAAGCAGCTAGAAAAATTTTAAATATTCTTTTGTATTATTCCGAGCGTGTTAGAAAATTGTAAAAAAATATATATAAAGTTCAATGACTGAAGACAAAAATGCTAATTTCTTTTTATCCCTTTCATACCCCCCCCCCCACACACACACACTTTTATTTTGCAACAAAATTAGTACAAAGAGGCAAATTTCAATGGTATTTGGATCAACCCACCCAACATGATGAAATGAAATATTTTCAAGATTATTCCCATAAATTAAATTACTTTACAAATAACTAAATTTACAGATCATATTTCAATTTAATTTTGAAATTTGACATTAAAATTGTTCCTAGTTAAACTCTGTTTTATTGACAGAATATGTTCTAAATGAAACTTAATAAACTGTAAAATCTAAAAAATGTGCCCAGCCCCAAAGAATACTTATATGGGCTATTTTAAATAAATGCCTACATTTAGATTAGACAAAATTTTAAAAATTTTGCTGTTAAATACAATTTGTTTTTAAATATTCCAATTTTGAGGGGAAAATTTAATGATTTTAAATATTAAAAAAAATAATAGATCAAGGTTTCTTAAGCTTACATTTTGACCATAATTTAATCTAAAGAATTGTTACAACCTTAAGATTAGTAAAAGTACAAAAACTATTGAAAGTTATTCCACAAAAAATGAAATGTTCAAAGCCAAGACATAATTTTTCCAAGTCATTTTTGTCGACAAATCCGAATCCAGAATTTAAGAAAACTTGAACAATGATAACAGAATAATAATAATAAAAAAAATGTACAATTACCTTATAATGCAAAATAAGTTTTTTGATTCTATCTTGAATATAATCTGGTAATACGTTAAGTCCATCAAATTCCATTATTTGACAGATAGGTGAATCCTTTTTCAAATTTGGCAAATCACTGGAGTCATCACAGGGGGTTGCAGGAAAACCAGAACTTGGAGTACGTGAATGATTTGGGGTAGCATAGCTACAGCTGCAAGAGTTGGAATGATCATTCTTCTTGCTACCAATATGGGCTTCATTCACATCTTGATACCAGTTAGGAAAACTGGAAAGCCTGTTGTCTGTAAGGCTAGCGTGATTTGTCACAAATAACAAGACATCTTCAAGAGAAACTGGCAAGTCGCTTGTGTCGGTACTAGTGTCACATACGGACTTTAAATCTATAGAGGCATCAAATAATTCTTTAGAGATGTTTTTACTTTCCTGCTGTTCTTGTATCAGTGCTCCACTTTCACTGACTAATGTATCAGTAGAGCCATCAATGGCAGGATGTCTGAGAACTAGATTTGAATTAACTACATCACCTATCTCGTCATCTGTCCTTTCACAAATAGGCACATCATCTTCCTCAGAGTACTTAAAAGGAAGTGGAGGTTCAACAGTTTCTGAATCGCATACTATTTCTTTCTTCAAGTCTGATAATTGTGAACAAGCAACAGATTCTGGAAAAGAGTTTTCTACAAGATTTGGGTCACTTTTTCGCCTATGCAAGGTCTCTAAGTGCTCGGCACTGTGAATGTCATCACAAGATTTAGTTTTCACTAGATTTGTTTTCTCTGGGATGCTTTCAACCAAGTCTGGTTCTGGTTCTTCTACAGGAGGAGCAGGTGGTTTACCAAGACCAACTGAACTGTTTGGAACATATACTTCGTTCCAGAATTTGAGGCACCTGATTTGACAAGATGGTCTTAAAACCTACATGAAAAAAAAAAAAATACTCCAATAAGGTTACTTTTAAACACATGATTTTTCATAGGAAAAAAACCTAATACTGTACAGAAATATAAAAGGACAGCAATATTAGAAAATATTGTACTGTATTAATTTGTTCAGTAAAGCTATGAAAGACTGAAATTTTAATCATGTTGAATCCTGTCAAATATTTCTATTAGTTAAACGAAGCATTTTGTTTTAGATTATACGGTGGCATCGACCACAGAGGATTAATGCTTCAATCCAAATAAGAATTTATAACCAAGATTGTTTAACCCTTACTGGGATGCTAGTCAGCAATGCACCAACACCAATTTTAAGCAAATAAGAAATTCATACAAAGCTTGTTCCAAAATTTTACAGAAGTTAAATTTGAATATTCAAGATGGTTACAAGTTAATATACAAAATATATTGAATTATAAACATTTTTTCTAGCTGAATGAAATAATAAATTAGCATGAATCACTAAAAATTCCACAATAGTTTATAAAGATGTTGAAAATATAATAAAAACATTTGCAATATTTTCTGTTTAAACTGTATGAGGTCTTAATGAAAACATCTTTAGAAAATCCATCTAAATTTCAGCAAGAAATCCAGTCAAGATAGATACTGATGGCATAGTAGCATTCCTACTTAAATACATGTTAATAGGACCATTTTCCTGCCACCAAACACTTTTTACAAATACAAATAAATATTACTCTGCACTGCTCCGCTACCATCTGTAACAATTATCTAGGTCTTTTAATATGGAATACTTAAGCACATCACACAAGTTGGCCATAAAAATGATTTAATTTCAGAAATTTTAAACAGTAAACAATATACCTGAATAGCACAGGATTCCAAACTCATTTTAATATGGATAAAAGAATAAATATACATAATAGTTTAGTTTTCCCATCTTTAACATAAACCTTTTTACTGCTTGTTAATTTTTAACCACTAAAACGCACTTCTACTTTAACTTAACATGAGAATCTTCACTGTTAGCCAAATCCTGTTTGTCAGGGAATTCTCCTTTTGAATGCATTTAAGCTCGGTGGATATTTGAAACTCCTTTTATGATGCAACACTTCCTGGTAACACATGCTGCCTTTACACTTGAGATTTCACTCAAGGCTATGGAGTGGGCTTTACTTTGAAATCTTATTGTAACAATTTATCTACATGAAAAAATATGCCAAGACAAGAATAAATTGATTTTTTAGATTAGCAATGACTGCTATCTAATTTGCATCTGCCTCTACGTAACCCAACAGAAGTTTTCATTATATATTGAATAAGGAAGAACCAACCTCGAGTTACATTTTTGGAATCGGAAGCCCAATAAAATAGTTTCTGTGAATTCCCTCTATGAAGGACAGACAAGAACAAGTTTACAGATTAGTCCCGTCACTTATTTAGAATGTGTGCAAAAGACATAACTTTTCAAAATGCAAAACTATTATTTACAACTCTGATTGTCTCATACTCTCAGTGTTTAATTCTTTGCGTCAGATATATGAATGAGTCGGGAATAAAAATTTGACACAATTTAAGAAAAAATCAATACATATCAACACTGAATTAAGCTACAATTAATACACAAAATGTTAGTTTGACCTGTACAATAGATTTTAATAGAAATTAAAAGATTAAACATAAAATTAACATCAATAACAGGTAAAAAAGTACACAGTCAGCAAGCTTAGAAACTTTCTAAAGTGACTTATGCTTTCAGTAATCGATTCTTGATACAATAAGATTCCTCAAATGGTAATACACGAGACTATATATATATTCTAATTTCGACAGCATCTTGGAGTTTTGCATTATTTCTTCAAGTTTCTCAACACTCAATGCAGATTGCCGAAAGAAAATGTTTACTAAATTATTTTTTAAAATTTTAATGTTTATTTTATCAAAGTGGCATACTTGTTCCAAACCCTTCTGGACCCAATGGATCCGAGAGGCAAATTTGTGTTTTATGTTGCTTTTGACCAAAAACAAAGTAAAAATATGAACAAATGTATGAATTTTTAAAAAATACCCGTCAAAGTAAACTTCAAATACCATTTCATCTTAAGATTTTCCAAATTTAAGTATGATGGCACTGATAAACACAGAAATTGCTCAAATTTGCAAGATACATTGAATATGCATTAAAGTTAAATGACAAGTAATAGTTGTGCTATAAGCAAAGCCTGTGAACCGCACGCTTAGCTGTAACTGTACAGGGTTCTTACTGATTTTTTAAATTAGAAATCAAGGAGTATTTAAGGAGTTTGAGGAGTATTTTCAAAATTTTCAAGGAGTCAATATTTAAGCACGAAAAAGGGTTCCCTTTTTAAAGTACGCAAAAATTATATTAGAGTATTTAAAACATTGCTAATAACTCAAATAAATGTGGTTATATTCATTTCTTTTATAAGTTTTTACTAAACTGCTTTATCCAAGAATGCCATGTTAAATATATTTATATGAAAGTAGAGTGGTGCCGCTTAGACACCTTATGTAGTGCACAGTGATCCAGTATTTAAAATATAGAGGTGCAAAGACAGACACGGATTTAGATATTAGAAACTGTTTTTTGGGGGGGGAGGCTTTTTCATTACTTATAAAATAGTATATAAAGAAAATAAAATTAACAACATTTCTTGATTATTAAAACTAATTTAGCTAAAATTGATTAATAGTATCTATTTTCCTTCAACTCCACCATCACAATATATGTCCTTTACAACAAACCATACGTTACAATTTCAGAAAATGCAGTTAATTTTTCGAAATAATCCAAGAGAAATAACATTCTCAATTTGCACCATTCTATTGTTTTGGTTATTACTGATTGGCACTTAAAACCAATTATTAAATTTTGGACACTGCTAGGAGATGAACATCAAATCGTGGAAAGAGCAACGCAAAATACTGGGTAATTGATACGGCAGTGATTTAGAATCCTTTTTATCGGAGAAACGTAGCACACATTTAATAAAAAAAATATATATTAAAAATTGAAAATCAAGGAGTTTATAAGGCGTAAAACCCTAATTCAAGGAGTCTTCAAGGAGCGTATGAACCCTGCCGTAGCGCGGATTGTTTATGTTCAGAATCTAATGCTTGTAACCTGTGGTTGTTGTATGTGCGTCAATAAATGTCATTTTATGTGTTAAAAAGCTGCCTAGTTACATAGCGCCTCAATACACAAACAATACATGGTGGCAGCGGTAAATTATTTTTGAAGTTCGCGAACATTTTGTTGCTAAAAACATCGGACAAATGTACGGTTCAGTAGAACGAAAATGGAAGTAGCTATGGCATATAAATCCTCCAGAGAACTTTACGTTTTCAACGCCTTGCAACTGGTCAAAATGGAAGACGAGATTCGAAAGATATCCGATTGCTTCCAGATTATCGACCAAAACAGGAAATGAACAGGTAAATTCTTTACTCTATATTATGGGAGAACAAGCAGAAGATAATTTTAATTCTTTTGGTTTATCCGAAAGGAAACAAAATGACTTTGATATTGTGTTGAAAAGGTTTAATGATCATTTTGTTGCAAGAAAAATACTATTTTTGAACATGCACAATTCAATAAACATGTGCAGCTCAATGGTGAATCAGTCAATAGGTTTATAACCGCTTTGTATACATTGGCAGAACACTGAATATGGTGTATTATTGATTCGGGATAGAATTGTGGTTGGCATACGCGACAAGAATCTAAGTGAAAAATTGCAGTTGGACACTGACCTAACTTTGACAAAAGTGATTGAAAGGGTTTGACTCAGCGAAATGGTCGAGGAACAACAGGAAAAATTGATCAAAAAGAACAGTGTGCTCGTTAACGCTATATCGCCAAAATTTCTCAACAGAAACCAAACTTGGGGGCACGGAAACAAAGTGTGAAACCCGCTTTCCATAGGATAAATAATGAATCTTGCTTGCCTGGAAAACGTGAATGGTGCGGCAAACAAAGACACGATAAAAGAGTGTGGCCCGCTAGGAGTGTGTCCCAGATGCAGACAATGTTCAAAAATAGGACACTATGCGAAGGTTTGTATTACCAAATCCCAGACAGGATGTTCTGAAGAGGCATATTTAGGTGTAGTACAGCTCGAGAGTAAAATCAAAACTAACATAGATCGGACAGTTACGGTTCAAGTAAACCGTAAAAACATTAAATTTAAAATCGATAGTGGAGCTGATCACACTGTATTGCCTGCAAATGTTTTTCAGAATGTGTTCCAAAATGCTAAATTGGGGCCACCTGATAAAATTCTATGTGGTCCAGATAGAAATCCATTGAAAACACTTGGGAAATTCAAGGCAAATATTGAATACAAGGGAAAGAGTTGCACTGAAGAAATCTATGTGATTTCCAATCTTCAAACGTGTCTTCTTGGCAAACCTGCACTGTTTTCTTTTGGTTTGGGTCCAAATTTGAATTCTATTTGCCAGATTTCTGCACTTCATCCAAAAGCTAAATTTCCAGAACTTTTCAAAGGACTTGGGGTAATGAAGGGGATGTTATTCTATCAAATTGAAACCAGAAGCTAAACCAGAAGCATTTGCTATCACTTCTCCCAAACATGTGCCGATTCCTCTTTTAAAGCAAACTAAAACTGAATTAGAAAGAATGGTGAAGGAAAAGGTTATCACACCCATCTTAAAACCGACAGAATGGTGTGCACCGGTAGTAATCGTACCAAAAAGCGATGGTAATGTAAGGATCTGTGTAGACCTGGTAGAACTCAATAAAAATGTTATGCGAGAGCTGCACCCATTACCCAAGGCAGAATACTCTTTAAATCTCTCAGCTGGAGCCAAAATTTTTTTTCGAAACTGGATGCCAATTCTGGTTTCTGGCAAATTCCTCTGATTAAAAAGTCATCCTATCTCACCACATTTATCACCCCATTTGGGAGGTTTAGATTTCAAAGATTGCCTTTCAGTATCTCCTCTGCTCCAAAGCACTTCCAAAGAAGGATGTTGCAATTGTTAGAAGGTATACCTGGAACAATGTCACATGGATGATATTTTAATATGGGAATCTACTCAAGAACATGACCAACGACTCATAGAAGTCTGCAAGAGATGAAAGAACTCTGGTATGACATTAAATGCAAAGAAATGTATTTTCTCTCAGACATCTATTAAATTTTTAGGTCTTATAATAGATGGACAAGGAATTTACCCAGATCCAGATAAAATTGCAGGGATAGAAAATTATCAGCAACCAACGAATAAAAAGGAACTGAAGTAACTATTGGGCATGGCTAACTATTTAGCAAGATTCGTTCCTAACTACTCGGATATACTTTTTCCTCCGACTTCTATGCTAAGCAATAAAGTAACTTTTGTGTGGGAAGCGCCACAAGAAGCAGCTTTTCAGAAACTGAAAAAAATACTGTCATCAGATCCTGTGCTAATGATCTTTGATCTAGGGAAAGAAACTATAGTTACCACAGATGCTTGGAGCTACAATACAGTATGGCTTGGAAGCTACAATTTGCCAAAAGCAAGCTGATGGAAGAAGATCGGTAATAGCCTATGTATCTACGACTTTGACTCCAACGGAAAGTCATTATGCACAAATTGAAAAGGAAGCCCTTGCTGCCGTGTGGGGATGCAAAAAATTTAGAGATTATCTGACAGGAATGCATTTTAAAATAGAGACTGACCACAAACCTCTCATTCAAATATTTTCTAAGAAAACTTGAAGACTTGTCTCCAAGATTACAGAGGATCAAGTTGCGAATGATGAAGTTTTCCTATACAATTGTACATATTGCAGGAAAGGAATTGTTCGCCGCAGATACATCGTCAAGAACCCCTCAGAAAGTTCCCTACAGAAGAGAAGAATTGGAAGCCGAAATTGATGCGTTCATTCAAATTATTACAAGTTCTCTTCCAGCATCATCTCGCAGATTAGATGAACCAAGAGCTGCACAGCTAAAAGACGAGACTTGCCAGAAGCTTACTGATTATGTACTGAAAGGATGGCCATCAAAGAAAGAAGTTGATATACTATGTGCAACCATATTGGCAAAACCATTATGAAATATTAGTTCAAGATGGACTGTTGATGAAAGGCTGCAGAATCATCACTCCAAAGTCACATCAAGCTGAAGCACTGACAGGGTATCTGCCAAAATACAGTGTTACAAAATCGTGAATTTCCATGACTTTCCCTGATTACGGCCAATAATTTTCCATGACTTAGAAATGCTTTAGTTAAGACGTTTAATTCATATATACTTTATGTAAATGCAAACAAAATGTATGCGTTTGGAGATAATACAGGAATTTTGGGACAGAAAAAGTACTTATAAATGTTTACAAACTCGTGTACGTAGAAATAAATTATTGTATTTCCATATCTAATCTAAGCTTAATCATATAGCAGTTTTGTAAATGCAACCAAAATTTTTCTAATTCAATTTGAATTCATTAACTTTAGCCAAATGATAAGAAGGTAAAATTAACAGTAAATAATGCAAATGTGATTATTTTTCAAAAATATTTAATGTATCACAATAATGATTCTTTCTGTATTAATCTCAAAAATTAATGTCTCAACATAAAGTTCTTATATATAAACTTAATTTGAATCTTCACAGTAAGGATTTTCTCTTTTCCTCCAAAATTTGAATGTTTTCTTCAAATTCAGTTTCTTCCTTCTCTTTTTCCCAATCGGATTTTATTTTTCTGATTATATAACTGCTGCAATTCATTTTCTAATTTTCTTTTTTCTTGTGTCTGATGCTTTTTTTATCTAAATATTTTCTTCCTCACTAAATCCGCTCTATACCGATGCCTCGCACTACGAACAGCTAACAGCATTCTTTTGTAATAGAGACATTTTCAACTCCCTCAAGATTTAATTCCATCGTATGCTTGTCTATGATTAATCAAACTTTGCTCTTTCAAGTTTTCAACTAGCATTGTTTTATTGACAGAGAAGCCCCCTTCCACTGAAGCATTTCTATGGGAGAATATAAAGCATAATTTTACAACTTGCCACAGATCTTCCCTTTTTTTTTTTTTTTCCTTTGACAATAATCCATAGTAAAAGTTATCGAGCTCTAGATTGCACTCAGACAAAAAAATTTCAAACTCATCCTGGTATTTTTCTTCGACAACAGAGCAAAAGGATACATATCTTACTTACGATACTTTTCTCTTTCTGCCACTGTCTCGGTGATTCGGTTTGCATTATGTAGTACTTCAAGAACTATGTTAAATCGAGTTAACCCAATACTTGAATTATTCAACATAACAGAAGGATGCAAGCTGATTAAACCTCTAACAAGTTTATATTTGAGTGGGCTCTTATCAATAATTTTTTGAGCCAAATTCTGCAAAATGTTCTGACAGTCCAGAAAAAAAAAGAGCTTTGTCTTGTCAGCTATTTTTAACTCTTTCAAGTATTTTTTAGCTCCAAAGCCAATATCTATGTTCTTAGCTTCCAAGAGACTATCTTTAGAGTTGAGGTCAAGTTTCAACAATGCTGAGCCCTCAACAACTTTTTCAGGCTTGACAAATTTTTTTATGATCCCTCCTAACAGCCGAGACAATTCTGCATACAAGTAGGGCACAGACACTTTTTCACTTTGAAAATTTGTCAAAAAAGTTTCACATTGTAGTGACAATGACCTAACGAAAGCAAGTTTGCATTTTATGAAAGGATCTTTCATAGACGTTTTCAAAGAGGCCTTAAGTTTGCTATCAGTATGTTTTAATTGTGATAGATACTTCGTGACCGGCTCAACTATTTCAATGGCTCTTGCTATGCAATCACTATTTTCTAGCCATCGAACAGCACAAAATTTTTTCGGAAAAGTAGAACCTGTAATTCTAGTAAAATCTGCTCTTCTAGCTGGAGAATCCTTAAATAAACATAAATTTTTTAAAATAGCAAAAATGTCCCAATCAACTGACTTCAGACCTGCCTTCATGGCCCCATGGATAACATGTAAGCCACAAGTGCCCATTTTAATAAAGTGCTATTCATTACTAATGTGCTCTTCAAGTTTGTTCAAAAAAGACAAAATTTACATTTGGCCCATCCATGGACACATGCAATACAGTAAAAGCTCAACTAACCGGCATGCTCGGGAAACTCCGATTTCCGGATACCTGAAAAGTCCGGATAATTGAGTGTGACGGGAAAAATGGTAGGGGGGTAGATTGTAGCCTTTTTTTAAAAGATTTTTAAGGCCAAATAATTTGTTTTTGTCATTTTGAAATGTGCATTAAATATAATTTTTAAGAATACTTCTGTGTCTTCCGTAACATTGTATTTACAAAATATATTATGAAGATTTTAATTTAACATTGACGATTTTTAAAAAAATATGATCTGTAGCCGAAATTTTATCGTAAATATATAGATTGTAAAAATATAAACATATAAAAATAGCCAACGAAACTGAAAAATATTCTACCCAGAAAGCATAATAAAACTCTTTTAAGTGATCATAAACAAGTCCCAAGATTGAATATCAAAACTAATTATCTTTTAGAAGATCGCAAGGGTTATTGCGCAACACGTGCGCATCCAATTCTTCCGCACATGATATTACGTAATGGAAATAAACATTTGCCGATATTTGGAGGGTAAATAAATAAAAGAAAAGAAGGAGACTTACTAATCTGGAGTAACCAACCCATGAGCTTTTTTTTCTACCGATTCTGTCCCTTTACCTTTTTTTTTGGTTGTCGATTTCGTTTTTAGGTCTTGTTTTTCGGCGAAAGGTGAAGACCTTTATTTTTTTTTTGGGTTCTCACTTTTGCTTTTGAACCCCCCATAAAGCGAGTCTGTGTATATTGCTTTTTTTTTTCCTTCTACACCCCTCCGTGCGGAGCGAACGTTGCATTCCAGAAATAAATTGTCTGCGTGAAGGAATGGGACGCGCAGATGCAAAACTTTTAGAAAAACTCATTTTCTAATTTTGCCGGTTAGTTGAGCTTTCTGGATACTTGAATGCCGGATAATCGAGAGTTTACTGTATCTTTAACAATGGTATATCGCTCAAAGCCTTGAGAAAATTGTCTAATAAATCTTGAGCCGTTGCACGTCCAAGAAAAACACTCCCACTGTACCTTGTACAAATATTTCCTTCCATCCAAAATCTTTCAATCAAGTCCATTTGTCCTTCCTGGGCCACTTTATTAAGAGATTCATCAAAACAGATAGTTATATCACTGCAATTTCTCAAAGTGTCAAGGAGTGTTTCATGAAAATAATGGGAAATCCCATAATGAATAATGCAAGATACTTTGTCTTTTCCTAATTGAAATTGCAGAGCAAGAGCACTGTCAGAAAACATACACTTAAATATTTTTGATATGTTAATGCACGAATTTAAAGACGACTTTTTTTCAACCACATTCATTGCCCATAAAATCCCAACTTTCAAAGTTTCATCATTAGTTGTGACAAGTTGAATAGTCTGCTCCATATCTTTTTTGTTGCTAAAACTTTCTGGCTGTGCAGTTTCTCCAGAATTTGCACTTTCTGTAGAATCACCAGACTTGCTAGTTCCACATTGCGAGTTAAAAAAGGAATTCATTAATGATTGTGACGGCTGTTGTTTTAAAATATTTTTATGTTCGCTTCCACACGCATGACACTTTATTGCCCCTATTCCCATGTTACTCAAAGAAAAAGTGGACTTGCATGCAGTACAATAAGCACTACGAATGTCATCTTTTACGGTACTCAACCAGCCAGCAAACTGTGGAAAGGCTGCTTTATCTAACCATCTAAGGTTGAATTTTGTAAATTTTGTTGGTGCCATTTCCTCAAATGTGCAGAGATCTGAAAGAAAAAAAACACCACCTATATTAAAACATTCTAATGATTAAAATTTCAAGCTTTTACAAACAAATAACTGCTTCTCTCTCTCACACACACACACAAAACTTTTAACATTGGAATATATATAGATTATGTAAAATACTCATTAAATACATAAAAATGAAAAATAATTGTTAATGACTCATTTTTAAAGTACAGTAGGCTTGATCTTAAAAAAAAGTCAAACACTGAAAAATAAAAAATCAAGTTTTCAAACAAAAGCAGTATAATAAACCTCATTAAAAAAACCCCACCAAGACACAAGATGAAATCAACAGCTATAAAAAGAAGTGATATCACATACCAGGACCAGTTAACAAATTATAAAAAAAGTACTTCAAAATCTTTCACTGAAAAAGAACAAAATTTATTTTCAGTAAATATCACACATTTTCTTTCACTAAAAAAAAAATTCCCAACCTATCTCACTGGAAAATATTCTTCTGTGAAGTTTCTTCTTTAAAAAAATAATTGCTAACCTTGCTTGTTATTGTCTGATAAAGCTGAAATTTACATCGAGTTGCATAATGACAAATTGGAGCATTTGTCATATTTCTGTTAGAACATAATAAATTTTCAAGAAGTTAATAGTCGCTTCGATTTTTTTCCATGATGTAATTTGAGAAACAGGCTTACCATAAACTAAACTATTAATTAAGAAAATCCGCATTTCCTCTTCTAATTATCCGATTACACTGATTCAGCAGATTGTAATAATTACAAATCAGCAATTCAATCAGTTTCAAAATTTTCGTTAAAATTCAAATTTTCAGTCAGGGATGAGATTGGCAAAAAAGCAAAAAGACTGAAATCATACGCGAGCAAAAAATTTGTACCATAATTTATACGTGAAAGATGTTTTAAGAAATAAAACTTCAGAACATGCAACATGAAAATATTCCACTATAATAATTATTTATAATTCAGTATGTATAAAGAAGAATATTAAGTTATTATTAAATCTTTTACATTAAAAGTTAAACAAGTTTAACACATCATCAGGGGCATCAGAAGATACAAAATTAAGACATTAAAACATATTTACCACCTGAACATCACCGAGATGCAACATTCACCCAACAGAAGTCCGAGAAGAATTATATTTAATAGCCTTTTAATAAAAGTTAGCTCAAAAAATAATTTCTTCTGCTTCATGCAATTGTGTAAAGTTTATTAGCTCTTTATAAATTATAATAACATATCATATACTGAATTCTGTTTTATTTCTTTTATTTTTAAACATTTTCGCAAAAGTAACAGCATAATGATTTTGCACCTTATAAAGTGAGATGGGTCAGTTGTAATGACAGATTCATTTAGCATTATTGTTATTTGAAACATTTCCTTAATTATTAAAGAAGTGGTTTTCTTTGGTTTTGTTATTTGTGTGGCTTTTGTTGGCAACAGATCTCCATTAATATGCTTCACCCCTTGTTTTGGAGGGCTCCTATCTTTGACAGATTTTCCTTCATTAAAGGATGTGTTCGTATCCTCTGCAAGTTTATTTTCAGTAGAGGCAAAAGTTTTTGTACAGTCTTCATTATTATCTCTTTGTTTATTACTGGCATAGTTGTCGGGACTACATTATCTCTAGAAAGTCTAAGTAAATCATCGGTTTTATTTTTTATTTTGCGAAGATTTTTTTTATGTCTTATTCTCTTCTTTTTTGCTGCATTTGCACACAGCTTTTTAGCTACCTCTTTTGACAGGAGTTTTCCCCTTTTTTAATGTAGTTTGTTTTTGTTCCATTTTCTTTTTCATTTCTTCATCTTGGTACACCCTCAAGATGACCTTAAGTTTTTAACTAATTTTTTTTCCGACATGTTCATGCAATTTTTTTTTTTTTTTTTTTGCAAAATATGCTACAGAGTTTTTGTTTTCTGCAAAAAGGTGGTAATTAATACTTTGAATGGCACAGAATATGTTGGAATGTTCATCCTTGTAGAGCTTGCTGATATAATGTTGATTCTTTAGTAGAAGATGAAACAGCTAGTTTCCTAGCCGTTGGAGTTAAGCAAAGTGGTCGAGCATATTTTTCCATAATTTTCTTTCAAAAACGGAAGATATAAAGGTTTCTTTTCTTTCTGTAAAAGCGGAATTTTCGGAAGAAAGGGAAAATTTTTGCGGCGGGGGAAGAAAAAAAAAACGGAAATCCGGAAAAAAATTTTTAAAAAAAACCCGGAATTTTGAGAAAAAAAAGCGAAATTTCTCCAAAATAACAAAAAAAGCGGAAATTCAAGAAAAAGCGGAAGAATCTCATCCCTGGCAGGGAAATACACTACCTTTTTTCACTTACTTAAAAAATTCAACACCTCCGTTTATTTCATTTCCGGAACATTTCACTCTCAAACAGGTGAAGTTTTGCCCAAAATAATGATAAATTCCATTGCCCGCTTTGAAATAACATGTTATTTAAAAAAAAAGAAAAACTTAAGTTCATTTTCAGAAAATTTTTCTTTTATAAGTTTCCTAAAACTTCCTTTTATACTCTGTTCAAGTTTCAAGTCTGTATGCTTTTTTTTTCGTACAGAAATAGTTTCACATATATAGAGCTTACATTTTCGCAGAGAAAAAAGGGCGAAAAATCGCTTTACAGCTTCCGAATAAAGTCTGTTGGAAAGAATAAAATTTGCTATTTTGGTTACGAATATTGATATCGGATAGTGTTGAGAACGGCCGATGAATCCAAAAAACGTGAAAGTAAATAAATAAATAAAAAATCTAATCAAAATCATACTTCGAGGGGCATAAATTCGGGTTGTGCACAATTTCTTATAGCTCTGCATGCCATCGCACATCACCCGACGAACAGAAAACGAAACCGAGATAACGAACTGTTTATTTGACCTACTTTTTCTCCCATTCAGCCCCCCTCCCCCATCATATTATAAAATCAACTTCAAAGTGGAATAAGAGCACAAATGAATTAAAAATGAGTTACTTACCTATAAAATTGTAATGAAGACTCCTCAACACAAAAGGCTGTAGATCCAATGCGCTGCTAAGCGCTGTTACATAAAGAAGCGGTAGCGCACGTGTTGATGAGATTAGACCCCGTAGGCAGTGACGTAAAGGCTTGCTAAAAATAGCTCTAGACGGAAAGGAGAGAAGCCTGTTCAGGCACGTCGATGCAAAAGGAAATTTCATCCAACCGGGCATTTTTTCAGTTGGCAGCCTAGCGAATCCATGACAGCCTATAGTTTTTCATGACTTTTACTGAATTTTTCTGAAAATCATGACTTTTCATGACAAAATTAAACCATTATCCAAATCTATGACTTTCCAGGTGCGCAGAAACCATCCACTGAATCAAATTCATGAAGGTCACCCGGGCATTACCAAATGTAGAGCTTGAGCCAAATGTTCTGTGTATTGGCCGGAAATAAACTAAGTAATTGAAGAGAAAATAAAGAGTTGCACTGCAGGTATAAAAGAGTCAAGTAATCGCCATCAATCCTTAATTCCAACTTCATTTCCAGAGGGACCTTGGGAAATTTTAGGTCTTTATCTTTTTAAATACAAGAATTCATGGTACCTTCCGATTTCAAATTATTACTCTAGATACCCTGAAATTGCCAGGCTTGACAGACCGACTTCTGCTGAAGTTATAAATCACTGCAAATCAATCTTTTCCCATCATGGAATCCCAGATGTTGTCCGTTCAGACAACGACTCACAAATTGATCCAGTAAAGACTGTAGAATTCAAGGATTTTGCAAAAAGTTATGGCTTTACACACATATCAAGTAACCCCAAATTTTCTCAAAGCAACGGGCTAATAGAAACAGCAGTGAAAACAGTCAAAGCTTGCATAAAGAAATCTAGAGATCCCTATCTTACATTAATGGCCTATGGAGCAACTCCTTTAGAGAATGGGTTTAGTCCTTCAGAATTGCTTATGGGTAGAAGAATCAACACTACCCTTCCTGTTGCTGAGACCTAATTACATCCATACTCAGTGAACAAGAAAGTTCGAGGCTAAAGAGGAGAGATGAATAGAAGGCCAGAAAACGAACTATGATAAACATCACGGTGTTAGAAATCTTGATGAATTAGATCCAGGTCGGAACGTTTGGATTATCGGCAGAAGGGTAACTAGGAAAGTTCTGCAGAAGACGCCTTACCCAAAATCACACCTAGTTCAGTCCGGCAAACATGTCTACAGAAGGAACCAAAAGCATCCGATTCCCTCACCAGATTTTCATCCAGAACCTGAGCCAGAGAATGATTTTGATGTCACAGGATACCAACATTTTCCTGCCAATGCCGATCCAGGATGTCCGCCTCTGATGTCATCACCCCAGTCTCCAAAGACTTACTCTGAAAGAGCTAGCTCATCTACAGAAGCATCTCCTGATCTCTATGTCACCAGAAGTGGTAGAACTGTCCAACCTCCTGAGAAACTTGACCTTTAAAATTACAAAGGAAGGGAGTTGTGCTATAAGCAAAGCCTGTGAACCGCACGCTTAGCTGTAACTGTAGCGTGGGTTTTTTATGTTCAGAATCTAATGCTTGTAACCTGTGGTTGTTGTATGTGTGTCAATAAATGTCATACGTGTTAAAAAGCTGCATAGTTACATAATACCTCAATACGCAAACAATACAATAGTTATACCTGTGCAAGCTTGTCTTCTATACGAATTTTTGTTTTGGTACAAGACATATTGGTAGCACATAATTACTTTACCTTCATTCAAGAGATGAATGATGTTTAATATGCAAAATCTTGGAGCGACAATAGTACTACAAACTAAAAAGCCATTTATGTCGATTTATTTTATTATTTATATTATATTTAATATGTATATATCTTTAAGCTATTTTCCCAATATTAAAAAGAAATAACAAGTTTTATTCCAGTAAAAGAATTGGAACAAGTGAATATTCTGAACGTGAAAATCAATTCAGATTTTAATACAATCCAAGCATATGGATTTATTAATGTGCAGCTTCAAATCTCTGGTTATACAGTTAAGATTCCAACTCAAATCTCAGTTGTAAATGACTACTATAAAGAAGTCAGTTTTGATCAATGCATTTATGAAAATATTTTTATCCATTATGCAAACAAAGTGCATTCTAGAAAATATATTGTACTTTTTACTAGAATATAATATTTTTGCAAAATTACATAAAAAATATACAAAAAAAAAATCAAACACTGAGTCAAACTTACCTCAGTACTAAAATTATACAGATAATTATGAAACTGACATTTATCATGCAACACAGGCCATATAGAAAATGTCCTTAAAGGCACACTGTGGTTTTTTCTCTCTTCTTCAGTATTACATAAAAATGTACCAAAGAGACAAGAGTAAGTATGAAGAACCAAGCGTGTCTAAAAAAAAGTAGAGCAAGTCAAAAACAATTTTAGTTACATTTTATTGTATAAGCATATAAAAAGGCAATAAATAGCTGGATTATTAAAATTAAACAATAGAGAGAGCAAATTAAAAGAAATTTTACAACACCTACCAATTTAAAATACTAACCTTTACTTTCCCAATTAATTCATGAAAAAAAACCCAATACCTTTTACACCTTAATAAGCAACAAAGCACTAAAAATTCTATATTACAATTATTTAAAATTCACTATATTGCTAATTTACTGTTAATTCAGTAAAAGTCACATAATCTGTTCAGCATGAAACACTCTACAATATTAGTTGGGGACACAAATAAAAGATAAAAATTAAAAATATCAAATAAATGTTACAAATTAGTTGTCCCCTTCCTTCAAAATCAAAAACTAAACCATCATACTAGATTTCACATACACAATACTCTTTTTACAATGTTAGAAACCTATCTCGCATACATTAATGCAATTTCTTCCATAGTATACTTTTAGAATATAATTCATACTGCTAATTAGCAATCATACAACAAAGGTAGGATTAAAATTAGTTACAATAATTTTAAAAAACTAGTAACTTCAATTTGTTAATATGTAGCCAACTAATATTTTAAACAGGAATAAGTAAATACAACAGCAAATATTAAAATTTTAAACAAATAAGTTTATATAAATAAACAAAATGTAACTAGTAATAATTAAGAATGCTGAATAACTGTAACTATATTTCAGATTCACATCATTAAAAAAGAAAAGTAATATACAAACTCACCAAGTATTGCTCATTAAATTCAAAGTGGCAAGGGAACTGTTTCAGAAGCTGATAAACACAATCCAACCATTGCAGGAATACCGGGCACTTCTCATTCTTGTCATCAACTCCACCTGGATTTCCACAACGATCAGCAAACTTATGACCAAACTCCAGCCACTCTCGTTCTACAAGGACTTGGAAACCCTAAAATAATACGAAGAAAAATATTACTATTTATATTATACAACAAAGAAGAATCTTCCAACAAAAACTTTAAATCCAAAAAATGTTTCATTATGCCCTAAAAAAGAAGCAAGGACAAAAATTAAATATCTAAAATTTTTTAATTCACTACTTTAAAATAGAAAAAAATATTAAGAGCTACAGTTCATTGATATTATCATAGAAATAGAAGAGTATATCAGAAGCTCAATGATGATACTGTTCTAAGACAGCACAGAATTATGATAAAGCAAAGGCTACTTTTTTAATTTTATCTATAATTAAGTTACTTTAATAAGATAGCACTTACTCTAGAGTACTTCTGAAACTAATTATACTTTATCAACCTCCTTAAGGGGGCTGTGTATACATATTGTATTATACATACATATAAAACACAGCTGTTCAAAAAATTGTACTTTTGTATTAAAAAATGTCTTAACTGTAACATGAACATTAAAATTTTTAGAATCCACAATAAACCTTAAAAGACCTTAAAGAAAAGCAATCAAAATCTATACAAGATTCAATAAAGCAGCATCACAAGGGTTACAAGATTTTTGTCAAATATACATTCTTGCTGTATTTATACCATCAGATAATACAAACATAAATTTCTCTTTTATAAGTTATCTCAATTACCTTTTTTGTTCTATAGTATGGATCCAACATTATCTCAGCCAATGCTACAATCTGTGGTGTTCTGTCCCATCCATCAGAACAATGGACAAGAACTGGTCTTTCTTCAACATCAACTGCATCTACAACTACCAATGCTGCTCTTAGCAAAGCCGAAATATAATGCAGCCATTTGGTATTTTCAAGAGTTGAAAGCCAACTATAAAATGAATAGAATTGGGTTAATATTGGGAGTATTTCTTCAAAATGAGGAACTTGCACGTTTTTTGTTTATATTTTTATAATATAGAAAATGATAAAATGATGGATATTATCTTTCTTTTTTACTTTTATAGCCCGAAAAGGTAAAATAAAACAATTTCAAGTGCACACTATTTACTTCATCTCAAAAAAGCTAGTTTCCCTACGCCGCCACTTGTGACGTCACACCTTACCATGACGGTTTATTCACTTCGATGGCACCGTTAATATAGCAAGCGGCATATGTTTCTTGTTGATCTAAAAAGGATTTTTATAAAACAGAATACGATTTTGAAATGTTTTTTGTTTAGTATGTTTTCCCGAGTGTTTTGATGTATAATTTTTGTAAATAGCACCATTAGTTCATTTTTTATGGATCCCTTTGTCTTCAGCAATCGGTTTGTTTACATTCGTCAGCTGGCATTTCGTCAGATTGAATACGTCTGGCATTTCATTAATTTTATCTGTATTCAATTAATTTCACCTGCATACAATGTTACTCACATGTTTAATTAATGGGAGAGTGGTTTTTTCCGTCCGAATATCATTTATCATTTATTTTGTGACTTTCCAAAATATGATGCAATCGGCTAGAACCCTTTGGCCAATAGCTTTTTCGAGTGCGGAAAGTCTTCTTTCCAACTGTTTAAACATAATTATTATTATTCTCTATCTCCTCCTGAGTGTTTCGACACATCATTTATGCAATTTGGACAATTAGTTCATTTTTACGAATCATTTTCTGTTTCGGAAATAGTTTGTTTACGTTTGACATCCTTGACTTTGTCAGATTAAACACATCTGGCATTTAGCTAATTTTAACTGTATCGAATTATTTTCACTTGTAAATGATGCTCCTAATGTATTTATTTAGTGGGAGAGTTTTTAGCGCCTTTCCAAAAAATGATGCAATCGGCCTGTAACCCTTTCGTTACTAGCTTGCAGTAAATTTTTTGAACCTCTACCATTTCTTTAATTATTTATATTTTTTAATGATTTTTGCAGCATACATTGTCTTTGATGCCTGTTTATTGTGGGGGAGTGGTGTTTTCAGCCTAAATTGTATTTTTCTTGTACTTGGCTCCTACCCTTCACCCCTTTTTTTCGGTATCGTCTGGCCTCTCGCATTCCCTTAATTTTTTATATTTTTGCTGCAAACATTGTTTCTCTTGCCTATCTTTCCTGTGGGTGTGGTATTTCCGGGATATAGTTTATTTTTCCTATACCTGACTTACTCCCTTTTTCGTTTCACATTAAGCTCTCGCATTTCCTTAATTTCTGAGTGTGTGTGTGTGTGTGTGTGTGTGTGCGCGTGCGTGTGTGTGTAGCCTGACTTGCAGATATAAATTTGTGTTTTACTTCCTTGAATTCCGCTTCCATGAAATCCGGGTTTTTTTCTACGAACGAAAACATCGTCATGCTGTCAATTTTCGGCAAACTGTCCGACTGTCCTTTGGTAAATCCATATATTACGGACATTATTCATTAAAATGTATAAACATTTAAGAAATAAAACAGTGAGGATGAGAGGTTGAATTATTATAAAGATCGGAATTGAAATAAATTTGGGTGTCAATAAAATACGAATGCCGCTAGACAAACAGAAACATTACAGCGTTGCGTGTAATGGCGTCAAACCAATCACGTAGTGTTTTGAGGTCACATGCTTTTGCCGTACTTTTCGGTAATTTAAAACTTAAATTTTAATTAAGTCCATTTTAGGTTAATAATTATCGTTTTCGAACATTTTGACGTTCAATCTGTTGATAAAACACAGAAATTAGCATTTTCCTCATGGGTGCAAGTTCCTCATTATGGATTATATACAGAAGATAAAACAATACTGTGTTATTACACAATTTTCTGTACTGCATCTATTGAAGTCAAGGTAAAAATAGGCCACTGAATTTTAATCTATAAATACTCAATTCCATGCAGTTAATTTTAATTTATTCATTTTTTCCCATTCCAAGAACAATTTCTAATAATCTCTAATTTCTATTCTGTTGTACGAGATCTTGCTATTAAACTTCCTGTAACATTTTGCCAAAGATGGATAATTCATGTTTTCATATTGGAACAAATGGTCTTTGGTTTCCAACTTGGCAGGAAGATTCACAAGTACACAAATCAGATTTCCTATAAATATTCTCTTCTAGCATTTTGCAACAGTCCATCCATAAAGGTTAAGGATTACATGCGATTGCCTAAAAAATTCCATCCAATTTTGAAGCGAAACAAACTTGCAAAATAATCTGACAAGATGCGATTCTATCGAAAACAATATATACAGTCCAATTTGTGCTTTCAAATACCATGCTCGAGAACAAAAAGGTTATTTACATAGAGGCAAACTATTTATTAAAATTACTAGATTGCTATTATAAGACAGGTGCAAAGGAGGAGGGATTTTATATGCAATGTATTAATATTCTAATGAGGAATGGCAAGTAAATAGTTTTATTCCTACATGTTTATTCAACTACGGTATTAATCTATACTTATAAAAGGCAATGTTTGTGTGTATGCGCGCAATGTCCAGACGAATCTATCACACTTACAATCCTGAAATTTGGCACACAGGTAGTCATAATGGTGACTGAATGACACCTCGAAGCCGGAATTTTAAAATTCAATCTAGAAAATTTTTTATTTAATGTTTTGGGTCATTTTTGGAACGTTTACGGCTGTAGTATTTTTTCTAATGATAGTTGAAAAACAATCAATGCACCATCGGAATAGAACAAACAATTTTCTTTCTAATGAAATTTGTTTCGAGCTTCAAACGCAATTTACTGAATTTTGAGAAATTTTTAAAAAATAGTCAGTTTTACAATTGAAATTTTATTTGTTTTTAGATTTACTGCATCCGACATTCTAATAACACTATTATTTTCAATTTTTTCAGCTTATAAGTGGAACGGTTCTGTTGGATTTAAAACAAGAATGGTTAAAATATCTTTTCCCATTTATTAATTAATTTTTTCCTGGTCAGTTGAAAGATATTTTTCCTCTAGAGAACTTCCTCCTGCGACACTTCTCCGGAACATTGCTGGCTTGCATTGGCTGACGGGGCAGAGCGCAGGCAATGTCATAACCTTCAATTGAATGCCTTTGATTATTATTTTCGGATTCGACTTTTAAATTTTGCTTTGCTGCATAATAATCATTTTCACGTTCCAATTTTTTAATATTGTTTGGATTAACGCACTCTGTACTGTAACACGAGAAAAAATAAGCAGGAAAATCAATAATTTGCATCTTTTGTTTTGATTTTGTTTTCAAAACTTTTTCATGTCATCGTGGGTGTTTTTTTGGTACTTGCGTATTAACGCCACCGAAGCTACAGATTTGGCAGTTTTTAATGGCCGCCAATTAAATGTTTAAAAATGTGCCGCCAGTTAAAAAATTAAATTTTTAATGCGCCAATAAATAGCAATCTTGTTAATTGGGTACTTAATTCGCACGCAGTTATCTTTCGGATTCCTTATTGCCGTGTTGTTTGATGATTTTTGACGCCATTTTTTAGTGCTACGAAAATGCGTATTTGGGATTTGCCAAAAACAGAAAAAGATGCAATTTTATTTTTACAGGAACGAAATATTTTAACAAAAAAACGAAAATGTACCAATTCCCATGACATGCAACTTTATTTTGGTAAACGTAAGTTTTAGAAATGTAATATAGGCCAGTGTGAATGGCAAGTGGGACTTAGAAAAAACAACTGGTTTGAGGCCAGCAGAATTCCATTTTGTTCAGCTTTGAGATTCATATACTGCTGGTGCGAGGAGTTGACGTTGATTAAATTTTGTGAAAAGCAACTTCATTTATCGGATAAAACTATAGATTGGAACAATTACATGCGTGAATTATGTGTCTTGGATATGGAGAATAAACCAAAGAAGAAGGTAGGTGGACCAGATTGCATCGTGGAAATTGATGAAAGTTTGTTTACCAAATGTAAAAATAATTGTGGTCAAGTATTACCCGAACAGTGGGTGTTTGGTGGTATATGTAGAGAAACAAAAGAGGAGTTTGTTGTCACTGTTCCTAATAGAACTGGCTCTACCCTTCTTGAAAAAAATATTGAAAACATCGCAGATGGTAGCGCAATTTATTCTGACAGTTGGAAAGGTTACCAAACAAATAGAATAGAAAGAGAAGGATTCCTACATGCTAAAGTTAATCATAAATACAATTTTATTGATCCTCATACAGGAGTTCATACACAAACAGTTGAGAGAATGTGGGCAGTGCTAAATGGAGGGACAAGAGACATAGGGGGACAGCGAGACATCATTTGGAATCTTATTTATCAGAGTTCATATGGCGACAGCATCAGGTGAAAGAAAATACAGACCGTTTTGAATCTATGTTAAAATCTATATCGGCCCATTTCCCACCGAAATCCAATTGACTACTCTGTTTTTAAATAAAGTGTTTTATTTTATGATTTGTCGCAAAAATTTTAGGGGTAGATTGGTGGCACTTAAAAACCGCCAAATCTGTAGCTGCGGTGGCTGGCGTTGGCGGCACTTCAAAACCTCGAAATCTGTAGCTGCAGTGGAAAAAAAAAAAAAAAAAATCGCCGAATTGGTGTTAATACGCAAGCACAAAACCCGCCAAATTGGCAGCATTTAGAAATCTGTAGCTATAAAAAAAACCCAACAAATTGGCGTTAATACGCAAGTACAAAAACCGCCAAATTGGCTGCACTTACAAATCTGTAGCTTAAAAAAAAAACGCCAAATTGGCGTTAATATGCAAGTACAAAGCCCGCCAAATTGGCGGCACTTACAAATCTGTAGCTATAAAAAAAACCCGCCAAATTGGTGTTAATACGCAAGTACAAAAACTGCCAAATTGGCTGCACTTACAAATCTATAGCCTAAAATAAAACGCAGTGTCTTTAAGTGTTTATGTCTCCCATAATTTAATTCCACTATAATAATCATTTTCACATTGCAATTTTTTAATATTGTTTCGGATCAACGTCCTCTGTATCGGTTTTCTACAGTTGAAATGACATTATCGCGAAGAAAAATAAGTGGGAAAATCAATGATGTGCATCTTTTGTTTTCAAAACTTTTTCATGTCATTGTGGGTTTTTCCCCCCTTCATTTTGTTGAGGTCCTGATTCCACGGGCAACAACGTGCACGCACTGCTAGTTACAATTAAAAAGTTATTAAGCATGATACGTTCAGGCAGCCTAAATAAGTATTTGAAATATAATAAGATTCAAAAATCAAAAGACAAAGGATCATTTTAAAATTATATTGTATTTCTAACAATCTTGAATTGAGTTGCTCACAAGCCAAAGCAGATAAGTCTAGTTTTTTATGTCTTCTGGCTTTTGTAAATTTTGGCGGAATTAATTACATTTTTAGTCATAAAAGATTCACTCGTTGCTTCATTAGAAGACTTTATATACTTTCACTAATCAAATTAATAAAACCAAAAATTAAAAAAATTATTGCATTAAAAAAATTTTTTTCTGGACTTATCCGCATTGGCTTCTGAACGACTCAATTGAAAATCGGGACTTACTTGTTGTCATCAGTTAAAGAAGAAAGGGTTCGTAGAGCAGCAAAACTACTACGTATGTAATGAATATTAACCAAATTCATATAGGTCACTTCACAGTTTTCATAATAACTAGCACACTCATAACCACCGCCCTTTGTTCTGTTGCTAAAAGCAGCTGTGAAGGAACGTGCATCCACAATTAAAAGCCTCTTTTTCTCTGGTACTCCTATGGAATCCTGATCTAAAAAATATATGTATATATAAAAAATTATACCATAATATATATTATTTAAGTAAAAAAATATGCTTGTCATCTTTGAATATACATGTCACCTGATACATCTTTAATTCCAATAGATTGAATGCAAGAAAACAGCATTAACCCCTCATGCCCGTCATTAACCCCCCACGCAAGAAAAAAGCATAAGTCTCACGCCCGTCATATTGGCGTGCATTGAATTATCACATTCTTAGCTTATAAGCCTAAAATTTAATCATTAAATAGCTTTATAATTTGACACAAAAACTGCGTAGAATCCATAAGCATCTCGAGTATCCTATGCCTTCTTAGATGAATGAAAACGACCTCCCCTTTCCAAAACAGGAGGGGTCATCTTATTAGATAGCAAAGAAATGCGATCCTTAAGGTAAGATCCTTAAATAAAAGAATGGTTTCAGAATTTTAGCACTTTAACATAAAAGGGCACATCGGCACCTTAAGGCTAATAAGTAATACACTGAAGAAATAAGCAAGATAGACTTTTTCAAGATTTTATACACAACTTTAACAGCTCGAAAAGCGTTTAATCATATTTCTTGAATTTAATCTCTGGCATACATACCAGAACAGATTTCACTACCATTATAAAGCATATTATTCTTGAAGTTAATGAAATCGGATAGTAAAAATGATTTCAAAACAGTCACACTACAATCATCAGACACAAGATTATGACAAGATTCACATATACAAGCAGGAATTTAAAGTCAGTATTAACTGAATCTAAAAACATTTACAATTCTATTAATATGTTGCTAGTTAACACATTTTGTGCTGTTCACAAAAGTAGGTCTTTTCACCATAGGACACAAGTCCAAAATCTATCAATCTAAAAAGTCCAAAATATTTCCCCTGGCAGGAAGCTCAAAAATGCAATGCTCATCGTAAAAGGGACAAAAAAATAATGTGGATCCATCAGTCTGACAACTTCGTTAGATTCAAGAATTTATAAAATTGGAAATAACGATCCCAACTGCAAATGACCGATAAGTTTAGTTGTACCCAAAAAAAATATACTACAGTAAAACTTTAAAATTGCAGAGAAAAATTCGTGATTTCTCATTTTGAAAACAAAAGCTAATAGAATATTAGAATTATTACACCAAGATATTTTAAAATAGCCCATTTTTGCTATAAAGCTTCTAATGAACTGTAGTATTAAACAATGCCATCAAATGAAGAATAATAAATAACAGAAGTCTTTCAGAAAACAGTTTTAAAAAGTGCCAATGTTTCGAACATTGACATTGCATCAAGTGCCAATGTTTCATTCGGCTTATTCCACCATCATAAGTTCAGCAAGGAAATTTATACGAAAAGCCCAAGAGATCATGACGATAAAAGGCAAAATCTGGGAGAGTTTACTACATAACCCAGTCCCAATGGATCTCCCTAGACTGATCTTTATGGCCAATTTTAGAATTTTAAACGGACATGACTATCTTCGGGGACGTCTTCATCGAATAGGAGTAAAAGAAAAACCTGACTGTCCACTGTGTTCCACTGGAGAGATTATGAATTTTAGACACTTGACAGTTTATGCTACTTAAGCCAACACAAATCTAAATGTTTTACATCCTGACAACTTATTCAAGGGCTAGTTTATATTGGGTTGGATGAAGGGAAATGGTCAATATGATCTAGTCCCTGACATAAATTTTTAAAAATGTTTCAAACACATGAACAGGGTTCGTACACATTTCCTTAAAAGAAAATCAAGGACTATCAAGGACTAAAAAAACCAAAAAATAAGGACCTCTAAATTGAATAATCTTAACGAATTGTCGCACGCATTTTTAAATAAAATGTCTCATTTTTGCAAATTCAACCTATTAGATGATAAATTACATAGAAGATACATTACAAATTTAACACAACAAAACTCCTAAAAATACGAGTTAATAAATTGATGAAAAAAAAAACCATGAAACTGGTAATCAAATTAAATATCTTAATTCCAAACTTTTTTCATTCAATTTTACATCCAAGCTATTTATTTTAATTTCTTTTTCAGAAATTGCTTTTCTTAGTTCATGCGATTGAATAAATAAATTTATGTCCTTTGACTTTTCAGCCTCCTTAGCTAAATCATTTGCTTTCTCATTTGTTTGGTGTAGGTCCGTTTGTAAGACCATTTTCTTTTGTTTTAAAAAAATCTATTTCCTCCTTTAAAGCTTTTCGTTTCAGTTGTTTTGTTTCAGTCTTTTCTTTGGATCTTTCACTTTCTAAATACTGCATGTATTTTGCTCTAGCTGAGGTGGCAGCCGTCCTCATTTCTTTAGTAATTTTTAAGTCATACATAGCCCCAGACAGCTTAATAAATTCATGATTTAGACGCTGGGAAATATATGAAGCATCTTTCAAATTTTCTATTTCCAGGGCCTTTTCCTTTGTTCACCGAAAAACCTCATTGTCCATGTGACAGTTTTAATACCATTTTGATAATCTTCGAAACTTTTTCATAATGATTATTGTTAAAATAAGTTTGTAAAAAAGTAACAAGGGAATCACTCTTTGGATTGAAAAAAGTAAATTCAAATGAATTTGGCTTTACAATATTTAACAGAAAATTTGCATAGAGTAACAAAATTTCGTCGCAATCTTTTTCCAAAATGCGTTTATTTTGCGACAACACAATCAATACCTTTTTCATTTTTTCCTGTGCTTTTTCGGGATATCCAGCCATTACTCGAGGATCAATGCAAATCGCATGTCTTACCAGTGAGTAATTCACAGGACAATCTGCATGAAATGTTTTATCATTGTTATGATGTTTTTCCGACTATCCTGTCTGAGTGTGAAAACATCCTTGTCTCTGCTAATTCCTTATTTTTTATCTTTTCTTTTATTAGTTGCTCTGCAGCAAATCCTAAATACGCTTAACTTCTATCATTATACAAGTTTGGGTCACTGAAGTTGAATTTACATAAAGTCTCAGGTTTCTCAATTCTTTCATTCCCTGGTTTCAAAATTTTGAAATGTTGAATGCAATCATTAACAAGTTTTAAAAACATCACTGGCAAAAAATGGAAATAAAGGTTTATCACTTTGGTACTGTTCTTAAAATGGTAACAGCACTTTTGACAATCATTCCTATAGAACCATGGACCAATAAAGGCTATCTGTAACTCCTCCCTTATTTCCCAAAGTGTATGCGATGGATATGTATTCGTGGAACGCGAGCAGTGTCGTCCCCCACCCCCACCCCATTCCGCGAGAGCCACGTCGACCGAGATTAGAGCTGCCGAGAAGGAGGAATTAGAAAAACGATAATCGGCAAAATTTTAAATTTTTTAATAATGGCAGAGTAAAAAGTAAGGACTTTCAAGGACTTTTTAAAAATGGGGCATAAAAATAAGGATTTGTAAGGACTTTTAAGGACTAAATGTAAAAGTAATGACTTTTAAGGACTTGTAAGGACGCGTACGAACCCTGATGAAACTTAATGCATGAATAAATTAAAGCTTAGTTCTTTCGCATTAAGTAGATGCAATTCACACAGAGAATAGAAGTTCACAAATGAAAAGCTCTTACAACCAATAAAGTCAATTGTACAGGTTATGTTAAATTACCAATAATTTAAGCTACATCAGCTCAAGCAATAAATATGGTTTTACATTCATGGGGTTACTTGCAATAAAAATGTTAAATGGAATTTTCTTTTAATGGGGCCAATTGAGTTAGTGCAAAGCAAAACATTTAGATTGTTAATATTTGAAAAGGAGATTTAAAAAAATCCAGTTTTAAAAAGTTCAATTGCACTAGAATCAAATCTAAGAATTATAGGTTTAGAAGAATTAGACAAGGCTATGAAGAATCTCTTATTTCAGGAATTGTGCTATTTTAAAAGCTATACAAAAGGATTTAAACAGAGGCATTTAAAATAATTCTGGAAGCATGATTTACCAAAAGACATTGACAAGTCTGAATCTGTTTCATTGGCAATAGGTCTTTTAATTCTTGTCTCTTCTTTATCAGTAGTACAAGCTGAAACAATAGCATCGAGAAGCTTTTCATCATATTTATTCCGCCAACTCAGAATACCAAGTCTAGGCTGACTGCAACGTGCTATTACACAACCATTTCGGGGATGCCTGAAATATTTCTTAAATTAGTACCTTTCACACAAATTAAAAGAAATAAAAAACAAGTAAAAAAAAAAAAGAAAAATTAAAATACCTCCAAACAACAGCTGGGATTCTTCTCGAACATCGATAATTGGCCAAGTCTTGTATTTCTGGATCATTCATTATAGCAGGAAGAATTATGTAACGGGGATAACTAGGACAGAATCTACAGAAGATTTATAATTATATTGACTGCTTTAAGAACTACCTATTCATTTTCTTTTTTTTATGAAACAGTAGTTAAACATCCAAAATTCCCCTTATAGATTATCACACATAACTTATAATGAACAAATCAATCTCAACAGCACAAATAATTGCAGTACTTTTATCATTCCAAAACTGCACAATATGTAAATTTACAATACACCCCAAGTCTTCAAAATCTGGTTCCAATTTTTACTACATATCATGGATTCTATTTTTCCTCAGAAAATGCATGAAAATATTTGCAGATATTAATATAAAGCTATTCAATTTTACTACAAGATGCTGATCTTTAAAGACTTTAAAATTCTTGCTCATTGACATCTTACCTGGTATAAATATTTCACAAAAATCTCCTTAAATATCAGCAACAAAACATTTTGCAAGTTTAATATGGTAAAACAATCCATACATTTACACATAATTCGTTTTCTCCATAAAAATTGTAGAATTACATAAAAAATTATTAGTTTCATATTTCAAGATACACTAGCTGCGTGGCCTGGCATTGCACGGGCTATCTCTAATAATGCGTCATTCCCTGGTGGAGAGAAGAAGTGTCGTCACGCAACGCCTCTGAATCCCTATTTTTCATAAGCCTGCCTCAGTTTTTTTTCAACAAATATTGTCACTTTCTCCAAAAAACGTAAATCTCCTATGAATACTATATGGTTAAATTAAAACTTTTAAATCTAGCCTTTTAATTACTTTATAGCTAATAACCCAGCATTACTCGGGATCCATATTTTTTCATATATCCGCCTGTTTTTTCCCCCTACAAGTATTATCACTAAGCTCCTCCAACAAATGTAAATCTGTTTTGAATCCTCTCTTGTTGGATTAAAACTTCCAAATCTAGCCTTTTCACAACCTTAAAACAGTATGTTTTGATTGAAAATGCGAAAATTCCAATGTTTATAAATTAAAACAGGTTAGCACAATATTTTGTTTTGCTAAAGAAAAAATAAAAACGAAATAAACAATTAATAGCAAACTGATAAATTAAACACCAGAAACATTTTCTTCTTCCCCGTATTCGAATAATAATGGAGGGAAAAAATATACGGATCAAAATGAATAAATATTTTCCCCAACAAACATAAATGGTTAATTCCATGTAACTATCAACCTGAAAGGCGTTTTATATAAAAAAAACCTCCAAGGTTTTCATCTTATTTTAGGGAAACTACAATAATCAAACCTTAAAAATTTCATATTGACAATGTTTTAGTATGCATGTTGTGTCAACACCTGGCTTCCAAAATGGCTGCTTCATCTAAATATGCTGGAAGTGCAATTTAGCTCCAGATTTGGAAGAAAAGATTAAAAGTAAATATTTTTTTTTCTATTTTAATCATGTTATATGTTAGCATAATAAGTGCATTTTCATGCAATAACATTAATAAAACTTTATATTATTTAAAACTTTATTTTTATGTTAAAAATGCCATCTTTTGCTGTAGTGCAAGTCACAGAAAAGGCAATAAAGTTTTAATAGTTTCTTTGGCAAAAAGTGTGACATAGAATTGCTATTTATTTCTTACTAGAGACCTTAAGACATGTTGACAAATAACAAGTAGAAATCTGTAAATAATTTTTTTTGAAAGACTTTGAAATGTAGTGTCAGTCACAATATGCGTAAGTCACAAGAGTAGTGTAAATCACAAGTGCAACATAACTCATAATAACAACAACACAAAAGTCACAATATAGATAAATTGTTTTGATTAATATTATAACAATGAATTCTTTTAAAATTTTTATTTTAGATGGGGAAAACAGCAACTGAAAGGAAAAGAATGAAGGCAACAGAAAATATTAAATTTTCAAAGAAAACGAATCCAGAAAGCAAAAAGATAGGTGTATTCAGAAGAAAAGTCTATAGAAAGTTGATTATAACTTATTCTTCTATAGACATTTTACTATCTTCAGTCAAATGTCTATAGAAGAAAAAAAAGCATCAAGAGCAAAGAAAAGAGAAGAGATGAGAAGATATAGAGCAAAGAAAGCTTTAGCAACATCTCTAAAGGCAGAAGATGCTTCATGTTCTGATGCAAGTTCGCCAAAAAAAGCTTTTTAGAGTCTACAATCATTTGGAAAAGCCATTTCAAAAGTTAGGAAAAACTTACCAAAAAGTCCAAATAAATCTAAAGCAGTTGTTAAAAAGCTAGCTCATCAATTAATACCAGACACTATGCAGTTACCTCTTCCAAAAACAAGAGTTACAAAACTAGACGAGAACACAAAACTGCAGGTAGAAGCCTTTTTTTTTTAAAAGGATAGTATAAGTTACCAAGCACCTGGTACAAAAGATTTTGTGATTATGAGAGATTTACAAAGTAAAAAGTCAAAAATACTGAAAAGATACTTATGCACGACTCTTGGAGAAACTTATGAAATTTTTAAAAATGAAAACTGTGACATCAAAATTGGCCGTTCTAAGTTTTGTGAATATCGCCCAACACACATCTATCCAAGGCATGAAACACCAAATTTATGTTTGTGTTTATATCACGAAAATGTTAAACTTATGTTAAAATGAATATGTTTTTTTTTTTTTTCCAAATTATACGTCTGATTTTGTTAAAATGATTATATGTGAAAAAGGTATAGAAAGCTGTTATTACCAAACTTGTGATCACTGTGGAAGCTTAAAAAAACTTCATAATATAATTGAAGATTTAGGAAACGATCTAGAGTAAAAGATTATGTTCTTTCAGTGGGTGAAGGATGAAACAAATATATTTGCAAAACAAAAACTCTGCTTAACATTGAATGATGCAATTGAGAAATTAAAAGAAAAACTTCCTCAGTTTTTACAGCATGTTTAGGTAAAACAACAAGAATGTCTTTTGAGAAGGTGAAAGAAAACATGCAACCTAATACATTGTTGCTGCATTTTGATTTTAATGAAAATTACAGGTTTTTTTCACAAGACTAAATTCAGTCAGCTATTGGGTTTCCACATCGTGTACAATATATACTGCTATGGCTTACTTTGTTTATGATGATAGACACTACTGCTATTGATACAGATTTGAGTGTAACTACCTGCATCATGACAAATATGCAGTTACTATATTTAAAAATGCTATTATACGAAAAATTAAACACGATTTTCCGCAGCTGATGAACTGCAAAGTAATTTACAAGTCTGATGGAACTGCTCAACATTTTGAACAGAAATATTCAATTTGCTTGGCAATGCTGCAACCGGAGGATATAGAATGGCATTTTACTGCTACAGGTCATGTTAAAGAACCACTTGATGGTGTTGGCGGAACCATTAAACGCAGAGTACAAGAAGCTACATTAGCAAGGAAAATAAATCCATGCAATGCTGATGAGTTTTTTCATACAGCAAAGAATCTCTGCAAAAATGTAAACTTATTATACATTTCAGAAACTACAGTTGAGGAAGAAAAAAAATCACATGGATCAATTGTGCTCATTAAAAGGGAGTGAAATTTTTTCTATTCGAATACAAGAAAATTTCACTGTTTTATAAAAATTGCAGATTTTAAAGGCTGCTAATGTCTTTGAAACCAAAACAATTTACTAAAATTAACCTCCAAACTGGAGAAGTTGAAACCAAGTTTAATGAAGATGAGCCAGCGAAGGAAACATTTGAAATAAATGTTGGTAACTGGATATTAGTTCCATTTTCAGGAAAAAGCAAGATTAAATACTTTGCTGGTCAAGTAATTGAGAGAGAGAGAAACTGTCCATTAAAGTAACATTTTTGCAAAAGAAAGGGAACACTTGGCCATTAAAAAATGATTTTTCAGATGTTGACATTAACATGAGCATAAAAAAACTGCCAGAACCCAATTTTGACTGTAGAAGTTACTTAACGTTTGAAAAATTTAATTTTTCTAACTATGTAATGGGTTAATGTGACACTATTGTTGCACCGATTCATAAATAATAGTTTTGTAGTGCAAGTCACAATTCAGCAGTACAGTAAGTCACTCGGAATATATTTTATTAAATAATAACTCTTGGAGTCTTTTGCATTTTATTTTCTGTAATTTAGAACCCTTTAGTACAATTATGTCACAGCAAAGTTTTTCATTGATTAGACGATCAGAAATTCGAGTTTAAAAACGCATCTAAAAAATGAATTCCATTCTGGTAGTTAAGTCACATTTTCATGGTTTAATTTATAATAAATAAAATAAACCACTAGGAAATATTTTTTTTTACTTGCTAAAAATAATATGCCTGTCTAGAAAGATATTGGTACAAAAAAAAGTTTATGGCTAAAAGTATTTTTTTAATTCAGTCTGTAATGCCTGATAAATTGTCTGATCTAGTGTAGGTCGCGCATGGAATTGCCCAAATATCTTTTTAAATCTAGTCTTTTTATTACCTTAGAACAATAATGTTGCGAAATGAAACATCATACGACAATGAAAAGAAAGAAAAATGCAGGAAAACTATTTTTCCCCCTGATGTTTATAAATCAAAACTCCAAAACTCAGAAGCTCGCTAAAAAAGAAAAACATTATATACACACCAGGTGCAAGAACATCAGTTTTAACAGATTAAAAATAGGAGCTGCCAATAGATGGCTGCACAATATCTCATTCATTTTTATGTTTTTAATTAATATCTTTTTAACTAATTGTAATTCTAGAATTTAAATGGTGAAAATAGATTCCTTGTTTTTTCCTTTTTTTGGTACTTTCAGCATGCTTCTGCATTGAGAATAGCCGGACATGGATACACAAGTACATACACGTCGAATTTTAATAGGATAAATAAGAACATTTGACATACTTGTAATTTTCATTGATTTTACTAATCTTCCACACATGCTGTAGATCAAAGCCCATTCTTTGAGCTTCTCGTAGAGTATTATCAGGAGGTTGGTCCTTTAACACTACAGAAAAGTTCAAATAATTACAAAACAGTTGATCAGAAACTTAAAAACTATCAATAAAAAAGAAATTTTTATATAACGTAAAGAAACTTTAAAAAAAAAAAAAAACATTAAATGTCACCCTGAATTTTCAACACTATTTAAAAAGCATTAGAAACAATAAGGTAAGGAAACAAGAAAAAAATCTTAAACCAGGCAAGTTCAACTATCTTTCTATTTATCAGCCTTCACACAATACTTTATGCAACATAAGTAACCCGTGTTTTTTTTTTTTTTTTTTGCATCAAAAGATACAGCATTGCATACATGCATCCATCAGAAACTTGCCATAATAAAATACAGTAAACTCTCAATTTAACAGACTAATTGAGACAAAAGAGCATCTATAAAATCAAAAGTAAAATAAATAACAAATTATGCGATCAATAATATTTAAAATGGAATATTACACATGAAATTGTGTTGCAGATTGTAATTATTGCTACTAATTGTTTTGCTTATCATATTAGTAATATTAAAACTTCCGAAAACTACATATTAGAAGAGTGGGGGAAAAACCCCTCAAGAACATGAATCAAATTCTGTCGATTAATCCTTTGCATTCGGAAAAGTAGCTAGATGCAAAATTATTCACCGATTACAAGAGTTACAAGAGTTCATTTCAATGCTTTAAAACAAAGATAATTGCAGAAAATTTTTCCTGAAAAATTATTCTGCCACATCAGTCACTCTGTAGGGTCTTTTTTAACCATAAAAATCAAGAAACTTCAAAATGATGCACCATCTAGAATGATGCCTGTGAGTAGCCTCTCGAGTACAGAGGATTAAATCATGGGTTTATTTAGTTTGTTTCCAGAATCATAAAATTTTAATGTTTATAAGCTTTGATTTCAGTATAAAGACTTTTACATTTCAAGAAATCTGAAATCAAAAGCTAACTATTCTCTCATAAATATGCAATGTATTTTACTTCTTTTCAAGATAATCACAATTATGTTTCTTTAAAAAAAGTACAATGAATATGCCTTTTACATAGACTTCAACTCTGAAATTGGTTACTTAAACTTGAACTCTGTTTCCAATTTACACAACACCAGAAAAATTTAGAATGTAATGATACATAATATAATCAATAATGCATCTTGAGAATCTACGAAAAAAATTTTGGCTTTTCTAGATTTAAAAGGATGGCCTCATAGAAATATATGAAGAAAACATTCTCTCAAATTTTAGCCCTTCTAGTACATTTTAAAAGAAATCATAATCAAAATTATACACATTACAATTATAGTGTTTTAATTTATGCCGAATATGTAAAAAAAATAAATCAAAATACCTATTTATACAATTATGTTTCCCGTCTTGGAATTCTTCAATTAATTTTTCACAAAAGAAAAAACTTGCATTTAAGACAATATAATAACATGTGTGTTTTTAAAAAATGTTACCTTCAAGCTGAATTGCAGACTGAGACATAACTGCTTCTTTTTGTTCCTCCCGTGTCCAAGACAGGAAACGAAAGGCAAAACACTGATCGATCTTTTCAGGCATCTTGATGCAACTCTGGATTCTTTCTAACCACTTGCGAATATCATCACTATTATCAAAAGTACACCTACAACACAAAACATTCTGTATTAATTTAAGATGGCAATAAACCATAGGCTTCAGCATACTTAAGTTCTACATTTAAACATTTTCTAGAAACCAATAAATATACGAGTTTAATTTTGCGAGTAAAACAAGATTTCAATACACTAAATTTAAATAGAATAAAAGAATAAATATAAAGAGTTGTAGGCTACAGAAGGCATTTTAAATATTCCCAATTTATAAATGCACCATATGTATAAATGCACTATTGTTTAGAAATAAAGTATTTAATTTATAAGCAAACAGTGCAAGTTTTTTTATATACATATTTCTCATCTTCAAAAAATGAATATTTAAAAAAATAAACAAATAAGACTTTTCCCAATTTCTACATACAAGTCGGAAATTTTTTTCTCACTCCTAACCTTTAAAATACAGAGGGCTCAGAGTTAAAGTGAACCAAATCCACGAGATTCACTTACGAGAAAATAGATCTCAAAGCCAATTTGCTGCATTTAAAATAACAGTAGAATTCCAATTGTTCTTGCCAACTAGTAGATACGAATTGAATTATGGACTCTAATCATTATTACACAGAAAATATAGCATTTTTACACAACTATGACAGCTTTGGAACAAAATATGGACTTGGTCCACTTTAACTCTGAACCCTTCACATGTGAAATAATTTCTTTATATTGCTCTCAAAATTACAAACTTTTATAGCAACCATTATTTTTTTTTAATTATTGCAACACAACATTTGATCCTTCTTAATTACCAGTTGATCAATTTACAGTCTACACTATGAAAGTTGCATTCAGTTCAAGATTAAAAATATTGTACAAGGAATTCAGCAAGCATTTACAAATACTATTTCTCATTTATTGACATCTAGCAGGCAATAGATATATAATTTGGGTTAACCTGGATTTTATGGTGCCCACCTACTTCGTTCCTCTTAGGATCGCCAAATCTTTGCCGCCAAGAACGGCGATAAGAGAACATTTGTTTTGGTTGCGTCTAGATGTTTTTAACGAGTGCCAAGCGTGCATGCGCACAAATTTATCCTTTCATCGGTGTTTTGCTTACCAGGCTATATAGCGCCACATTTCGATTGGACTGTTTTGTTCAACTCTTCAATGCAATTGGTCGATAAATTCAAATTTGAATAAATCTTCGTTTTGGAATTCTTTGGATGGAATATCGGTTTAGTACTGTGTATGTTATTCTGTGTGTTTCGTTTCTCAATGAATAAGCGAAGCTACGATTATTCCACTATGCTGAAAGCGAAGCCGCTGATGTTTTTTTAAGTTAAAAAATTTGCCCGGTACACACTTGAAATGCCGCAGGCATTGCGTGCTCAATCTCTCCTTTTCAGGTGACGCATTCGCAAGAGAGCAATAAAAAGCGTACTGCACATCCATAACAGTATTTTGCGACGGCACATGAAATTGCACCAAGAATTGGCGAGAAGCAGGCCGGCACCATAAACTCCAGGTTTACCATAATTTGAACTACTTTAATAGAATTACTTTCAAATTAATATATAAAATATGTGCAATACTTCGTTCGTCATCCTCCCGATACCTATCAATAAAGTTCTGTCACATTAAAAATTGTAAAACTAGTTAAAATTATAAATTTCATGAGGAAATTTAATTAAAATATCTCACTTTAAAATGAATATATAAAAATAAGCCTACCTGAAAGTTTGTGCATCTTTACAGTATATACAAAGATAAATGATTTCTCTACATTCAACAGAATCTATAAGACCCAAAGGAATATTAATGTAAGGTCCTTCCGACTGATAAAACCTGTAGTTAGTAATAACAATCACACCATAAGAGGAATGTCCTTTAAAAACTGGATTTTCTCCACTCAAAAGAGTAAAAGGAATAGCTGTTTCACCATCATCTGCAGTAAATGACTGCTTAGGATACATTTCCGAAGCCTGCACAACCTCCAAACTTGTTTCATCCATTTTGATAGATGCCTATAAGAAAAAAATTAAGATTTTAATAAAAAAATTCTTTTTATAAATAGTTTTCTGTAGATATAAAACAATTCTTATGGAAAATATATGCAAATTACTCAATTTATACATCAGTTTTTTAAATACACAAGACTGAAAAAGTAAGCACCACTAATAGAATGAAAAGGAGAAAATTTCCATAAACAACCACAATATGGCTATATACTCGATAAGGTACAATTATGGCATAAAAATCAATAAAATGAAAAGATCAAGTTCACATTTAGAAAAGCAACTTTATAAATAACCTACTCAATTGAAATTAATTGGTTAATTACAATAACTTTGAAATAAAAATAAACTTTAAGTACTATACTTGAAAATTAAATTTAGTTCCAACCAAGTGCATGTGTATTCAATAATCATAAACACTTGTGATAATCAAAAATCTGACAACAAGATTCTTATAATATACAATACTTTAAAGAATCTTTGACGATAGAACTGCAGTTGCAGGATAATTTATAACCAGGGGTCAGAGTTGATTTTTTTCAAAAAAATCTATTTGATTTAAATCGGATTTTTTTTATTTAAAAATCAAGATTTTTTTTATTTTAATGACTTTTTTTTTATTTTAATGATTTTTTTTTAAATTATATGTATATATTTAATATTTGTATATTAGACAATGAGGCCTACAGTCGTAAAATTATATGTATATATATAACAACATACCAGTCATTAAGCTCTACTTTCTTTTTTTAAAAATTATTTCAAACATTTAACAACTATTTAAAAAATATTTGTGAACTAAATATAAAGAATAATATACTTTTGAATATAAGAACAATTTTATTGAGGAAAAATATAAAAATTACATTTCCTGGCTATATATACATTATTGTATGTTAGAATATATAAAATTTTTAGATATAGCTCTTCTGGTAAAGCAAATTTTGCACAAGTGAGAACCAGGCTCTCTTTTACGCGCATTGCACCAAAGGCCCGAAAATCCGGGGGCCCCCCCCCCCTTCAAAAATAAGAAAATTATCCTTCAATCTTACAAGAACTAAATAGCATACTCTTCTCCTTTTCCCTTTCAAGTATTTGGATTAGGGTTTATTTCACCTTGACCTTGAGAATAGACTACTTCTTACTAAGCATAAAAAATTAAAGAAACCAGTACCTAGGTGACAAGTCACTGAAATTTTCTGAAATAACTTTTTCTAACCTGGACTCAAAAAATTTTTTTTTAAATATAATTTACATATCAACCATTCTATGCGCTTGTTATTTATAATAAAGTTTAATATTTATTTAAGCGAGAATTTTAAGAAATCCAAATGGAAAAGAAACATAAAAGTGACTATTTTTCAAAAATTTCTCAAAATTCAGTAAATTATGTTAAACGTAAGAAACAAACTTCATAAGAACAGAAATCGTTCTTCCGTTCCGATAGTGTATCTATTTTTTCGTACAATTCTCCAAAAACATGCTATTGAGAAATTAGAGCAAAAAATCGCCCAAAACAACACAAAACATTAAAAAATTTTCTAGATTAAATTTTTAAGGCTTCGAGGTGCATTGAGTCACCATCAGCTGTGTGCCAAATTTCATGACTATAAGTGTGATAGATTTGTCTGGATATCGTGCACACAAACATTGCCTTTCAAAATTATAGATCATAGTTTAAATTGTGCTATGTAGATGTTTGTATTTCTTTTGGAACATTTGTATTTATAACTTAATTATCTTGCATTTTAACATTATTGCAATATAAAAACTTTGTTTTCCCCAACACTATTTAGTTTTCTCCAATATTAAAATGAAACTCAATGCATTTTACTATGTTCTTTCTTTGTGAACATGACCCTTTCACAATATTTATTTTATAAAAAAGGAGCATCTCATACTTTGCATTTTATTGTGTTGCTCATTAGTTTTATTTAAAATCTTATTTGCTTGTGTTCTCAAAAATAAAAATATGGAAAGTACTTTAGTTACATCAATTAAATGAAATATTTTTTTATGATTTATATATTCTTTCTTTAAATATACATTTAAAAAGATTTTAAAAATCGCTATTTAAAGATACATTGACAATTTTATTTCATTAAAGCAGATTAACTTTATATTTAAAATAAAGTGATTTAAATCAGTGATTTTGTTTAAAAAATCAGTTGATTTAAATCGTGATTTAAATCAGTGATTTTAATCAACCAATTTAAATCGCCGCAACCCTGCCAGGGGTTTTATGTCTAATAATTTATTAGGGCCTATAGCTATTATGTGAACAAAAATTAAAATACTACTAGCTAGGTATAAATTAATTTTGATTTTTCTTAATGTATAAACACTATATTTGACTCGATTCCCAACAGACAGAAGGCTAATCATCAAGCTTCTAATCAGACAGTGCAATGATTATTTAAGGTGACAAACTTTTTTTACAATGAAAAGGACACAAGTAAATTGAAGGAAAAAATATAAATAAAAGAAATATTTTATTCATTGCAACAATATGATAAATGCACAATAAAATCATTTTATATTGTAATTATGCTTACAAACCTATTCATTATTTATACGAGTACTTTTCCCATTGAATGAATGTTGTTTGTTCAATGTATCATCTTCTAGTAATATATTGGAAATTATCTGAACAAGAAATATCCCTTATATTGAATTTTACGGCAAGTAGTGCAGATAGAGTATCAACATTCAATCTCAATTATTCAAAAATCATTACCAATTAAAAAATAATCCTTTCAACTGTTGCATTAGTTCCAGGACAGCATAACATAAATTGAACAAGAATAAGTAAATTTTCACATGGAATATGTTCATTTTTAAAAATGGCTGAATACTTCCACCCATCTTTTATCAATTTCAATGTTTATTTTCCCCATTATACAAGTCGCTCAGAAGCTACAGCGACAAGTCCATTTTTTCACGTCTGCTGGTTTTTGTAAATTTTGATGGAATTAATAACATTATGTTCGATTATTAAAAGATTTACTTGTTACTTCATTAGAAGATTTTATATACTTTCACTGACCAAATTCATAAACTTAAAATTTTAAAAATTACTGTATTAAAAAACATGAATTTTCTCAATTTTTTTTTCTGGACTTATCCACACTGGCTTCTGAACGACTCTTATAAATTTTTCAGAATTTAAACATACATTCCGTCTTCTAATTCCTCCAAAAATATAAATGCTGTTTATTTTAATGTCTGGCATCGATCAAATGCAACGATTTATAGATCAGTCTTCTAGTATCCAAAAGAAGGACACTTTTCAATGGTGAACAAAACTTGCAAAAGAAGGACGTCTTCCTAACGGATTACGATTCGTCACCTTCTTGCTCATGCATATGTATAGGCAAACTATTCAAAATTTCTTGAAGAACTCAAAATACATTTTATTAGTAACTAGAATCATAAAATAGATATTTATTAAAAATTGCACAGTCAAGAAAGTCAACTTTTTTCAAATAGAGCATATGCACATAAAATTTGTCCGTAAACACAGTACATGTAATGGTAGCACGATAGATTGTCAATGTTCACAATGAAGATTACCCATTTTTTTTTAACCTTCATATTTGGCTAGACAAAATCTCCCGACATCTTCAATAGGAATTCTGACGAGTGAAACAGGAAAGTGCTTTATCCCTTTTACCAGTCATTGGAAGACAGATCTAGTTTACAATTAAGGCATACGAAGATACTATAGGATAAGAAAACTATACCAGAAAATTAAGAGATACCACAGATTATCTCTACATGCAAGGAGAAATTGCAATGCTTTAAAAAGGCACAATATCTGTATTGCCCACAACTTTACTGCAAATATCACAGCCACCTAGGTTATGATGCATTTTAGACAATCTCCAAAAGAACAGAACAATTAGCTAGAAACATGCCACATGCTAGCAGGTAGAACAGGAAAAGATTGGATATGCTGTGGTCTTAAAGTGGGGAGAGGGAATGATATTTAAGCAAAACATATTAGAAACCTATTTCTAAAGAATGACGACAGAGGAGACAGAAATATCAAAACTTTAACACACAGCAGTTCTCGTACACATTCAATTATTAAGTAGACACATTCAGTTAATATCAAATTTACTGAAGTATCTTAATATTATGGTAAGCAGCCCTTCTTGAATTTTGAGCATTTTTTATCAGAATAATTGTACTAGAATTTCTTCCATGCAAAAAAATAATAATAATGAAGTATTTTATACACCCCAGAAAAAATAAGAATCAATGCAAGCAACACCTTAACACGATCCAACTTCGTATGTTTATGACAAAAACTAAACTACTGTATTATTTTTTCTAATAGCAGTTGAACTGCAGCTCAGCTGAAATTAAATCCATTAGTACCGCAAACAGTTAAAAATTACAGTCAAATCACCGCCATACGATTCGAAATATTCATATACGAGGTTTCTTGCTTACATCTGTCCGAAAAAATTGCGACTGCAGCGGGAAAATCTTCACCTTCAAGAAAGAAAATTTCGCAATTTTTCCCCCTCCACAATGTCACTTCGTAGAAAACCTTAATCAAGTAACGGGAGACTAAACATATTCAAATGCATCTTTTATTTTTTATAATTCATCGGAGAATGCATGATAAAAATTAACAGGTTTAAAAAGATAAGCAGAAAGTAAATAAATTATTAAAACATCGACGAACAAATTTGAGTTTCGCCCTTTCAACAATAGTTTTAAGACATATTGCAACTTACAATGAATACGCAAATTACAACTTACCCTTAAATAACAAAACAATTCAAGTCGTTGCTGCACGACAACTTTCACGGCAATGTCAATGATATTTATGTTTCTTCACTTTTATCTATTACGAATCTTGCCATGTACACATACGTAGAAAACACTCCAATTTTTCAGTCACTTCAAATAATATTAATATTCCGCACAATTTCAAGGATCTTAAACAGCACAATTCAGCAGGTTAAAATCATTACGCACACAAACTTAAAAAACTTCGCAAAAAGCAGAACTTATTATTTGGAAACGAAAACATGGCGGACACAACCACTGTAGAATTTAAAAACTCTTGAGCTTGACTGAAAAAAGTTAATTAAAAATAGCAGCTCTAAGATGAATACACAAGAAATCCCTCGGGAAATCAGAAATAATTCTACTTTCTCAAGGAAGAAATCTAATGGGAAAGCAATTTACATAATTTGTTTCAGGATGCATAGAAAAATGATCTTGTTTTCAGTTTTGCGATGCGAAACCGCCAACATCCTTATACAAATACGTACTGGTGCAAAGAAAATGGAAATAAAAGTGACTTTGTCAGAAATTCCAAAGCTTTAGTGACAATATTATATTCATAGATATAAAATAAGAAATTTATATCGAAAACTCTTTTTTTAAATAACGTCTGGTGAAAGTAAATGCCAGAATATTACTCATTTAAACTTCTCATTATCTGAAAATGTAGATAAATTATTATAAAAAGGAGCACAGGATTGAATTCTATATAGTATTATTTTATATAAGTAAAAATCACAATTTTCAACTACATCATAATTTGTAATTATTTTAGACAATTCCAAGAAGTCACCCACTTAGCATAGTGGCTAAAAAGTATTCATCTATATTTTTCGATTTGCATTCGAATTCAGGTTGAAACGATGATTTCTATAAAATCTGAAAAGCTCTTTTAGTTGTAATTTGATTTAGATGGGAGTAAATGCTAACATATTGTTATTAGTAAAATATTAACTGGAAAGAAGCTACAAATTGAAACATATTTTAAACTGATTTAATAAGTAGATCTGAAGTGAATAGTGACAACAAAATGTCAGAACCATTTCGCGCCATAACTTTTTTTTTCCTCTACTGAGATGTCTTATTGAGGTGATTTTTTTTTTTTTTTTTTTTTTATTATTATGTATGGTGAAACACAACCAGAAAATAAAGATTTTCTGTTTTAGCTTTCAGTTTGTGCAGTGGAGCAATGTTAAATGAAAGCTGAGTAAATTCTAAAAAGAATGACATGATAAATACATGTGTAGGATTTGAAATAAATACGGTAAAGTGAGTTTCAAGAAAACATAATAAATTTCGGTTTATCGTTTTTATATGGAGACAGCTGAAAGCATGGCATCCTAGGATTAGCTTTCAGTGCCGCCTTTTGAACTTTGAGGCCCGGGGCACAAATATGGAGTACGGTATCCCCCAGTAAGAAAAAAGTTAATAAATAACGAAAGTCTTTCATTCTGGATTCAAGAAAGGAAAATGTACACCATTTATTCTTATTTAAATAGTAATACTTAAATTATAACAATTAACATAACATTTAATTTACAAAGGCCATATGCATTCAAACTTATTCAAATTAAAATAAAGTATCGTTTAAATTTTTAATAAAATATGGTGCTTTATAATTTTAAAAAAAATATTCGATCCTATAAATAAATAGTATTTGGATTGTGTTAAAAAATGTTTTTAATTTTTTTTACCATTTTGTATAAAATTACTTTTAAATTTGGATTTTTTATACGCGATAATGAAACCAACTCACTTGAAAATGATCCGCAGTTAAATAGTTTGCTATTTCAATGTGTCAAAATTTGCTGGCTAAAACTGCTTATATAGAGATTAAAATAAAATCAATGCACAAGTATCTGGTTTTGGAAGTTGGAGAGGAGAAAAGGAGGTCCCAAGACTTGCATTGCCGACAGTGGTGGCGATTGGAGGGCAAAAAATTATAGGCACCTAAAAGTACCCCAGAATATAGAGAGTAGACAACAAAATTTAGTTACAAAATCATTTAGCTTTCCCGGACACTTTTTTTATATATAATTCGTAGTTTTAGGCGGCTAAAATGAAATAAAAATTTAATTTTTCCGCAAAAAGTGTGGAGGGGGGGGGGCCAGTCGAAGTCACTGATTGCCGATAAGAGTCGCTAGAGGTCTTAATCCGGCCCTGCTCAGAAACGCAACTATTAGCATTGTTTTAGGGTATATGCTGAAAGGATCAGTTAATAGGCACAGTATGGGTAAGGTTACCATAATTTTTTTAGTTGAAATCCGGACACACGGGGAGGGGTTGAACGGTCTTGGAAGGGGGTTAAAGTATGGTATGAAATTCTAAAAGCTGTCTACGACCTTTTTTCATAACACTAACACAAGCACCGAAACTGAGGAAGTGAAAAAAATGTAAGACTTCATAATGCAAAGGAAATCTATATATTAATACGTGAAGAAAAAACTTAGTACCCAGGGACGTGGCGAGTGTCTCAAATCTGGGGGGTGTGAGATCCAAAAAATGCCGACTCTCATAATGAACTTCGCAGACTTAAAAGACAAATATTTTTAGAGTGTCTACTATACATGCATGTTCCTACTGTGATGCATAATATCATTTTCAATGATGAGGACGCGAAATATCTAAGGGCTCAAACAAAGACAAAAGACCTGCCTTCAAATATGGCATTAAAAAAATAAAGACAAAATTTAGCTTAGCAAAGGCACGATTTTATTCCCTCCTCGATAGGAAGTCTTAACTCTCGATGGAAAATAAACTCGTCCTCTATAAATCACTTTTCAGACCATTGATTATCTGTGCTTTCCCAATGTATGTGTGTGGGTGCAACCCATCAGAAAAACTGGGAGAACTGCAAGAAAGATATTACAAATGTCCTCAGAAACAAAATTTATTCGTAAACATCTGAAACGCAAAACCATTTGGAATTTATTCAAAATATAGCCATAAAATATTTGAACAAAATGGATAATAGATATTAAAGAATCCGCAAGAGAGATTCAAGTGCATGAACCTAGTTTAGGAACAGATGCAGAGCAAAGGGCTATTTAGAAGTACCCTCACATCAAAACTTTCTGAATCGCCATATAGCCTGATTTGGCCAATATAATCAAAAAAACATATCAACAATACAGTACAATTTTATTAATATAAATTATTTCATTATCGCTATAATTACTTTGAACTGAATTTTATTTCTTACCATTATTAAATTGAATTAATCATGAATAATACATTCTGATACATAAATAATATAAATATATATAATATTTAAAAAATACGAATAATAATCAATCCTTAGGCGCTTAACATAGCATGCCACTAAAATTTCATTCATAGATGTAGAAAATAAAAAAATCACACTCTAAAAGCTCAAACCATTGGTCATTTCTTATTAGTGAAATATTTATTGTAATTCAGGTATTTAAAATATTATGAAAAAAACACATCAAGGTGTTAATTTTTTTAAATATGCAAACAATGAAATAATCAATTTCATTAATATTTAATTTTTTACATTTAAAATTTGAGAATTATTTCATTTAGAATCAAAAGTGAAATGTTTTTACAGAGTAGATATGTGGCCAAATCATTATTCGTTACATCACTAATCTCGATGTTAAAAGAAAAAAAAAAAAAACTTCTTCGAAATTCAACTCAATCTGAATTTCCGTTTGTTACTATTATGTACACGACATTCGAACGGAAAAAGGTTCCTTTATTCCTCATCCGAGTAGTTGGAAAATCGAAAACATTCGCTGGTAATATATATTGTTGCACAAAATCTTACCGTGGGTGTACGGTGTAAACAGTCCAACACGCAGGATAATGGAGAATGAAGGTTTATTTACAAATATGCAGGAAAACACATAGCACAGGTACAGGAAACAAGAGTCCTTGCACAGATTACCAATGCAAATAGACAACAATTCACAGGTAATGACAGATCAGCACTTTGATATCTAACAGCACAAACAGTCAGCAAATAACTAGTAACGACAATAACAGCTCAGCTCACCGGCTGATTAGCTCATAAAGCGGATAGAACTCCGAAGACGCTCACGCTTCAAAGTGAAGTAACCAGTCGATCAAAGACACTACCGTGATCCAAACGCGGTCTTATATACTCTCCCCGATAGACCGTGACGTCACATAGAATTTTCAGGAAAAACCTGGATCTCGGCCCCCTAATAGAAATATCGAGAAAAGGGTCGCATCTTCGGGAATCATCTATTTGTCGCCAAGGTCGCCAAATTTGTCGCTAAATCGGCAAAATGGTCGCCAAGTTTGTCGCCAAGGTCATGCGTGCCATAAGAGTCTCTGAGGTCACTCCATGCTTAACCTTGTAAAACTCTCTTCCCAACCATAAGACTTGCATTGCTGGGAAGTGACTTTCCGTGATTGTAACAATATGCAAAAATTTTCAGAATTTTTTAGATCTATTAAAACAAATCATGTTAAATAAGCAAATAATTAATGCAACAAAAGCAATGTAAAATAATGAAAAGCAATGCAACTTGGATAATTCGAAGCTAATTTAGAAAATCTATGTGTAAAAGTAAATACAGCATGTGAAAACGGCAATTTTAACTAAAAAAAGCAAGAAAAGATCTATTTTTAAAATCTAACACCTTTAATAAAGAATACGTAATGAATAAATAAACAGTGTGAAATTTTAAATAACAAAGTAATAATATTTATTGATAATTTTTTAATAATTTTAATAAACTTATTTAAAGTTTAAATTTAAAATAATTTAAAAAGTGAGAAATATTTAATTGCTGTTTTGATTGGATTCTAGAGTCAATAAAGAACCTCAAAAAGATTTATTCACGATCGATGAGCATACAAAATAAGGACGAAAGCAATTTAGAAATATAAAAGAATTTACAACTTTCATTCTTGACATTTAAGTAAGCACAATAAATTCCAATTACAGATTATATTTAGGCATTATGCGTATAGAAAGTTTAAGGAAATAGAGAAGAAAACGAATTACTTACGAATTCGGATGAAAAATGTTTGAATTACTAAGTTCCACAGTAATAATAATGATTTAATTCACTTATAGTAAAGCAGGTTTGGTGTATGCAAGTCGCACTGTACTTTATCAGTTACACTCCCGCTTTCTGTATTGAGATTTCTTTGTGTTACCTTTAAATTTACGACTGTTCAGGATAGTGTCCATTTGAATTTCCTGTCCAATAAGAAGTTAGGGGTTTTTGTAATGTAAAAACAACTGCATTCCCCTCATCATAAATCTGTCAGTCTGTGTCTGTTCTACCTCTTTTTTTCACAAATGGTGCAACCCGAGGACACCATGAAATTACAGGATTCTTAATCTGTCCTGCTCGTGAAAGCTTCCAGGTTTGGAAAAGAAATTATTTTGCGTAGTGGTTTCCTTACGTGGTATATTTCAATGTTTTTGGACATAATTATCAAGATTTTGGAACATAAATGCTGACATTTTACATAAGAGAAAGAACGCCCCTCAAAATGAGAGAAAATTAATGATACTGCACCCTTGAATAGTTGGGTACTCAGATGAGAAAATTGTAACAAAACGCTTTTTAGAAAAAAGCATATATGTTCACTTCTGTCAGAAAGCTCTTCATATGTAGTTCTTCAAAAATATTTGATCTTTCATTTTTAAAGACGCTTTTTTATGACCATCTTTTCTTTTGAATTCTAGGGAATGAACATTTTTAATAGAGAAAAAGGAATATAAAAAGTTCCCAAACTTAATTTTCAAGTAATCGTTTGTTGCTGAGGTCAGCGGCATAAGATTGTGACATTTCTTAAAATTCCCCAAACAGTTTGCATTTGAATAATGTAATTATTATTAGCAGCTAACAACGTTACATATTTTAAGAGGCGGAATTTTACACTCTCGGGATTGAAAATGTTTCAATGCAATCACTGAACGTTACTGCTAGTCAAGTTTCCTTCTTTATAAAAAAAAATCTATAATAGAAAAAAAATTTATAGTAAAGTTGGAGAGAAAAGTTCATTCATTCATATAAACTTAGCAAGGAAAGGTTAAAATATGCAGCTTTTAAATGCTATTCAGTTGGTTGTAATAAATGTTAGTAACCGCATAATTAAAACATATGCTCACTTGAAAGAAACTGTTTCACACTGAGTTAATATTTGTATCCTGTTGTAAAATAAATCGCATCATTGTGGCTTGTATATCAAATCAACAAAATTTTTATATAAAATATATTTTTTATAAATATATGATGAAAGCTAACATACTAAATGAATGGTATTAAAAAATTGTTAGCATCTCTCAAAGTTTCTTAAATATATATTATAAGAAATTATATAAATATTTATTCCTTTTCTATGTCAGGGAAAAATTTTCATAAATGTTTTCTTATATTTCAAAATATAAAAATAATATGCAAAATAATCCCACAGTAAACATTGAAATTTAAACTGTCTTTTCATTTTTTGTTTATTGTTCCTCAATTCTTCTGTCGAATTAATTATTTTTTAGATTCTAAGGTATTAAGAAAACGTAGTATTGCTATTTTCTCTTTTAAATCTTCTGAAAAAAAAAAGAGTAATAAAGACTTAAGATAGATGAGGATATTTGCATTAAAAACTCTTTACTTTCTCAGATGCGAAGTAAACAACAACAAAAATTATAAAGGCCAAAAAATTCGACAGCGAGATTTTGATGATTTTCTGCGTTGGAGTCCCCGAACACGAAAAAAACATGGGTCGTTTTGTTCTAGCAAAACGAGCGAAGAGTTGCACAGTGAAAATTGCGAAAATTGGTATATTTCTGTTTTTTCTGAGACGTTGCGCGAACGGAAAAAATAGATTATTGATCTAAATTAAGATAAGATATTTAATTTATTTAGTTTATTTAAACCATAAAACAAGCATAAAAAACTAATAAATAATAACAAAAAAGGCGCGATTTTTCAATTTTTCAATAACTTTAAGTACGATGAGCGAACGGAAGATGTTAACCGATTTTAATTTTCTTATGCCGTTTTTGTTCTTACTACAATAGGCAACTTTTCCGCACTAAAGCGTTCCGAAAAAAAACTATTTATTTTTTTTTCGACCACCCTACTGCGGATGTCATCTGACATCTGAATGCACGCTGTCTTACGCTGTGCTCTGGTGTCACGTCGTTTTCTATCCTCCTACACAGTGGCGAATCCAGGATTTTCGTCTGGGGGGGAGGAGGATGAAGTCATAAAAATTTTGTATCATCGATATCTCATGGCTTATGTAAGTCAACACTTTAAATTTACTCACCTGACAATAAGGATCACAAAGGACACTACAATACTTTCAATAATTTAATAAAAACACAATGAAATAACTAGCAAAAAAGTGTTTTCGACCGCGTTAACGCTACAAGTACGAGTGGAATGACTATAAAAGCGGGAAAATTTTCGATCCTGTCAAGCCAGAAAGCAATGTTGCCACATTTAAAAAAAAGCATTTGGTTTAGCTATGGAGGAGACTGCAGCCCCATAGCCCCCCCCCCCCCGGATTCGCAAGTGCTCGTACAAGATACACAATGAATTCTAAAATTATATTAGAATTAATAAATAGCGTACCTCACGCATTCCATCTGAGAATGAGAAGAAATCGATTCTATTGTCAACTTTTTAATATTTTTTTCAGAAATGCTACTTATAGCTTTGATAATTGCGTGAGAAATTAATATCTCTACTAATAATAAAAGCGGATGTGTGTGTCTTTAGGCGTTCTCCTGAGCAAACCGTTGGGCCAAGAGCTACCAAATTTGGCTCAAATATACTTTAGAGGGTTGGAATGTGCACTTAGCAACGATTTCTTTCTTACTTTTTTTTGAAATTTCAGTTAACTAAAAATTAAGCTAAATTCTGACATTTTTCATCTATAACTTCTAGAAATATTATCAGACAAAGACGAGTTTTACATCATCTTAAAATTCAAAATTGTGCAAAAAATTCTGTCGTGCAATTTTTTCCTGATTTTTGACAATTTTTTAAAAATCTTTTTATATCTAATTTGCAACAATGCTTTGCACTGTTGAAGTGAAACTTAAACCGTTTGTCACATTTCTACAAATATTTAATCGCGTGTTTTTCTTCCGCTGCTGAAAGCTAAGGAATGAAGAATGGGTTAATTTTTTCATATCTTATGACAATGTTAAAACAAATTTTTACTTGCTTACTATATATCGTTAAATGTTTAAAAATACTATGCTGATGGAACAGTGAGTATCAAGTTAGGCATAACAGATTTAATTGAAATTAAACATAACAGTTATTCCCAGCAAACCAGCTGGTCGCCAAAGGCGACTAGTACCCAATAATGGAAGTAAAAAAAATCTATATATCGTATTAATTCGAATTTAATCTATGAATATTTTGAAATAAACTTTCGCCGGGACTATTTTGTTATAAAAAATTACCATTTAACGATAAACTCGGAGCTTTCAAAACTTTCTTATAGCATGTCGAAAAAGCACCAGTTCACCAGTGGCGTAAGAGTTAAGGCAGAGAGTTATGACAGTGGAATTTTAATCGAAAGTCGAAGGTCATGGGTTCTATCCTGGCTGTGTTCTTAAACAGCATTGTTATATTCGAGGTTTCGCTCCAGGCGAAAAACAAAATGTGGTCCAGTTCCCACTAAAACCTACCTCTCCGTTTAAATGTTATGCCATAAATTTTACGCGAAAGAAAAATGTTTCAAATTTTCCTCTTCTTGTCAACTTAATTGAAATTCCCTGGGTTGATAAGATAAGAGTTCTTGGTCTTCATATTTTCAATAAATTTTCCGTTCAACCTCACTTTTTGCACTTAAAAAATAAAATCTTTAGACTTCTTAACGCTATTAAGTCTGTTAGTGGTAAATAAAAGGGCATTAGATCAACTTATCAACTCAAATATAAGAACTATTGATTATGCTTGTCCGATATTTTCTCTTGCGTGCAAATCAGATCGAAAGAATTAGAAGCTCTATACAATTCTGCTTTAAGGTACGATACTGGTTTACCGATGTTTAGTCCTCTTTCACATCTCTACAAGGAAGCTGATGTTTCTCCCCTAAGTATAAGACACGATTGCTTCATAGAAGTTTTCTTAATCAAGCATTGCAAGCTGGGTGAATTTTCTCCATTACTTTTTGGACCGATTCTACTATCTCAAATTCTTCTCCTTTCGCAAAAGAATTGCAAAATATTTTGAATTCTGGTAATCTCTGCATTGCCGATATACTAAAATGTGGAGGAGTTTTCTGATGATGATGATGAAGCTGTTTGAGATGTATGCTCGCTCCTTGGCTGCTTTATTTCAAATTATCCTTATTTCAAAATTCTGAGAATAGCAAAACTTGGAAAAATTGAAAAAGAAAATGAAAAATTAAGAAAACATGGTCTGAATCAAAGATTATCGTGGATATGACGTAAAAATTTTTGAATGGCGAAAATCTTCTTTTTGGGATGTAGAGAGAAATAAAAAAAATCCATGGAAAAGAAAGTGGGAGGCAGCCCATCTCCGCATGAAAAAAATTTCTTTGATGTTCAAAACGTTGACATTGAAAAAGCAAATGCTCCAGGGTTTCTTTAACTTTGTATGAGGTGCATAATGATGTAGATGTGAGTTGGAATCTGAAAAGTTTAGCACTAGTTGGATACGTTTTACAAGGAGAGGTCACGACTTGGGAAATTCAATTCGGGATGAAACTTGGCATATTAGTAGCATACCATTAGGGTGTTCACCCATCAATCTAAAAAAATGCAATGGCCAGCCAATTCAGAGGAAATGGCCCTCAAACTTTGGGCACAACTTATATACCAGTAACTTTTCTCGAGAAACCAGTGCTCAGATAGCTCAGATGTCAGCGTGCTCGCTTATCATTCGGAAGGTCCGCAGTTCGGTCCTGGCTGAGGTTTCCTTATTTTTATTTTTTTTTTCAAAATTATTCCAAATTAAATTAAAAATTTGAAAAATATTTTAAATCAAAACTTTAATTATTTTTATGCAGAAAATAACTTTATTTATATGATACTTGAATTACAGATAAAATAATAATAAAAATAATATATAAACGGTAAAATAATTATAAATACATCTTTAATGGTGATAAATATTATCTATACTTAAAATTCTCATTCTAAATTCGTTGAAAGTTTTAAATTATTGGGTTTTTATATTCACAAATTCTTCGTTCTTATTTTATCTTGGAAACAGTAGAGAGCAGATGTTAATATATTGAATACATATGCAGATGGTCCAATATTTTAATTCTGGAATAAAAATAGCAGAGAGCAGCTGTTAATCTATTAAATGCGTAGGCAGATGGTCCGAAATTTCAATAATTGAAAAGGGATCAATGGATAAATGGCTTTACTCATTATCGTATGAAATTCTTCGACAGTGCTTTTACTTCTATTGCTTTAGAAACCCTCAACAAACGAGGTTATTCACCTTGGATTTTGAAGTGTTTCGCATTGCTTTTTGATTAAATTAGCATAATACAGAGAGTTAAAATATTCTAAAGTGAAAATGTCTTTGAATTATAATACTGCTAGTGTGTCGGAGGTTGAAGATGGAACCACACAAAAATCACTATACAGTGAAGTGTCCCAGTTGAGCTTAAAAGATGCTGTTATTTATTATCAAGGTTTACTGGCTCAAAATAATTTAATTTCATCAGAATCTTCAGCTTCAATTTCTCATGAAGCAATCTTGACGGGTGAAGAAAATTTCCAAAATACTTTGGCCATCCTGGCTGAAAACATTATTGTGAGTGATGAAGAACTTATTCATGAAAATGAAAGGTATCAAGAAAGTTATTTTCTGCACAAAAATAATTATCGTTTTAATTTAAAATATTTTTTAAATTTTTAATTTAATTTGGAATAATATTGAAAAAAACGCAGCTAGGACCGAACTGCGAATGGTAATCGAGTGCGCTGACATCTAAGCTATCAGAGCACTGGTTGCTTGTAAAGAGTTACTGGTATATAAGCTGTGCCCAAAGTTTGAGGGCCATTTCCTCCGAATTGACTGTGTATTGCACTTTTTTAGATTAATGGGTGAACACCCTAATGGTATGCTACTAATATGCGAAGTTTCATCACGAATTGAATTTCCCAAGTCGTGACCTCTCCTTGTTAGTACGGAACCGAGAAATAAGGACATCGTTCTTGCGACTAGAAGGGTATATTCGGAGTTGAGGCCGGTTTTCATTTAAAAAATAAAATTCGTGGTGGTATTTTGAATTTTTCCATTCATTTTTAGCTTCTTCATGAGTATGATTTTTCATGAGAAGTAATAGATCTTCGTGCGAAATCCATTGAGAGATCAGGGAGCTTGGTGCTTTACGGGGCAGGGAGTCTACGTATTCGTTTTCGGCAATGCCTGCATGTCCAGGGGTCCAAACAAACTCGATGGATTGAATGCTCCCAATAATTTTGTAAATTTCATGGCCGAGGAATTTGATACTTTTGGAGTGAATATTCGAACATTGTAAAGCTTTTAATACTGAGAGGCTGTCACTTAGTAAAACGTATTTTTTGTTATCGTTGATGAGATTATTGATAGCAGTAAGTATTGCGAGGGCTTCACTAGTGAAAATGCTATTATAATTGGAAACTGATCCAGCCTTGGTCACTCCAGTTGTGAAATTTTTGGACGCTATAGAGCATTTTTCGTTAGATTTTGAGGCATCTGTTGCGATTATAATTTTGTATTTCCAGTATAAATTTTTATATTCGTTGAAAAGGCTTTGCACAACAGGATTTGAAAAGGTCTTTGTTTAAAAAGGTAGAGTATCTAAAGAAAAACGAATTTTTTCTTGTTTTTGAAGAGGGGGATAAGAAGGTATTAAAAAATTTATGTCAATTCCCAGCTTATTAATTTGCTCCGAGAGTCGGATTGAGAGTGGAACTGGATTCTTCAATCGTAATCGACGTGTTAAAGGTTGAAGGTAGTGAAACAGAGGAGAAATCTCTCCTGAAGTTATATTTTTTAAGAAAAAACGTTTGGCCAACATTCGTATACGTAACGGTAAGGGAATTTGACCTGCTTCTTTTAAAAGGATCGGGATGGGAGTCCACTTGGGTAGCCCGGTGGCAAAACGCAGTACGGTATAAGATTTCGATAGTGAGGATTTCGCTTTTGCTAGATGAAATGAATACGTGGCAACCATATTCTAATTTGCTACGTATAGTTGCGTTAACTATTTGTAATAAGTGAGTGGTTCTTGCACCCCAAGAATTGGCTGCGATAGCTTTGAGTGCGCTAAGTCGTTTAATAGTAGCCTTTTTTAGGTGTAAGAAATGTTGCTTGAAACTAAGATTGGCAGAAAAAATTAGGCCTAGAATTTTGATTTTAGAATTCCAAGGAATATTTTGTTCGTATAATTTTAAGTGGGAAGACGGGATTTGTTTAAAATTGGAAAAATCAATGACTTCGCATTTCTCAATTTGGATTTTGAGTTTCCATGTATTGCACCATTGACTGATTTTGTTCAGGGAGAATTGCATATATTTGAGTGCAGAAGAGAGGTTTGAATCACTGCAGTATAATAAAATATCGTCAGCATAGATTAAACATTCTGTTTTGTGATGTATTGCTTCGAAAATATCCATCATGTAAGTCGTGAATAAAAAACCGCTTAAGACTGTCCTGAGGAATGCCGCGAAAGGAAGACCTCATAGTAGAAGCAGAGTTTCTCCAAAAACATTAAACTTCCTTTGGTGAATAAAATTATGAAGCCATTTTGCAGCATTTCCTTTTATCCTAAGTTGAAGTATTTTATACATCAATCCATCCCTCCAAACAGAGTCATAAGCGGAAGCTATTATCTAATTTGATTAGAATGAAATATTTTTTCATCATTTTTCGCCTGGATGATTTTATGACGGACGAGGGAAAGTATGTAGTTACAGTCTTTTTGTAGTAAAAAACCAGCATGATGAGGATGAAATTTTCTGTGTATTCCCGAATTGATGAATCTATTTGGAATTAATCTTTCAAAAATTTTGCAAACTACCGAAGTTAAAGAGATGGGTCTGTACGATTGGATATTCTTGCTGTCCTTTCCTGGTTTCAGTATAGGTAAGATTTTTGCTATATGCCATTCAGAAGGAATTTCTCCGGTTGACCAATTTTCGTTGTAAATTGAAAGTAAGTTTGATTTGAAGCTAGTGGGAAGATTTTTAATGAAGTTTGCTGTGATACCATCACGTCCTGGGGAAGTATTAGGAGTTTTCTGGAGAACATAATGAAATTCATCTACAGAAAAAGGATTATTGTAGTCGTTTTCTTCATTACTAGAAAAATCGAAAGGGATAAATTCTTCAATGGGATTTTGTTCATAGTGACTCGCAAAAAGGTTGGCTAGTTTGTTTGGATCCGAGATCAAAGTATTGGAAATTTTAATAGAGTTGGTATTTTCAATTGAATGATGATTTCTGTTATAAATAGCTCTGATTATTTTATAAATTTTTCCTGAATAACCAGTATTTTCGCAAGTATTACTCCAATACTGCCTTTGACGTTTAGAAATTAAGTTATTTAATTGTGCAGAAAGTTTTTTGTATTGTATCCAAAAGGGACGAGATAAGTAGGTTCTGGCGAGGCGAAGGTATTTCCTTTTTTGTCCAAGAAGAAAACTGCATTGGGAGTTCCACCATGGAGCATTTGCTTGTGAATGTATTTTATAACTTGAGGAAAATGAGAAAACGATATTTTTACAGAAAGATTCGAAATCGTTATAGTTTTGAAAGTCTTGTTCAGAGATTTTATGCTGTTGCAAATGATTTTGAATTTCGACCCAGTTAGTTTTTTTCTTTAGAGTAAAAGAGGATTTTTTGTATTAAAGTAAATTTGAATTCGTAAATGATCGCTTCCATATGGATCTGAAAGAACTGAAAATGTAATATATGGATAAATATCAGAACTAACTATACCTAAGTCTAATAAGGAGGATGAATAAGAAGTAAAATGTGTGGGAATACATATATTTATTAAATTCAAATTATTTTCGAGAATCCAGTTGAGAAAAGCTTCACATCCTTGACTGGTTTGAGATGCACCAATCGCCGGATGTTTTATGTTAAAATCTCCAACAATGATATACGGAGAGGAAATTTGATTAATCAAACAATTTAACCAATCTGTTGAAAAACAACCTGTAGGTGAATAAATATTAATAATCGTAAAAGGAAATTGTTATATTTTTATATATACAGCTTGAACTTCAGTATTTGAAGTCGGCATCTGCAGTTGTATGCATTGACTGGAGAATTTTGAGTCGACTCCAATTAAGAGGCCACCTCTGCCACTATTTGAAAATCTGTCCTGGCGGTAAATAACTCTGTTGGGGATGTAAAAATTATAGAGGGTTTGAGAAAGGTTTCCTGGAGGGAAAAAAAATCAAATTTTGGGAAAAGCGTTCGGCACCATTGTCTTTTATTACGAATGCTTCTAGCATTCCATTGAAAAAGTGAAAAACTAATGCTATTGAACATGATGAAAAAAGCAAAAGGAACAGCAAAAAAAAAAAAAAAAAAAAAAAAAAAAATTATTATGAACACACAAAGGCAAAAAAAAAAAAAAAAAGGATTAGATATGCATTTGATGCTCAAAGGAGGAAACAGTCTTTGAGGAGCAAGGACTGGTAGAATTTTCAAATGATAAATATTGGAGAAACTTTAACAGTAGAAGAACTAAGTTCGAATTGTTTATCGGTTCCAATTTTTGGAACTTCATACTTAGTTTTTTTCGATTTTGGGAGTCTTTTGATTTCATTTTCATTTAAATTTTTATTCAAAGTTTCTTCAGTGATATTTTTAAGTGCTAAAGTAATGCACGAGAGATTCTTCATTATATGTTCGTTGTATTTGTCCATCGTTTATTGGAGTAATAATGCTTGTGAATTTATCATTTCCATGAACAAGTTTTTTTGTTCAAGCATTTGCCGACTGAGGATTTCAGTCAATTCTTCTTTTGTCACATAGTGAGTTTTATCTTGAGCATGATTATTATGAGATGTTGAAGTAACAGATGAATAGGATTTTTTATCGATATGAAATTTTCGTCGAGTATCGATAAAGGAGAGATGATTTAAACATTTAAATTTCAAGAATTTCCTTTCCTCCTCTCTTTTAGGACATTTGAAGTCGGTAGCCTTATGGGGACCTTTGCATAAAATACAGGTCAGTGTGGGAGAGGTGTAGGATTTAATATCATGTTGTTCTCCACACTTTTCGCATATGAAGTCGTTTTTACTTTCTCGTATACGTAGCCACTCCCGTAATGTTTAGTGAGCTACTGAAGACATTCTCAAATTCATTTTTATTTCTGCGCCCCCGTTCTGCCTGCGCCATTGGCGGGGGCCAATCTCGCCACCCCCTCGGTACGGCCCTGAGGATTAGTAGTAACAATGTTATCTTAGCTACTGATGCGTCTAAATCAGCCCATTTTACTTCTATTTCTGCCTATAATCTTAATACGCAAAAAGTTTTTACACGATAATTCCAAATGTTAATAGCACTTTTACTGTGGAATGCTTAGCCATCATCATGGCTATTAAATTGCATGTTAAAGACAATTATCACTATATCATCCTTAATGACAGCAAAAGTGTCTTAGAATCCTTAAAATCAGTTACCCATAAATCTCCACTCGTCATGCTTGAACTACACAATTTTTTTTCTTTTTTCCCTTAATCATTCATTGTTAATTACTCTGATCTGGGTCCCGGGTCACAGGGGAATTACACCGAACGAAGAAGCAGATCGACTTGCAAAATCAGTAAATGAGAACATAGGAAAATGGCTAAGTGTTGCAGCAGAAGATCTCATTGTCGCTATAAGAAAGAAATATATTGAGAAAAAAAGGAAAATTGCTGGAAAATATGCAAATATTTTCAAGACTTTAAACGTTTGGATACGATAAAGAAAAAACATAAACTCATGAACGAAACAAGGACTGCTAACTGTGAATTTTGCACCCATGCTGAAGAAACTATATCGCACATTCTTTTTCATTGCCCAAGGTAGAGTGATCCCCGACTTCAGCTCTTAAAAGAAATTCGAGATCTGAACTCTGTTTACTCCAATGCATCCCTCCAAAGCCTATTAAGTTTGGACAAGAATGCCAAGATCAAGCTGAAAAATTCTTCTTGTCTTCAACTGCTTCTAGTTTTTATTGTACAATATCATTTTCATTGCTTAATTTTTTCCCCCTTGGCTTTTGCTGTTTCTTTAAAAGTTTGGGTTTTTTTCATATTTTCGCTTGTAAAATTGTTTATTTGTTTCTCTTCTTGTAGCACAAGTAACGATATCAAGCTTGTGCTTGTAGCAAAAGTTACAACTCTGTACAATAAATAAATAAATAAACAAATAAATGGTATATTTTGTATTGAATTTACTTCAGAATGATAATCTCAAACAAATGATATCAGAAATATTAAAAGAAATCACAAAAACAAAAATTCCAAGCGCATGGTTTTTATCTCTTTTTTTAATTAAACATCAGGAGTGTTTGCTCTTTCAAAAATCAATCAAGGAGCCGCCTCCGTGCTACTATCTTCTCACCTGAAAAGGAATTGATAATATTTTAATATAAGCAATCGAAAAATAGGAATTTTTTCCATTAAATAAGATATTGTTGTTTCTCTTAAATTCTTCCAATAATAATGAATCTTTTCTGCTTGTGTAACATCTGCAGTTTAGAAATAAGGGCCTGTCATTTGCAGATTTTTAAAATACGGCCTTCTCAAGAGAGCTGAAATACCAAATATACCTTGACAATAATATTATTCACAGACTTAAGACAATTCAAGCTAACAATTAAAATTACTCAAGACTGAAGATACATGAGAACAGGGGAAAAAATATCTATACAAATAATTCTCTTGTGCAACTCCCAGTAAATGCGTTATTTAACTATAGGATTTGGTAACATCTACAGCAACTGATGGATAACAAGACTTCACTTTCCAAATATAAACAAGCGAGTGCGATTTGGTTTGAGCTCTCTTTGCAATGAGTTATACATGAATCTCAACATTGCTGTTAAATATGATCGAAACAACGAATTCAAAGTGCAAATAAATCAACTGAAGAAAGTTTTGAAAGTTTTGTCGTCCAAGGAAAAGGAGAATAATTAGTTTCAATATGCTCACTGCAAAATACGGTGCGGTCGCCAAAATGGAACTTCTTTGGAGCGATTATTTGACAAATGTGATAATCATGAAGCTTTTTTTTCTTTACTTTTGGCAAGATTTTTCACGATTGGCACGATTATGGCGAGCTTGGCGACGAGACCGCGCCAAGTTCTTCAGTCTTACCATTTTCTTTGTTAGTTTCATTTGAAAGTTGAATTTGTCTTCTAAATGTCTACAGAATCAAGAAAAGATCTTTTTCAAGTCCAACAAATTTATTTTGAGCTGATATAAGTTAAAGCAAATCTATTAAGCTCAACCATAAATGCGTCTTTGCTAGGATGCACATTACCCTCATTATAGCGAGAAAAGCGAGCAGGGTTTGAGTAGAAATCCTCCTGTGGGTTGGCAAGCGTTTGCGAGTCCTCAAGTACTCATAAAAGCTTGAAAACTCCAACATAACCTTTATCAAAAACACGAACAATAGATATCCAACGCATAATATAGGAAAAACTTTTCTTTATCTATGTTTGGAATCTTCGTTACATTTTCAGGAAGGGTACTTGAGTATTTTGAATGTAAAAAAATTAAGAAGCATGTTTGAAATTATTTCAGTAATACAATCAGTGAAGATTACTACTTTCACGTGAGATACCAAAGCTGATTAAATAGTAAAATAATTAACAAAATTTCTGGAATGCAATTTCAGAAGAAATTCAATAAGTAATATGATATATTTTAATTTAGTTATAACATGTTTGAAACGTCGTCAGATACGAATTACGTAATCATTACTTCCTAAAACATTCTCAACGAAATTTATTTCTTCATTTATATTTTAGTAATTTTAATAAATCATTTCCCTTTTAAAGTGAGTAATCTGCTTTATTTTGTCTGAAGAAAATGCATCTTGCTGTGCCAGTTATATAAACTTCTAAATATTTCATAAATAAAAACCATAAGTAATACAATATGTGTTTTTTTAATAATATGAGAAAAATTCTAATAAGAAAAAGAATTTTTTTTGTTTTATTTAAAAACTACCATTTTAAGAGTTATGTAAAAAATATAGAACTGTTGTTTCAAGTGATTTCACAAATAGTATATGTATATAAAATTAGCCCTAATAAGAAAGATCATATTCTGAATATTATATTTTATACATTCAGCCTGTTATGCTAAAATTTCAACAAATATACATCACGATCTTTTCACGGGATTAACTGCACAAAAGCACATAGAGTTTTAAAACCAGCAGCAATGTATGTCATCATTTAAACTCGTAAGAACCGATTAAAATGACAGAAACTGAATGTAATAAAACAATCAATGATTAAGAGCTAAAAATATCAATGAAGTCAAATATCATTCGTGACACCAACTTCTTTTTAATATGTAACCAGCGGGAGTGGTCTCCCCAAAACTTTCTCGTATCAGCCCTAACACGGGTGGGGGAAAAATACACAAAGCGTCAGTAACATGCGCCATTCCCTAACACAGGTGAGGAAAAAGAGTCGTAGAATGACGAAGAAACCGAATAGGCAATTTGTACGCCTTTTTTCAACCGATTGAAACAAAAATTGGACATGGATCTACAATTAATGTTAGCAGACCTCATACCAATTTTTATTTATCTAAGTCATTGCATTTAGGAGTTATCGTGTTCACAAGTATGCGATTATACAGACCGAGAGACAGTCAACCCTTTGAAGTATTTGGTCCAAAATTTGATACGGACCTACATCCCTAATAATAAAACTGTTTACCAAATTTTATCCATCTAGCTATTTAATTTTTTGAGATAATATGTTCTTTCACATGAACACGGACATGCAAGCTTTCCGCGGGCAGATTTTGTCCAAAATTTGATAGAAACATACACATTATGTGTACAGATAACATAACAAATTTCATACCTCTAGCTCTAACCGTTTATGAGTTATGGTATTCGAAGGCAGACAGACAGACATAATTCTAAAATTGTGTTTTTCGGACTCAGGGAGATCTAAAATTCTCAAATTCATCAAATTCTCGAGTTCGAATTTTCTGATGATTACAATACTTTTTGTTTGTGTATTTCGTATGCAAGAAAGTAAAAACGTTAAAATCTGTTTCAGATCAATTGGAAACAGATGTCAAAAATCGTGATATAAAATCATTTCAGGCGCAATCTCAGCTAGTGCTGAAACTCCGTGTAAAAAATATCTTATAGTCAAAATATCTCCCCCGCCATTATAGGATATCTTTGGTTCGAAAAGAAATAAAATGTGCTATATTATTGTGTTTTCGTGCATTAATATTATATATGGGATAATTTTGATATTTTTCATTTTAGTTTATATTTAATAGAATATTTGTGGGCTAGTCTTGTTTGATGAATATGCAATCGTAATAATAGACGTTATATTTGTGGTTTTTTAAGGATATCCATGATTTCAACAAGAGTTCCACAGCATGAAATTTTCCTTCTGTTTTAGGCCCTAGTGAAGATTTTTGAAACACGTTCAAAACAGCCAAGAAGTACAAATTTACAAATTTTCATCTCCCCTAGTGACAATGAGGCGTGAAAAAATCTCTCCATTAATGATACTCAAGTAGTATAAATCAAGTAAAGGTTAAGGACAAATTTCTTTTTTCAGCAAAATTAATACTTCAGCTTGAGATCTCTTAAAATATTGGTATTCAAAATGATTATCGAAATGTTTCTTTAGCAGAAAATTCTATATGGGAAAGCTACATGGTCCTCCTCCACCACAAAGAATGAGAAATTGTGCCCTAATTTATAGTTAAAGCTGTTTACATTGCAGCTGTCCTAATTTATAGTTAAAGCTGTGAAATACGATTACTTTATTTGATTGCTTAAACCCGTAATAATTCCTTTCAAACAATTGACTAATGGTCTTCACAATAATAATTACACATCCCTATCGACAAAAAACATGCATTTTTAAACAAACTAAGCAATTTGTGCGCAAATTGCAAAATATTTCTAAATTAAAACGGAAAAATAATTAAAATATTGATCTAATTCATTTCTGAAATCTCCTTCAGTAATTTGTTTGAGTAACCTTCATTAGCGATAGAAATTCTTGGATATTTATATCACTGTTCTTCGAATTAACATTCTATTAGAACTTTTAATTTAAAAGGGCGAACATCTCAATTAAATTTAATGACAAACACTGTATTTAGAAATAGCAGAGAAGATGGTTAATAAACAAATGGAAAATTTGATTTCCCAGAATAATTGCTCTACAGAAATTTTGCTTTAATTATATCTGCTTTATCATATGCTTCTAGACAATAATTGAGGGAAAAACATCTTTACAAGTGAGTTTAGGTTATTTAGGTTAATACTCTTTTTCTTACTTCAAATTCGAGGAAAAACTGTGCACGTAATAACTATTTTAAAATAGGTGATAAAATTAATTAATTATAATAATAAATTAATTTGGGTTATACCTTACGAGGAAAAATGTTAAAATAGTAATACAGTAGTAATATGAAAAAGGTACCAAAATGAAAATTTGAGGGAACGTTGCCGAATTTAAACTACATGGACTTTCTTAACCCTATAACTTCTGGAACTTTCTTTTAATATCCTTAATCCTTAATAATATAATAAATGCGAAAGTGTGTCTGTCTGTCTGTCTGTCTGTCTGTCTGTCTTTCTGTCTGTCTGTTTGTTAAGCTTTCACGACTAAACCACAAAACCGATTTGGATGAAAATTGGCAGAGTTGTAGCTTGAAACCCAAGAACGGACATAGGCTAGGTGAAATCACGTTAAATTAATTATTTTTGACTACAGATTAAAAATAGTTAACAAAGAAAGCCCATTGACTCTGCGATTCGCGATGAAGATTTATATTTTTCAATCTACGGTCACGTGATCCTTCAGGAATGCGAAAACATGTGGAATAAATTAGTTTTAAAATCAACTATCACGTAATCCTTTTTTCCGCTGTAACTTCGGAACAAATTGTCCGATACAAATTATTTTTATACCGTCTTAAAGATAAAAATTCTACCTTTTCAATGATATTAATTTTATTTCTGTGACATTTTTCATTCA